>JANQBM010000221.1:20207537-20219315 GCA_025594535.1 Erythroxylum domingense | reverse complement strand
TTAACCTAGTTGTCCTTGAAGAACAAGAGGTAAATCAAATTGGTTGAGGATACAACAATAAGGAGAAGATAGATTGCTAAAGGAAAATATTCAAAAGCAAACGATTTGGATACAAGAAGAAGGAGAGGATAGCGCAGCGAGGATTTAAAGCTGTAGCAAAGGAGACGGTAATGCTCTTCATCTTGTTTATGTTTTTTAATATCCTTATACCGTATCATGTATGGATTGGCATGATGATTTGGATTTGTTGCTTCCGCTGGGAAAATGATTTCTTAAAAGTTTTGAAATCTACCGTTTCTCCAAATATTGCATGCTTTCTTTTTCCAATCCAACATATAGAAATAAGGGCGGGTCCAGGAATCAAGTCGATGGTAAACTCGATTTCCCTCACTGGTGGCAAACTAGGTAAATCTTCTGGGAACACATCAGGAAATTCCCTTACAATCAGAAAATCATCTAACCTCCCTTCATTCACATCAGCATCCACAACATACGCCAAGAATGCTTCACACCCCTTTTTCATCATCCTGTTACCTAGCAAAGAAAAAATAATTCTTGGCGATGGTACTCTCCTGTCCCCCCTAAAAATCACCTTCTCTTCGTTGCTCAGATCAAATTCCACTTCCTTAAGGCCACAATCCAACTTCGCTTGATACTTCTCCATAGCATCCATTCCTAGTATAACATTTAAGCCCTTTAGGTCTAGAGGTAGGAGGTCCACTACCAATCTAGCACCATCAATGTAGAGTTCACAACCCTTATACACTTTACTGATTATCACATTCCTCCCTAGTGATGTACTAACAAGCAAAGGACTATTCAAAGGCACTGAATTCACAACATGCATCATCATACTTATAGAAATAAATGAATGCATTGAGCCAGAATCAATCAAAACATATACTTCAGAATTAAGTAACTGATCCATACCCGTGACAACTTCAGATGCAGCTACAACTTCCTCCTTTGTCATGGAAAATACCCTTTCCTGTGCCTGACCCCTTAGCCTTCCTGGAGGAATAGCCTTCCTTGCAGCTCTAGAACTGCCCACCTCAGTGACTGGTCTGGTTCCTACTGTTTCTGCTCTCATTGGGGCTTGCAACTGTGACCCCTCTTGTCTTGTTACTAGGGGACAGTCCTTGATCATGTGTCCCTTCTCTCCACATCGAAAGCATGCTCCAAGTAACTTGAATCATTATCCTTGGTGAAGTTTCCCACAATACTCACATTGGGGGTTTGTGTATCTACTCATCCCTGTCCTTCCAGTGCCTCCCACATTTGAGGCTTGCCCTGAAATTGCCTTTGCCAGCTTGTTCTTGGCAGAACCGCCACTTCCCAATTCACTCTGTGTATGGTAACTCTGTGTACTTCTCTTAGGCATCGAAGCACTCATCCCCTTCTTAGAAGACTGCTCCCTGTTCTTCCTCTTCCTCCTCACTTCATTCCTTATATGCTCCAGTTTTTTAGCCTGGAGTGCAGCATCTACCAACTGCTGGTAGTCACAGAAATTATGGATCAAAACTTTCTCCCTGATCCCCAAATGAAGCCCTCCCTCAAACTTACAACATTTATCTTCCTCATTCGCCATAGTGATAGCTGCATATCTAGAAAGCTGTGCGAACTTCAGCTCATACTTACTCACACTCATGTCCCTCTGTGAGATTGAGAAATTCCCTAACCCTCTCTTGAATGTAGACCCTCGAGAAGTATTTCCTCCTGAAAGCTTCCAAAAAGTCTCTCCAAGATAACACCGGAGGCATATCCTAACTGTGGGGCATAGATTCCCACCAATGAAGTGTGTCCCCCGATAGTAAGCTCACTGCATAATCTAACATCTCCTCATCCTAGCACTTCATTTGAATCAGAAACCTCTCGGTCCTCTTCAACCAGGCTTCAGCCTCTTTCAGATTTGTAGTTCCATTAAAACCTACCGCTCCATACTTACGAAGCTTGTCATACTGTCCACTTCTATCTACTGAAGCTTGCATCGAGACTTGTGACCCGTAGTTCATGGCATATGAAAAAGCCTGAGCGAAGGCTTAAAAGAATCACAGATCCATGGGGTTTGTTTGAGGCATAGGAGGAGGTGATGGAGGCACCTCATGCTGCACACTAGGTGCCTCAGAATCCGGAGTAGAATGTGTTCCCATATCTTACGGGACATAGGATTCATCCGTGCTCCCTTAGCGAGAGTGAGATCGAGTCACAACTCCTTGAGTTCTCTTTCGAGGTGGCATATTCACTCCTTCAATTTAAAACCATCAAAACCTTAATTCATGCAAAACAATTTTCAAAGTATACAAAATAATTCAAATCGTATAAAACAATTTCAAATAATGTGAAACAATTTAAAACAATTCAAGTTATTGATTTAAAATAATGCAGGTTCATTTCATGTCCTAAACTACCTATTTCATGCCTAAACCTAGTCAGAAACCTAGACCTAAACCTAATCGCTCTGAGACCACAACATGTTGGACCCCATTTTTGGAGCCCAACATCGGGCATGGGATCATGAAGCTTAAGCGTGGAGGGAGGCCTAGAATTTGGAAATTAAAAGAAGAATTCTTCAGAAGCAAAGGAGGGCTTCGCCATGGCAAAATCACGAGTAAACCTCACTGACCCTTTGGGTGAATTACACCGTGGCAAAGAAGTATAATTTCGCCTCGGCAAAGTCGTCACAAGAAAATCAAATTTTCTTTCAAGTGAATTACGCCGCGGCGAAAACCCCTATGGCAGAACTTATAACCTAAACTAATTATCTTACTAAAATGCAAACTTAAAATCATTCAGCCACATTCGTCAATTCAACCCAAAAATAAAATGGATAAGAACGTAACCAGAAACAATTTCTTAAAATCTTAATCTCATTTCCATAAACGGATACTTTGCAAAAACAAGAAAAATCATAGACAAATCCAAACATATATTTCATTAATATTAAGAGTAAGAGTTTTACAAAGGTTTAATGGCATTTCAAGCCACAATACATCATTTACTTCATAATCCAAAAATATAAAAGATACTTGAAATGCAGTTAAACCCTTAAATTCCCAAAAACCTAACTCAAAATTCAAAAGTATGCAAATTCGGAGTGATGCCATGACTCTTGACTTACTCAATCTCTTGCTCATCTCCTGAATGGAAAGAAGGAGAATGGGGGTGAGCTTAAGGCTCGTGGATAACGAGAAACAAGTAAAAACCATTTTCAAAACTCATTGCCATTATACATTTTGGAAACCATAATAATTTTGCATGAAAATCACCAACACTTATTTTTCAAAATTCTCCCTTTATCAAATAGTTTATGAGCAATTATGAATCATGTATGCATCAAACTTGCTAACATTTCAACAGCACATAGCACATCATAATGGTTTGGGTAAATCTATGAACATGACGAACTACACATTTCCACTTAATGGTCCTGTGTAATCATAAAACTTGACGTACTATCACAATTCCACATGGTAGCCTTACGTAGATGTAAACATGAGGGAGTCCATGAAGGAACTCCGTGCCACTTACGGGCAGGTGGGAGAAGTATTTTTCTTGGTCAACGTGCACGTAACATTCTTGAATGGATTACACCAAACCCCATAACATGTAACTCATGAATCAAAAAATAGTTTGCCCAAATGGCACCTTATTGGAAGCTTGTTTTTCATTCATGTGAGATATTTCGAAAAAAAACATTTTCGAAAACCTGATTCATAAATTTGTATCTTTTCAAAAATAATCATTTTCATAAATCATCAACACAATTCATGTAGCAAACATATAACAATTTCACAATCCAACCAAGAGCAAATAAGTGCAACATCTATAATGCAATTGAAACCATTTAGCTTCTTTGATTCAAAGAAAACAATGAGTAGCTTATTTACTCTATCATAAAAATGTACCCACCTTGCAAACCTTGCTTAGGGATGTCTTTGCTTTTGCTCCTCTTGCCTCACTTGATTTCTTTAACCATTAACCAAAATTCCATTCAATTTGGTTTAGAAATCGGAAAATCATACCTCAACAATCTAAACTATTCCTTATACTAAAACAAAATTCTATATTCAGCTTCCATTACGAAATTTAACTACTTAGAGACTGAATTTAGACTTGATTCCTCAGACAATTTGTATCCCTATGTCTCTAGTTTACAAAAAATTAAAAATCAGTCCATTTGGATAACTACATCAAAAGTTATGCCCAAAATACCAAAGCATGTTTTATGCTGGAAAGTTGAGTTCGCAGCGGCTAAATTATCTAGAAACCCACTCAGAGAACATGTTTTGAGACGCCACGGTGAAACTGAGAAGTTTTCCAACCTACTTCGAGAACATGTTTTGTGACATCGCGGCGAACTTGGCTAGAAACCTACTCTGAGAACGTGGTTTAGGACATTTTTCCTCTTTTTACTTCCCACCTTTCACATATAACCCATCTTAATACTAACCGATCTTTTCCACTTCATTATCAACTTCATTTAAACCCATTATTATTCACAACAAATTTATAATATACTTTTGATCATTATTCCAAACACTAAAACATTCACATAAACCATTCATCAACACTTCCTACACATATTCACTTCTAACCATCACTAAATATGCTTCATCTAACAATCAAGAAAGGTTAATGCTCATACTTACTAATTTTAGGCCCAAAGTTTTCAAACTCTTTAAGAATTTCTAAAACCCTAGTTGTTTTTCTCTTCTTTCTCCACTTCTCTTTATCTCTTCTTTCACTCACATGCGAGACTACCATTACTTCTTCTCTTTTTATACCTCTAATTAGTGTGAAATTTCCAATTTTCCCTTCCATCTATACCTAATGTCTATTTAAACTTAAGTGGTCTTCCAAGAATGTCCTTATATCACCTTACAAAATAATACTTTAATTCCTTCAAACCATGAAATAAATCCTCCCAAACTTGACATAATAATTAGACTCCAAATAAAATGGTTTATCTAACAAAACCACAAAATTTATTTAGATAATGCTTAATAAAATAAATAAAAAAATTTTGGGGCCCAACAACTCCTTTTTGTTTAAGTTTTTTTATGAATGCCAGTTATATGATATTTTCTAAAATGGTCCTTGACATAATGGAAATCAACCAATTTTTCTACAGAAATGGTATCTTAGAATAGAGACAGACTGTACCAAGATCGATACTTTTCTATTTTGGGTAAACTTCCACAACCTTCATTTGGAATTATGGACCTTAAAGGGGTTGAGCTATGTCGCTAGTTCTCTTAGTAAGCCACTGATAGTTGTAGATTGCATGATGTTTTAATAGGCATTTTAGCATGTTTTTGGTTGGCAATTAATTGATTCATGCATGTTTAGGTTTAGAATTTTGTTAATTGGTTAGATATTTGTGTTTTGAGTGTTATATGGGTTAGAGCATGTTATTGAGCTTTAATCTTATGAATTTGAGGAGCCTTGGTTTATTGGTTAGTTTTTGAGAGCAGATACTAAAGAATAGAGGAGATTCGGAGGAAGCCTGGAAGAAAACCTAGGGCCATGATCGCGACTGACATATTTTTGGGGTGTCACGATCGTGGCGGATCGTGGCCTAGTCCGCCACGATCATGTGCATGGCTGCGTGACAACAAACACAAATCGAATTTTGAACTTCAACTTTTTGAGGATATTTCAAATTTTGGGGCCAGGTAAAACCTAGTTTTTACCCTAAATAGAAAATACTACAAAGAGTGGGAAAGAACCCTAATTTTTATCGACCTCCGTTTGCTACATTGGGAAAGTTCCAAGGAAGAAGAAAAAGAGGATAGAAGAGGAGAAAGGAAGAGGGAAGAAGAAGGGTTATGTTACTCCTATCTTACCGATCCATTCCAACCCTTCCAAGTGACACTTTCATTTCATCTTTTTATTCTTTTTTTAAATGTATGAGATGGATTTCATAGTGATGGATTTAGGTTTGATGAAGATGTTCTAAACTCCTATAGGGATTTTTTTTGAATCAATGTGAATGTGATTTCATTTGATGTTAATACACTGGGTATTGTGATTATTTGTTGTATTTGCATGCTTTGTTCATAAATTGAGAGAGTGAACTGATAGAAAAATGATTAGATTGGGTAGTGAGAGTTAATCAATCTAATAGATCATGCAAATAATCAAATAGGTAATTTATATAAAGAGAGATCTCGTGTGAGGACTTGATAGTCTATTTGAGGGCTTAAGATCTAATTGGATCTGTGGGCATTTTATTAATTGAGAGATTGAAAATTTTATAATTTAATTAGGGGCTATGATTTAGGGTTTACTGATTATAACTCAAAAGAGCTTAATCCACCCTTCAAAAGTCTATAACCGATACTGTATTAACTCAAAAGTAATCATGTTAGCATTTGATGATAGGATAAATCCCTTTCTTGTAATCGGCGAATCTTCCTTGTGTGATTCTTGATTGTTTATTGGTGGTGCTCAATTTTGATTTCTTTTGTTTTAATTTTACAATTCCATTTTCAATCAATTGATATTCGCTTAATTACTTTTCTGTTCAGTTTTTCTTTTCATTTTAATTATCCTTTAGGCCTTAGACAACTTAGAATTCAATTAGTTCACTGACTCTTCGAGGGATAGACACCTCAAATACTACAGTCACGACCTGTGTACTTGCAATATATTGAGGGATAAGGAATTGTAAAACTTGCCCACTCGATCAAGTTTTTGCCACAATTGTCAGAGAGTTAGTAAGATTAGTTTAATTATTTTATTCTAAAGAATTTTCACTGCTTTTGTGTCTATTCAGTTGCATGAACATAAGAGTACTAGGAGTTTGAGTCAAATAGTCGAAACTTTATAACTTGACATTGCTCAGTTAGAGCAAGCAATCCAAGATGCTAGACATGAAGAAGAAGAGAATACCGAAGCAACTATGGTTGAGGAATTTTATCAAGAGGTTCAGCATGGAAATTGAACCGACCACAAACTCTAATGAATTTCATGAGACCAGGATTTAATGTGACCAATCAAGGTGTCACTAGACCACCTGTTCAAGTAGTTTTGTTTGAAATCAAACCAACTTTATCAAATATGCTGCAGACTAATGTTCAATTTTATAGGCTAACTAATGAGGCTCATATATTCAATTTCTTAAAAATATGAGATACTTTCTGATATGATAGGATGTCAGAAGATGTTGTTAAGATGAGGCTCCTCCTTTTAAAACTAAGAGATAGAGCTAAGGTATTATATCACTTATTAAGTCCTACGAATGTACAACTTAGGAACAATTAGTGTAAGCATTTTTAGATAAGTACTTCCTCCTCATGAAGACTAAAAAAATAATAAGGAAATCATAAACTTTCAAAAAACTGATGGGGAGTCATTTTATGAGGCTTGGGAAAGGTACAAAGATTTGCAAATGAGGTGCCCTCACCACAATCTACCTAAGGAGTTCCTTTTGCAAACCTTCTATAACGGAGTGAACTTGCCTAAGAAATGACTGGTAACAGTTGTGTTTGGACAATATATAGGAGTAGATAACCCTCTGGGAGCAAAAGGAAGCTTTAGCTGTTAACCCAATAACTGAAATGTAAAGCTAAGATTGATAATTTGACCTAAAAACTAAATAATGAAAGCCTCTTCTTTAGCTCCTTTGGAAGCTATTCATCAAAGATGCGAGCTTTATGGATAAAATAACCATGAAGCCATTGATTGCTTTTTGATGAAAGACCATGAATTGGAACAAGTTAAATATAGGAGTGTAATTTGGGGAAACAATCCTTACTCAAACACATATAACCATGAGTGGAAGAATCACATGAACCTCTCTTGGTCAAACAATACAGAAGGACAATTTTGACATCAAGGACCACCTAGGTTCCAATAAAAGAAATCAAACTTGATGGACTCTAAGTTAGATAAAATCTTGACTAACCTTGGAAGCCTAGATGATGCTCAAAAAAATTTAGAAGGAAGATTCGAACAAGTAACAAAGAATCATTCCTCTTCCATCCATAGTTTAGGTTCAAATGAACCAATTGGAAAATTATTTTTCTGCACGAAGTGTAGGGAGTCTCCCAAGTAATTCTGAAACAACAACAAGGGAGTAAGTAAAAGCTATCACACTTCAAATTAGGAAAGAACTTGAATAAACCACAAAGTCAAAAGCTAACACCCCTCCACCTATTGAGAATGACCAAAAAAAGGATAAAGATGTGGAGAAGAGCAAATATCCTCCATATGTTTCTCCTTTGCCATATCCACCTAAAGTTCCATATTCTCAGTGACTACAAAAGAATAAAATGGATGCAGAGTATGTGAAATTCGTAGAGAAATTAAAGACGTTGCAGATAAATCTTTCTTTCATCAAGGCTTTGGAACACATGCCCAAATAGGCTAAATTTTTAAAGGACATATTATTGAATAAGCATACTTGAGAATTTGAATTCATTAACTAGCACCTGTTCTTCTATATTCACCATCCAGATGCTATCCAAACTGAAAGATCCCGAGAGTTTCATGATACCCTGTGTAGTTGGTGAATTTGAATTCACAAAGTGCCTCTAGGATCTAGGAGCAAGTATCAATCTTATGCCCTTATCAATGCTAATTCAGTTGATTGATTAATCTATTAAAAGACCATTTGGAGTGATGGAAGATGTTTTGTTGCAAGTGGACAAGTTCATTATTATGGTGGACTTTGTGGTTCTTGACTTTAAAGATGATAAGAGCTATCCACTGATTCTTGGACGTCCTTTTATAAACACAAGAAAAGCATTAATCAATGTCCATAAAGGAAAATTGAAACTTCGGTTTAATGAAGATCAAGTGGAATTTAAAACAAACAAGGATTTAAAAAATCCTAAGTAAAGTAGCATGTGTATGAAAATTGATATCATGGATAAAAATATGCAAAAACAAGTAGAGAATTGCTTTGCAGAAGTGAAATCAATAGAAGTGGAAATAGAAAATGAAGTTGAGAAGAGGAACAAGGCGAAACCTGAAGGAACTGATGAGATGGAGGAATCTGGTGTTCCAACTCATCAAGACATATTATTTCAAACCGAATCACTCATACCACCCTCCACAAAAAAATAACCCACTTTAGAGCTTAAACCTTTTCCTACACATCTTAGATATACCTTCTTAGGTGAAAGTCAAAATTTACCCATAATCATTTCTGATCAACTAGATAGGAAACAAAAGAGTAGGGTGGTAGTAATTTTCAGGAAGTGGATGAAGGCTATAGGATGGCAAATATTTGAAATTTGAGGTATAAGTCCAAATGTTTGGATGCATTGAATAAATCTTAAAGAAGGATGTAGAGTGGTGAGGGAATGTCAACGTAGATTGATTATACCCTTACCTAAATGAAATGGTCAAGAAAGAAGTAGTAAAATTCTTAGATGCAGGGATAATTTATCCTATATCTGATAGTGAATAAATCAACTCGGTACAATATGTACCAAAGAAGGGTGGAATGACTATAATGGAGAATGAAAGTGAATAATTAATTTTAACAAGAACAGTCATGAGATGAAGAGTGTGTATAGATTATTGCAAACTCAAGATGGTAACTAAAAGGGACCATTTCCCTCCCCGTTTGTAGATCAAATGATAGAAAGAGTGTTTGGTCACTCATTTTACTGCTTCCTAGATGGTTACTCGGGGTATAATCAAATATTCATCTATCTTGAGGATTAAGAAAAGACTACGTTCATATGTCCTTATAGTACTTTTGCATATAGATGGATGCCTTTCAGATTATGTAATGCCCCAGCTACATTTCAAAGAAGTATAATGTCTATCTTTACAGATATGATCAAGGACATATTGGAAGTTTTTGTGGATGATTTTTCAGTTTTTAGAGACCCTTTTGAGATATTTCTAACTAATTCGGATAGGGTACTCCAAAGATGTGAATAATTACATTTAATGCTGAATTGGGAGAAGTGCCACTTTATGGCACAGGAAGGGATGGTGCTTAGGCACAAGATTTCACACCAAGGATTTGAAGTGAACATAGTGAAAATAGAAGTCATAGAAAAATTCCCACCTTTAATCAATGTCAAGGATGTGCGAGGATTCTTAAGCCATGCTGTCTACAGTCATTTTATTAAATATTGCTCGCAAATTGAAAGATCTTGACAAACTTGTTAGTTAAGGGCGTGGCTTTCTTTTTTGATGCAAATTGTTTATCTACATTTAATCAATTAAAGGAGGAACTACCATCAACACTAATTTTAGTGCCACCTAATTGGACACTCCTATTTGAGGTCATGTACGATGTGAGTGACCAAGCTATAGGCTATATATTGAGCCAAAGGAAAGAAAAAAGATTGCATGTAATATACTACACAAGCAAGACCCTTACGAGACTTCAATCTAACTACACCACCACAGAAAAGGAACTACTCGCAGTGGCGTATACAGGTAATAAATTTTGTTCATACCTCTTAGGGTCTAAGGTGATTGTATTCACCAATCACGCTGCTTTAAAATATCTTTTTGCCAAAAATGATGCAAAACTGAGACTTATTCGATAGGTGCAACTCTTACAGGAGTTTGATATAGGAGTATAAGAAAAGAAGGGAGTGGAGAATGTGGTCGTAGACCATTTATCACTGCTGGAAGGAGTGGAATATGAGTAAAGTGATGATATTAATGAGAAATTCCTTGATGAAACCCTGATGTTACTCAACATCCTAACAACACTATGGTTTGCTGATATTGCAAATTATGTTAGCATTAGTAAGCTTCCTTTTGATCTATCCTATCAACAGAGGAAGAGATTCTTACACGAGTGCACCCGATATCTATAGGATGAACCAATCTTATATCGAACATGTGCTGATATTTTAGTAAGATAAGGTGTTCTAGAAGAAGAAATGTTGGATATATTAATATAGTGTTACAAAGCTCAATACACTATTTATTATGGAGCAATCAAAGCAATAGCCCGAGTACTCAAATATGGATTTTATTGGCTACATTTGTTTAACGAAGCTCAAGCATTCGTGGAACAGTGCGATCACTGTCAAAGATTAAGCAACATCTCCAAAAGAGATGAGATGCCTTTATCCATCATTTTAGAAGTCAAAGTCTACGATGTATGGAGAATCGACTTTATAGGTCCTTTCTCATTGTCCATAGGGAACATGTATATTCTAGTAGGGGTGGATTACATATCTCAATGGGCCAAAGCTATGGCATCTCTAACCAATGATGGGAAGGGCGTACAAAAATTTATCAAACGGTTATTCAATCAGTTTAGAGTGCCAAGAATTATAATAAGTGATGGGGAACACATATATGTAATAAATCCTAAAAAGATACAGAGTCCATCATTGCATTGATACTCCTTATCACCCATAAATGAGTGGATAAGAGAAAGTCATTAAGCAGGAGCTTAATTAAATTTTAGAAAAGACGGTGAATAGCTTTAAGAAGGACTGGGGGAATTAAAACTAAATGATGCCTGATGGGCTTATAGGACTCCTTTTAAAACATTGATCGAAACTAATTCCTTTAGACTTGTATATGGTAAAACTTGTCATTTGCTAGTGGAGCTAGAGCATTGAGCATATTGGGCAATAAGAGCTTTAAATTTTGATTGGAAGTAAACGAGTGAAAACCGACTTCTGCAACTAAATGAACTTAAAGAGTTTTGATATAATACGAACAAAAATGCCAAACTTTAACAGGAGAAGCTGAAGAGATGACATGACTGTAACATCCCGTTTCCATAGAACGGGTCGGACCAGAGAAACGGGTCCAAGTGAGGTAAATCAGAGAAATTAGGAA
>JANQBM010000221.1:20175031-20197641 GCA_025594535.1 Erythroxylum domingense | reverse complement strand
TCTCCAAGCTATCAGCCTTTTCTTTCTCTCACTAGAAAAAGATTGTGAGCTTTTGTTACAGTAATGTTAGCTCTCTTCATATCGCACTACAGAATTTCTCTTTTCTAAGTAAACACTGTAAGAATTTTCTCTCAGATTGTCTAACTTTATAACTTGTCTAAGATTGTAGCATCTTCGACTACGACTAACATTTATAGCCTTTGTCTCTAACTGCTTCTTGATCTTTGATAACAGCTTCTTTATTCTTAATAATCTTCATTTAGCTTAGTTCTGTAACTAACTCTAACTGAATAACTGTTCTGATGTGCTAATGTATCTTCGTAGTATCGCCTATGTCTTCTTTGCGTCTGTCTTGCCTTTGCGTCTGCGTCTACATCTACATCTGCATCTATATTGTCTTTATGTCTACGTCTGCATCTATATTGACTTGGCGTATGCGTCTATATTGATTTTGAGTATGCGTCTGCATCTATATTGACTTTGCGTCTACGTCTGAGGCTATATTGTCTTTACGTCTGCGTCTGCATCTATATTGACTTTGCGTCTGCATCTGCATCTGCGTCTACGTCTACGTCTATATTGTCTTTCCATCTGCATCTGCATCTATATTATTTTTGCATCTGCGTCTATATTGACTTTACGTCTGTGTCTGCGTCTGCGTCTGCGTCTGCGTCTATATTGAATTTGCGTCTGCATTGGCGTCTATATTGACTTTGTGTCTGCATCTGCACACTTAACAGACTTGTTAAAAACGATCATTTGTTTCTAACATTACTATTATTTGATTGTCATTAAATTTAATCATCGTAAAGTCCTTTTGACTTAACAATGCCCTACCGCTCGCTACATCTACCAAACTCCTCTCCGTCAGTAACAGTCCTATATAGAAATATTGGATAAGGAGTTGCTCTGGTATGTTTTGGTGTGGACAACTGGTATATAACTTCTTGAACTGCTTCTAGTACTTGTAAAGAGATTCTCCGTTATACTGCTTAATACCCCAGATCTCCTTCTGAATACTTGTTATCTTTGAGGCCAGAAAATATTTCTCCAAGAACAACCTCTTCATCTCTAGCCACATATTTACGCTCTTAACTGATAACTCAAATAACGAGTCCTTCGTTGCATCCTTGAGTGAAAACGGGAAAGCTTTCAATATGATCTACTGGTTCGTCACCCCGAGAGGCTTCATGCTCAAACAAACTACATCGAGCTCCTTGAGATTCTTGTGTTCATCCTCACTTACAAGACCATAAAAATTGGGTAATAAATGAATTAATCCAAATTTTAACTCAAAGGTAACATGTTCAGCAAAATTAGGAAATGTAATGCATAGGGGTCTTTGGGTTAAGTTTGATGCATCCAATTTCCTCAACATTCTAGGTTTTGCCATAGTTGGTTCGGATTCAAGTTCTAGGTCTACTACTAAAGATGTTTTTGCTTCTCTTCTTAACATCTGTAGTGTTCTCTCGATCTTTGGATCAAGTTTATTAATTTCTCTATGAGGAGATCTGGTCACTATCATACATCAACACTCACAAACTTTTAAAAGTTAACAAATAATTAAAAAGAAACAAATATAAACAAATAAATTCATAAAACACCAATAAAAATAAAATACAAAAATTAAACTAACACACTCTCCGACAATGGCATCAAAATTTAACAGTGGGTGTCAAGTGCACTGTAAAATGCACCTTATTCTACATACTAAAATTTGTAGATATGGTGAGTCGGGATCTAACCCACAGGAAATGTTCCGTTAATTTCCATAATGAAATTAATTGATGCAAGGAAAATATAAAGGGGGGGTGGGGGTGGGTTGGATTTTTTGTAATTTACAAAATAAAATAAAAGTAAATTATCAAAAAAAAATTAAAACAAGTGATCGAAAATGATTAAACTGTCAAATATACGTAAGGTTCGGTTCTAGGTTCAATCTCTGCCTAAACACGATCAAGCATATTTCATCATCCTAACATCTTTACAACTCTCTTCGGATTATCGATCTGAGACTAGTAGAACTCTCTACTAATCCTGATTTTCCCTTATGTTTTTTAATCAAGATACGATCATTAATTAAACCTGACTACCAAATAAACTATGATACAATCTCTATATTTAGTTTGGCAACCACATTACGATGTGGAAAATGACCAATATAAGTAGTAACCTCATACGTTCGAGTTACCTAACCTAAGTTATGTTGTTTCTAATGATACGGGATCATTAGATGCTACTAGCAAACATCAAAAGTAACGATTACTGATTACATTCGATGTTTTATCAATAGGTTCGAAATAGAAAATCAAAATAACATATTAAGATCATTCATCCCAAACCTGATCAATTCAACACCAACAACACAATAATCCAAAAACAATTACAACATTAAAATGATAAAATAGTATAACCGTGACTTGGTGTCGACATCCCCGTTGAACTGACTCAAAAACTTAGTTCTCCATCTTCATCCTCATGCTATCACTATCAACCATCATCTCCATCTTTGGTGTTGAAGAATAAAGAGAAAACTCCCAAAAAGCACTGCTGCCTAAAACCTTCCTCAATGAAACTAAGACGACACTTCTGGTTCCAGTGCCTCCTTTTATCTGTTTATTTCTAATTGTTGGTCCACGATACTATTATTTTTATTTTAAAAACCCACACAGAGGGTTTTTTTGTGTCTACTATGGTTTACACATACGTTTGCATTAAACTCGTATGTTTGTGTTTAACGCAAAGGTAGCTGCTTTCCTTTTCCCAGTTCATCACTGCGTTTTCATTTTTTTCTTGGACACTTGCTGTGTTGCATATCATTTTGGCCTTTTGCCCCTCATCAGTTGTTGTCGTTTCATGCTCAACTCACTGTCAGTTTTTGCTCCATTAGATTGATGTTTTTGCATGGCAAAAACATACACATGCTACATTGCTTTCTGTGATTCTTCTTTTTTGTGTTCCATTTTTCTTATCTTCCTCTTGTCTTTTAATTTTATTCTCCTTGCTCCATGAAGACAAGTAAATATTAATCTTTAAAAAATGACCCAGAGATCATACTTTCGACTCACTTTAACTTCTTTGCTTCCGAATTGTGCCTAAAATTACATATGAGTTAAAGTGAGTATCTTAAGCAATTTTATAGCAATAATCACTAATTGTTATGGAATAAATTTATAATCAATCAAACACTTATCAATACAAAAATACAATCTTCCTTATCTTCCACACTTCTCAAATCTATCATTGGGGACATATTATCTCAAGAGAGTTATGTGGCTCTCATTGCCCCTTTTACATATTCAGATGTAGAGGAAGTGGCATTCAAATCTAAACCAAATAAATCTCTAGAGTTAAATGCTTTAATAGAATGTTTTTTCAAAAATCATGGCATATGGTCAAGGATATAATGGCTAAGGCAGTCCTAAGTTTCTTCAGCAAAGAAATTTGATAAAAGAGTTCAAGAAGATTTTTATTACTTTGATTCTTAAAATTCCAAATCCTAGCTCTTAAAGGGATTTCAGGCTTATCTCATGTTGCAATTTCATTTATAAGGTGATCTTTAAACTACTAGAAACAAGGTTAAAGTAGGCTATCAAAACCCTAATTAATGGATCACAGGGCATTTACATTAAGAGTAGGAATATTAAGGATAATATAATTATGGTGCAAGAATTATTTAAGAACTATAAGAGGAAGAGATCCTTAAAATTTTATGTAATTAAGATGGGTTTTCAAAAGGTGTTTTATATTGTTAATTGGAAATTTTTCATTCATATTATAGAGGAATTTGGTTTTCCACCTATCTTTATAAATTTGATATAGCAAAGTATCTTAATAGCACCTACAACATTCTTGTTAATGGTGCCCCAAATATGCTAATCAAAAGGGAAAGAGAAATTAGGTAAGGTAACCCTCTATCCTTATATTTTTTTTGCTCTTGCTATGGAAGTAATCTTGAGGCTCACTAAACACACTATTAATTTGGAGAGGAGATTTATGTTTCAAAATAAATGTAAGAAAATGGAAATTTGTAGTTTAGCTTTTTGCAGATGACTTGCTCTACATCTTTCCAGTTGATCCTCAATCAATTAAATCTTTCATAAATGCTATTGAAATCTTCATAGTTATTTCTAGCTTGGTAATGAATAAGGAGAAAATTCAATTCTTCCTATCTTCTTCATCTACTCATTTATCTCCTTAGATCACTTCTCTAACTGGTCTAAAGGAAAACCCACCTCCTTTTATATACTTAGGACTCCCTATTTCACACAAGAGACCATCATATACTGAATTCTCACGGCTAATAATTGTAATTAAGCAAAGGGTTGATAAATGATGTAATTGCTCCCTCTCATTTAGTGGTAGGATTTATTTTATCAATATTGTCTTGAATTCTCTACACATTTATTAGACAGCTCATATTTATCTACCTTCCTCTCTTATTAAGGAAAAAGAAAAAATCCTAAGAAACTTCCTTTGCTCTGATTCATCAAATGCTCCATATGTGGCTAAGGTGGCGTAGAAAGTTGTTTGTCTCCCTAAAGTTGAAAGAGGACTAGGATTTATCTTATTAAAACTGAGTAATACTACTAGATAATCAAAAGACTATGGAGATTGTTATTGGAAAAGAATCATTGAGGGTGAAGTGGGTCCATTCCTATTACCTATCCTATTTAGAAACCTTATAGATTATGCTTAATATTTTTAAATTAAGGAGAAATTTTAGGAGATGGATCATAAATTCCTTGGGGAATGGCTTTAAGACAAGATTTTAAAGAAATCTTTTATGTTCTTCAAGTCTTCTTTTTAATGACAGCTTATTCTCACATTTTAGTTCCATAATCCCTCTTGATGCCCCTACCAAGAAGGTTATTTTCTCCATTATCTACAACCTTAACTCACAAAATTGGAATAGAATATATACTCTAATGTTTAGTGGAATGATCTTTAATAGCTCAAAGGATAGAATTATATAGGCACATTATTCTGTTGGAATTTTCTTCAACAGGTCCTGTAGGGAGGAGCTCAGGCCAAGACATACAAAATTCCCTTAGCTAAACATGATCTATTTTCCCCAATCCATTCCTAAATTTCATTCATCTTATGGATGACCATTTAAGAAAGAATATCTATTGGGCATAGATGGGGGGATAACTTAGACAACAATGTTTTTGTCTTATGTTCCAATTTTGAATCCTTTGACCACTTATATTTTCATTATCCTTCTTTGATTATCTAATAAGGAGACTTCACACACAAATTTCCTTATACAACTATATCACATAATGGAAATGTATCTTAGAGTTTATGTTCAACAAATAATAGAGCAACAAGCAACTATATATAAAATTTAGGTTTGCATTTGGAAGAGTAGTTTATAGGAAATAAAAAGAATGAAATGTAAGGATGAATTAGCCCAAGGTAGATAAAAGAAACAACTATAACAACTATTAAGAGATATCAGATTAACAATATCTCTTAATAGTTGTTTCTTTTGTCTACTTTTGGCTAGTTCATTGTCAATCTCTTAATAGTTGTTTGATTGATAATATCTCTTAATAATTGTTTCTTTTGTCTGATTTTGGCTAGTTTGCATATATCAATACTACAATTGTCACCCAAGTAAATTGAGCATAGTAGGAATGGGAGATTTATCAAGCTTCCTTAAAAATCAAGAGTATTTTAGGGAATAGAGAATGTTATAAAGCTATAGATCGATCTTTATTCATAAGGATGAGATTGAAAAACTATGGATGGTTTCTTACAAATCTTACTACAAGAAGGATGTTATACCCTCCATCTAATTAAAGCAAGCTAAAAGGAATAGCAAACTAAATTGAAGAATTAAAAGGAAAAGTTGTTTACATAGGTATGTAAAGTTCATTTCCTACTTTCAATCATTCATGATATCATGTAGTAGGTTCCTACATAATAGAGTAGATAACTACTTATGCAAGGGAAATTGATCTAGGATAACCATAATCTTAAAGAACAATATTGATTCTTCTTACTTGGTTTCCACTGGAGCGAATCTGGGACTTTGATCAAAGCACCAATTTATGCTTATAATAAGAAACTTCTGATAGGTTGAACAATAATAGATAGAACTCTAAAAGGATATAAATGTTCTATATGATAATGAATTTAGGGTAAGTGTCCTTAAATGCCCTTGGCGAAGTTAGGAGATGGCCTACTTGTCTTTAGTATTATAGTCCTCTATTAAAAGTACTGTAGCATATACCTCAATTCTTTTTAGATGATTTCCTTCAAAAACTTTGCATAGAATGGCATCTAAGCTAATGGTTGGATAATGGGATGTTAATACTTCTTAAAAATATCTAGGAATTTCTTAAAGTTTTCTCATTATACCTCTTTTTTAATCTCTAAGGGTATGGAATGGGTGGGACAAAAATTTCAATCACCCCATCCTATTCTTTAAGCTTGTCCAATTTTCACACTTCTTTTTCTTTAACAGCTACAACATCAATGTTTTTGCCACTACTTAATGTGATGGCTAACAGTCTCTATTTTGGACTTACATCTGTGTTTTTGTCTTGACCTCTTTCACCAACCATCCTTACAAATTAGTTCACTTACATCTTCAAATTTTAAATAGATATAGAATTTGATTACACCATATTTTCAAGTTGGCCTATGTGAGACTTAAGTATCTAACTTTGCATAACATCTCTTCCATCCCCTTGTCTTATGAAGATGGTGGTTATTGAAATTAAGGCCTTTATTGTTGGAACTCAAATTGTTCCACAGGTTTGCTTGCTCTCGCTCTTTAATAAATTAGGATGATTTCTTCATCCAAGATTGTAAGTATTGGAGAAAGGATCATTCATGCCATATACTTTGCATCTTTATAGTAAATTAAAGTAGGCTCGACATTCATCCATGCATAGGAAGGATACTTATACATACCATACTAATAACATGCCTCCCTGTTGCACATATCTTGATTTAATCTTTTAATAAGCTTTTGATTTTTTTCTTACAAAGTTAGTTGAAGTGTCTTGGCCAAGGCTTCAATGATTTTATTTAATTCTTAATGGCTTTTCTTATAGATAGTCCTCTTACAATAATATAATCTAATATATGAGAGTAGGACATTTATAGAAAAATTGCATAACCGATTATAAGGAATATTGATGGTATGGGCATTGTCTAAGCAATACTTAATATCTCTCCTAAGCTTTGTAGACTGCTTCTCTTTCTTTTTATACAAATTTTGAATGTGCATCTTAAACCAGGTGGTTTTATATAGAGGAAAGAATTGTAGGATAATTTTATTATATACTTATTTCCAATTCAAAATATAAGTAATATCAATCGAAAGGAACCATGTCCTTGCTCTATCTCATATGTAATAGGGGAAACATATCATGCACAACTCATCTTCAGTTAGAACATTCAAAGGAAGCTTCTAGATCAAAAAATAAAATTCCTTAATGAAGTTGATAGTATCTTCCCTAATTAATCCATTAAAAGTTGGTAGCAAGTGAAGATAGACTTGTTTGATCTCATAACTATAAAAAGAAATCGAAGTGAATAAAACACTAGGGCTTTGGGGATCACTTGTGAGAAAATTTAACTGTCAAAGAAGATTAATTATCAAGGTTAACATAACTATTAACATAAGATATCTATTCCCTATCTCAAGGTTGCACAAGTATATTTAATTAAATAATTACCATCAATTAATGCATTAATAATCTAATCAAATTCATTAAGAAAAGTTAATCTATTAGTTATATAATAGTCTAGGATATCTCTATCACTAAATCTAGAGTGTTTATTCTACTCATGCATAGATTATAATACTCTTTTTAGCACTTCATACAATCCCTATGATTGGATATATGATGATTGATAACTGAGCATAAATTTAGTAAGCCTAAAATGAATAAATTCAACCTAAGAAATAATTAATCATACATTAATAATTAGAAAATACAAAATAAGTTACACTGCATATCATAACTATAGATTTAGTTCATAAACATAATGTAATTATGATGAAAAACAAGGCAAACTTATCATAAAAGAAAGTAAAGAAGAAAAAGCTAGAAGAAATTTTTACAAATTGCTTCCGAGTTGTAAAGAATCTTTCCCTTGCTTATAAGTTCCCCTTGATACTAAGAAAGTCTATTCCTAATGAAATTCTCTTCTTTATCTCCATTATTGCTCATTTCTTATGTCAAGATGCTCTATTTTGGCTCCTATTCATTACCCCGTATCTCCTATTCCTCTCTATCCTTTTTATAATTAAAAAAACCCTAAAAGCTCCAAACACAGATGACCAATACAAGTCTAATATGGACTCTAGCCCCATATTGCTTAATAACTCTTTTAGGCTAAAAACTAGAACTTCTCGTAATTAATATGGAGTATCTCTAGCCAAAAATTCTGAAAATATAGATCTAAAATATGGACTCATATTTGACCTATGTTGCCTCATTAACTTGAAAAATCACGCATTTAGGAATTGATGTTGGGAACTCAAGTCTTGGAATAAACATGTCCATATTTGAGTCGTGTTACAAAAAATGGATCCTTGTTGAGTCGTGTTCTAATTTCTTAACTTAAAATCACGCCAAAATTGCTGTAGCTTTCAAATTCATTCCTTCTCTATTTAGAGATTAAAATAATGACTGAAAATAAAATATAAGTCACAATGAATACTAACTCTTATAAAAGGAATTATCAAGAAATAAATAAAAAATTCTCTAAATCATGCTAAAAACATAATCTAATTAGCACTTATTATTTCCAATAATATTTCTTTCTTTATTGGAGTAGAAAAAATATCTTCACAAATATACCTTTCCTTACATTATCAAACCTTTGAATTGATGAGCTATATTACTTCTTGTCACTACATTAACGTATTTTTACTATATAAACATAATAATTTTGTACGTATTTATAAGAAAGTTATCATATTTATTAAATATATATATTTATGGTAAGGTTATTATAATTATTGTCCATATGTATCCATTGTAAAAAAATTTAATTTAATTTTAAACTTGTAAACTATTAAAATTTTATGTAATAGTTAAAACTTCATATAAAAGTAAAAAAAATATTTATGAAAAGTGAAATTGACTTAGAACGTTATCTTCATATATTTTAATGGTTGTATGAAAAAGAAGTATATAGGGCTTTTTAAAATAAATTTCTTAAGTTGACAACACACATATTTTAAAATTTTCACATATTTTTCGATACAGATAATAATGATATATATAATTTTTTAGTGATTAGTTATTAAAATTTGTATTTTTAATTTAACATTATAAAATTAAATTTTATCTCTACAAAATACTATAATTATTAATTTGTTATAAATTTTTATAATAATTAATAAGAACTGTAATGGAAAAATAAAAATAAAGGCACATATATTAAATAAAAATGTCATAATTATATTTAAAAAATAAATATGTACTATATGTTAATTTTTAAAAATATATAAATATTTTAATAAAGTTAAAAATAGTGCAACGAACCTATTTAACTATCAAACATTTGTATCTAATGGAAAGGGGACATCATCTCCATTAGATACAAATGTTTGATAGTTCTACATTCGAGGGTAAAATATTATAACGATCAGTCTCATACACACTTGTTGGGTAGAAATGTTAATAAACTATAAATACATATATAATAGGAATTTGGTAAGATATATTCCACTCAAACTCGTTTCCAGAGTTGTAAACAATACCTCTTCTATAAGAAATTTTATTCTCAATTCTGGAGTCCAAGTTGCTAAGAGTTGAAAACCTCCACAAATATCCCAGCAGTGACCCTCAATATGATCGACAAAGCTTAGCTATTATCATCAATTCAGATTGAAAATAGCTTATGAGAACGTGGTCTGTTCTTAAAGTAAGTTCATGATGATCAAGGTATGGGGAGAGAGAGAAAATCTATACATGTCAGGGAAGCTGAGCTATGAACTTGAAATATTTGGCAACTCCACAGGGCAATGACGATGATTGATGATGGAAAAGCCAAGAACTTGAAGCAGATGCCTACGGAATACGTCAACTCGGAAAGTATTACTGTAATTCAATTTTTTTGTTTCTTGGAAAGTGGCCAGCTGATAACTTGGGAGGCAGAAACAGAATACTTTCATTTTCAACTTCAGCTCCTTAGCTGTTTCCTGAAACCCTGCAACAAGTTGCTCCAATTCTGCACCATGCAGTTTTTTATACTGCAGGATTGATCAATTATACCCCCACAAAAAAAATTCCAATTAATTTTGTACCTGTGATCCCTTTTAATGCTTTTGAGAGATAAATGAATAACTGCAGGATCTCGATTACTTAGCTGGTCAAATTAGTCATTTGATGCTCACCTTCTAAGTTAATGAGCTTTGAATTTTCTGTGTTAGAGGAGTAGTCTTTATAAATGAAGGTAATAAACTTGAATATATATATATAGCATGACAATTAGTTTACAAATTAGTGACAAAATCTGATAAAAGGTTCTTATTGGAGTTGGGAAAGATTCTTCTATTCATTTCAATTTGAGTACTGAAAGTCAAATTGATAGTTCATTTCTTTCTAATAAAGAGAGACTGCTAACAATGATCCACGCTTCTTTAACAGAATTTGTCTAATAAGAATGGGCTGCATGAATCATTTGGTGTCAACAACAATAACTACAAATAATTAGTAAAAATACGTTGACATGTAGATTCTGAAAAGATTCCGTAGTTATGCTGTCCCTCTTAACTAGTGTAAAAGGTAGATATCTAAAATTTACCAAGTTGAACTTTTTTTAGTTTCTGATTAGATGAGCTTATATTGGTAGAGCTTTTGTCAATAAAACTTTTGTCATTTACAAATTTAAGTTTCTTAAAAAAACTACATTTTAGTTTATAAAAAAACTATTTTTATTAAAAAATATTTTTGGATTTTACAGTCAAAAGTCATTTTTTTAAAAAATAACTTTTGTGGTAAAAAAAGCACATTTTTACCCTCTAAAAAATGAACCAAACAAATAGTTATTCTTATATTATATGCCCTTTAATTAGTTATTTCTGCTTTAAGCCTTTACGCAAATCTTGTCTTGTTAGCTTCCTTTTATTTCCTTCCATTTTACATCTTTCTGCTATTTCGTTACTTACAAATCAACTACCAAGGAATATTTAGTGGATGAAATTTTTATATAAATATATACCTTTTTATGTGTGAGAAAAGATTTGTTTAGAGTTAGCAAAGAATTAAAAGCTAGTTGTAACAAACATTAACTCTAGCTGCCATGTCACATAATATTTTAAATACGTAAAACCAACTAAATTACTATTAATGATTTGGCACCTAGTTTTTCACTTAAATTTCAACCAAGCAATTCTAGGCCTAGTTGGTCAGACAAGGCGAGGGGTTGGAACACCCTCTTTTTATTAGGATGCTTTAATCATATTTCACTTAATCTAATCCATACATTTATATAAACATCACATAAATAAAATTTAATAAAATATAATTAGATCTAATTAACTGAAGCAAGGACAAGATCCCCGAGTCAGAGTCCCCAACAAGGGTGCTTTGGCGTTGGAGTTACTCTTAAGCATGCGTTACACTCACAATTGCTCACGCCAATAGAAAACATCACGTCATCATCTTCACAAATCATAATCTTCCTTCAACAATCTTACGGCCGAAATTGCATCAAATCCCGAGACTCTACATGTTGCAGCTCACTGATCCCACCTCGCTTTCCCACCCTGATTCACTCTCGGCCGTCCGATCGTTTTACCAGAACCAGAAGACAACAAACGTGACCCCTAAAAATCTTTATTAACACTTGGCTGTTTCGGGGCACCTTGGTTGTAACCTTCAACCTATAAAAACCTTAGACCCCCTTAAAGACCTCTCTTTTTTCTTTCTGTACCCTCTTTTTCTGTGAAAGAGCAGCAAAAATGTGTGGAGGTGCTATAATCTCTGATGAGCCGGTAACCAGAGGCCGGAAATTGGTGGCGGAGGATCTATGGGCTGAGCTTGACACCATGTCCGACCTTCTGGGCTGGGATTACACAAACAATGCTAAAAACCTCTCATCAAAACATTCTTATGAACTGAAAGTCCCAAACCAACTAATCAGCCAAGGTAATATCTTTACTAATCAGCCAAGGTAATATCTTTCTTTCACTAACTTCTCTAATATGTTACCAACTCGAAGTTAGTCTCCGGTTAGTGGATACTTGGAGAAAGTTTGTATCTTGGGTTGTTCTGGGTTCGAATTGCAATTAAGTTTGCACCTTTAAGCGTATTTACTTGAGTCGTGTATGGTTGCGATGTATCAAGTCAAGTAGCCTTCAATCAAGTTCGATTCTTTTTTACTGATTTTTGTTGGGTTCTTCGTTTAAAGCTTTAGGAAGCCGTAGATTTACAATCACTTAAATGAAGTCGTTGATTTTGGAAAAAGTGTTTGATTAAGTTCAGATGTATTTATGTAGTGGTTGGTGATGATGGCAAAACTGAAAACCCAAGCAAAGCCACAGAGAAGAAAGAAGTGAACAACAAAACTAGTACTCAGAGAACCAGAAAGAACTTGTACAGAGGAATAAGGCAAAGGCCATGGGGTAAATGGGCGGCAGAGATAAGAGACCCTTTCAAAGGCGTCAGAGTCTGGCTTGGCACTTATAACACTGCTGAGGAAGCTGCACGGGCCTACGACGAAGCTGCTAGACGCATCCGCGGTGACAAGGCCAAGCTCAACTTTCCTTCTCCACCACAAGTCCGACCAGCCGCCACCACCCCACCTCCGGCGAAGAGACGATGCTGTGAGGTGGCTGCTCGTACAAGCTTCCAAAGTATCGTGTCACAACTACCATCATACATGGGCTATGGTTACAATACTCCAAATGAGCATAACGTGAAGGAGCAAATCTCAAGCTTTGACCTTGAGTCGTTTTGGAGCCTTGAGCCAGAGCAAATGGCAGTGCAACTGACCGGCGGCGAGTCATCTGTCTCGATGGTGGATGACCTCTGGATGCTTGATGACCTCCTGAACCATCAGCAGCAACAGAGCCAGCTTTCGTTTTAAGCGAAACAAAAAACAAGTAGATAAATAAAACCCAAGTTAATGAACCAATTAAAGACTGTTGGTTTGTGTTAATTTAAGGTTTTGCATGTTTCGAGTTCTAATGTTTATTATGGTGGTTTTGTGTGCATCGCGGTACGTATATAGAAATAATGTTAGTACTTTGTTACGATAATATTGTTACATGTACGTTGGTGCCGTCATCATTAACAAAGCATATGCATCATCCTTTTTGTCCCTTCTTAAGGTTTGTCTCGAAATTTTAAATTGTTAGCGTCGTAGGTTCAAAATTTCAGTGTCGTTTTGTGTTCATCTCCTCTTATCGTTACTTGCTTTATTTTTGCTAATTTTAATTTGATAATGGAGTAATGTGTTATCCTATTATTTAGTGATTTTCATGATCGTCAATATGGTATTATTATAACACACACACACACATATATCTAAAGTTGTCTACGTCCAAATTATATCTACATACATCAAATTGGTTTTAGAACAGCCAGTTTCAGAAGCTAGTTTTTGTAAGGTATGAGGAAAATGAGGGGAGTGGTTCTTTTTTTTTTTTTTTTTGGTGAAAGGGGAGTGGTTCTTTAAAAGCAGCCGGCTACTTTGAACTGTTTATAGATTATGGCAGACAAAAAGGACAGTTTTTAAGCTGCCTTTTACGACTTGAGTTAGATATAAGATACTGATGAAAGCTATCATTTTTATTTTCTGTTTTCATAATCTTCAAGACGTTTTTAAAAGTTGAAATTACAGAGAAATGAGTGGCCAACTTTAAAAAATACAGTGACTAAATGAATGATATATACCTGCAATGGGAAGGAAAGTAACATTAACGAAATATACTCGTGTAATTTTTCTTATTTGTTACAAAGATCTAAGGTTAGCGTCCGAAATCTCACATAAAATTCCAAAGTTTCATGAAATTTTGGGTGGTCGTAAATTTACCATGTATCGGTAGATAAAAAGTTTGTACTAGAAAGTTTATTAGGAAAAAGCTAGATAGATCTATGGTTAAATTGAATTGGTTAATCACATTTTCAGAGTAAAGTCATCTTTTTAATATCTTGGGATCTTTGATCATACTCCTATCAAGGTAGATAATTTGTTTTCAAAAGTTGGTATTAAGCACCCCTTAAGATTCAATAACTTTCTAGTTAACGTGGAGGGCTTTCAGGAAGCTATCTTTAAGAGCTTGGAGATTGAGGCCTCTGGTACAAAGCAATTCATCTGCTTACAAAAGCTTAAGGCTATAAAATAGGAATTGAAGATGTTAAATGTTAGAAGATGACAAAATACCAAAAAGGAGATAGAAGAAGTAAGAAGTAGGCTTTCTGTTATCCAAAATTAGCTGGTAGCTAATCTAAGTGATTGCGATTTAGCTAATGAGAGGGAAGCTATTAAGAACTATATGCAAATAGTGGATAATCATTGTTTCTTATTGCAGCAGGGAGCTAGGATTAATTGGATCAAGGATGGGGATAGATGCACAAATTTTTTCTTCAATATAGTGTCAACAAGAAGAAATATTAACAAAATCACTTCTATAAAAACTAAATTTGGGGAAACGATATAAGGGCAAGTTGAGATTGTTAAAGAAGCAAGGAATTTTTTTAAAAAATTTCCTAGTAAGAGAATGAAATGCTCGAGGATATGGAGAGGACCTTTGGCAATTTGTCAATGCTAAGATTCTTGAAGATGAAGCTAGTTTACTAATTAGACCCCTCATTGATCAGGACATAGAGGAAGTTTTTTCTAAAATGAATAGTTCAAAGGCTTCAAGTCCAGATGAATTGAATGGATTTTTCTTTCAAAAAAACTTGGGATTAAATAGGGAGATTCATCAAAGAAGCTATGCAATAGTTTTTAAAAAAGGAAGTGCTGCTTAAGGAGATAAATAGGACCTTTCTGTGTTTAATTCCTAAGATTTCTAAGCTGCTAGGGTGATTTCAGACCTATCTCTTGTACTAAGTTTCTTTATAAGATCATTGCCAAAAGATTAGCAAATAGGCTTAAATTTGCACTTCACGTCATCAACAATATGAATTAGGGGGCATTCATAAGCAATAGACACATTGGTGATAACATTCTAATATTGTAGGAGCTCTTAAAAGGGTATACAAGAAGTAAAACTCTATATAATTGTGCTATTAAAGTGGAACTTCAAAAAGCTTTTGATAGTGTCAGTTAGAGATTTATGTTATAAACTATGGAAGTCATGAGATTTCCTCAGAGGTTTATCAAATGGATTCAAAAATGCATTAACACTAATTCTTTTCACAATATTGATTAATGGAAGCCCATCAAAGATGATCAAAGGCAAAAGATGACTTAGGTAAGGGGATCCTCTTTCCCTTTAGTTATTTCTAATTTACGTGGAAGTTCTCACTTTTTGCTAAAGCTCATAATCTCAACTGCCCCTATTTTAAGTGTAAGTTGTTATCACTAACAAGCTTATGTTTTCCAGATGATGTTATCCTCCTGAATAAATCAAACACTCATTCAGTTTCTCTACTGATGAGAACCATACAAAGTTTTAAGGAGCTTTTTGGGTTAAGCATCAATTTTCAGAAAAGTTATTTATTGTCAAAAAGAGCAGTGCATCTCTAACATATCTTGTCACAAGTCACTAGAAGGAAAAATTACAAGATCCTTCTCTCCAGTATATGGGAATTTCTGTATCTTTGAGAAGAATA
This sequence comes from Erythroxylum domingense, assembly GCA_025594535.1. Classification (NCBI taxonomy): domain Eukaryota; kingdom Viridiplantae; phylum Streptophyta; class Magnoliopsida; order Malpighiales; family Erythroxylaceae; genus Erythroxylum; species Erythroxylum domingense. Next base: position 20,181,877 of record JANQBM010000221.1, on the reverse strand, counting down.
AGATATAGAGAATGTGTACCTCTGATTGAAAAGATACAGATAAGAGTAGGGTCCTGGATAAATTGAACTCTTTCTTATAGAGGTAAACTTCAACCTCTGAATTCTGTTACAATGTCAATGCAAACCTACTGGTGCTTTCATATATTTTTATCAAAAGGATTGGTTAAAACTATGGAAAAATTGATGAAGTAGTTCCTATAGGGTAAAGGGAAATAAGAGAAAGGAATAGTTAAAGTGAACTATAAACACATATGTCAACGAAAGGAGGTTGGAGGGAAATAGTCAGTAGAAGCAACAAATTTCTAATGATGAAGAGAATCTGGAGAATCTTAAATGGAAAAGAATCTTTGTGGATCAAATGGGTTAACAACTATATATTAAAGGTTGAAAGTTTATAGCCAATTAATACTAAAGACAGTTACTCTTAGTTCTTCAATTAAATTCTCAAGTTGAGGGAAGAAGTGTAACAGCATATAGAGTATAGGCAGGGGATATGATTTCATTATAGTGTGACAACTGGACTGGTCAAGGGGCTCCAATACATATTCAAGTGACAAGGGATTCACTAGTTAGGTTCTTAAAAAAGCCAAGGTTCAGGAGTTAATTTAAAATGGAAACTGGTCTCTTTCCTCAAATGAGTTGAGAATTCTGCCGAATCCTCAATACAAATACCATAGAGAGGAAGAAATTTATCTATGGAATGGATTATCTATATCGAAAATAACTAACAGAAAAGCAAAGAGTTAATGGATGGGGTAGGTATAAGAATAGGGTGGCGCAAATTGATTTGGAGAAAGGCTCTTAAACCAAATGCCAGCTTTTTACTTTGGTTAGCTATGCTGAACAATCTCAACACTATGGATAAATTGAAGTTTTATCCTTTGTAATTTGGAGGAGGAGGATAGAGATCATCTATTTTTCAAGTGTAGATTTTCTAAAGAGGTGTGGCATAGAATTTCTTCTTTATGCACCTCTAACCGTAGCCAAAGCAGCCTAACAGATATCTTACAAGAGATATCTCGAATTCCTAGCTCCAAGCATGATAAGGAAATTTATATAGCGACAATTGCAACTTGTCGTCAAGAGATATGAAAAGAAAGAAATAATAGAATATTTGCAGGGAAATATAGATGTTTAAGCTCTCTTATTGAACTCACAATTACAAGTATAAAAGAATAACTTATTATCAAGCAGATGGCAAAGAGTTGTGGCAAGAGGTTGATGCATTCGTGGAGAATTTAAGTATTTCATAATGGGGTTAATAGTAAATATAAACAAGAACACAGTGATCATCCACAAAAATTCATGGACTGTTAACAGTGTATTACTATGCTTAGAGGAAGTAGAAATAAGAGAGCATTTTCAAAGGCCACTACTATGATCAAATGACGATATATAGAAGCATGGAGCTACTAACATGAATAAGAAGGAAGAAAAGTGAAAGGGATGAAAGGAATGGGAAGATGGAGGACCTTTACACCTAAAAAACAAGAGAGCTAGGCCTAATCAACAGATAGTAATAGGGAACAGGAGTCAAGTAGATACTTTTTACTTTCTAAGCAACTCAAGCAGATGAAACACAATAATAAAATCAAGAAGGTAATGAAGTTTGTAATTAGAAAGGGAGAAGACTCACCTGTAGAGATAAATGAAGGAGACAGTTTGAAGCAATCCCTCCATAACCAGTCCCTATACCTATGAAAAGTCAGGAATTAGCAAGAAATATGGAGCTTTATAGAAGAATTGATGGATGGATATTTTACTATATTTTTACACCCATATTTGATGTATTTTGCTTGATATTTTTTACTTTTATCGTATATTTGGTACTTAATTTATTTCAAATGCTTTCATAGGTGATAATTGCCTTTATGGACTCAAAAGAGAAGAACTTGGATGCAAATACGACATAAAATGAAGAATTGAAAAATCGAAGTGATGCATAGCCTTGCAACTAGTCGTGCACTTCTCTCATGGGCATTTTAGTTATGCACGGTTTGATGCGTCAGCCTGTGCATCTCCCAGAATCCTAAATTTTGTTATAAAAAATATTTTCGAGGGCTGACGATGAGAGGAGATGAAAGGAGTCATTTTGAACTTCTCAGAGGCAATTCAAGGTGCGATTGTAAGCCAAAAGAGTAGGAAACGTGAATATTTAATTGTCAAATCCATCATAATACAAGATCAGACTTTTCCACCGCAAGAATATATGATAGAAGACAATTAGGGAGATTTATAATTATGATTCTGTTTTTTTCAGTTCATATTGCTATTTATATACGGTTGATTTCATATTCGCCAATGTGTAACTAAATGTTTCGTTAGTAATTAGGATAGATGAACCTTATTTTGTTACCTTAACATATGTTGATTCTTTTACTAATGCAATTGGTTGATTGATTTGCTAGGATCCAATTACGTGTTTTATTTATGTTCTATTAAACCCAGGAATTTTAGTTCATAATATGATTTCATAAGTAGGGATTGAGAAATCCTAGGTTTGAATGGATCAACCATAATTGAAAGGAGTTGATTGTAACCCTAGAGATAGGATGACAAAAATCTTGTGGATTAGGGTTAACCTAATAGAGGGATTCACAAATCGGTAAAGCAATCATTTAAACTTTAACCTGAGTAATTCGGTTGAAAAACCTTAGGATTAGTTGTCAGTGATTAGCTTACCACAGAAATCTCCACAGTCAAATAAATCAATAAATTAACTCAGTAATAAAAGATCAATATGTTAAAGGTTTAGGGGATTTTGAAGCCCAGATACTAATTCTCGATATCGATAATTTCCTAAGTGCTTCCCTAATCCTGTATTCAACTTCATTACCTATTTTATTTTACTTGCTTAGTTTTAGTTTTCTAATTAAAAAATTTAAAATCAATGCTTAGGCTAGATAATAGAAAAAAGGTAATTACAAGTAATCACTGTCTCTGTAAGATCGACTCGTACTTGCCAGTACTATCTACAGCTACGTTGTTTACTTGTGGTTATTAAAATATTGATTAATTCACAAAATAAGTCAATCAAGTTTTTGGCGTCGTTGCTGGGGATAGTGATAGTAGGAAAATCTCTATTTTATTACTCTAACCATTTTTCTTTATTATATTTTATTCTTTTTTATGTTTGTTTCTATTTTCTTTTATTTTAATTGAACTTATTTATTCATTTCTTATTATATTTTATTGTAATTTTGGTTTATTCATTTAATTATCTTTTGAACTTATCTACTTGATCTTGAGTTTGTGGTTTATTGTAGGATTTAAAGTTCATTGTTATAGCCATACTCATAATGGAAGGATGGAACAGAAAATTATTTTATGGGAGCCAAAATATGTCTTCGCAATACATATCTTCGCCTTATGATAGAGAGAGGTGTTCTCACATGTATTTGGAAGCTTGACTAATATAGGCTATGTTACGACACTGGTAGGAGTTATTACTACAATCATAAATGTCAAACATTAACATATAATAGGGAGCAATTGAGCATTTGTAGTCAATCTCAAGGTGCATTATACAAGAATATATACAATTTAGAGTGGAGCAACTCATACTTGTGGATGGAACGACTATACTCCAACCGGATATTTATGGCACCAAGTAACCTCAATTAACGAGCCAACTTTGGAAGATATAATGGTTGATTTCATTCAGTAATCAATCATCAAGCATCACGATACAAGGGCTCATATACAAAATTTGGTGAATCAAATGGACCAATTGGCAGAGATATTTTCTAATGAGATCCAAGTGAATGTGCTTAGTCTTACTAAAATAGATCCTGAAGAATATGAAATGGCAATCACCCTTAGGAGTGGAAACGAGCTTCCAGAAGAAGATGAAGAAGAAGAAGAGGGAACAAGTCTTAGAAATAAATTAATGGAATCCTTGCTGAAATGAAAGCTAACCAACACAAATTACAGAGTGAAGAAAAGGCAAAGGTTGGTTTTATGAATGGAGGGACATTCCAGGAAGAGCTTCCTGAAGAAAAAGACAAAGAAGAAGAAGAAGAAGAAGAGGAAGCAAGTCTTAAAGTTAAATTAATGAAAATCCTTGTTGAAATGAAAGCTGACCGACATGAATTCAATAGTAAAGAAAGGAAAAAAAGTTGGATTCATGGATGGAGGGTCATTCTAAGAAGTGTTACCTAAAGAAGAAAGCAAACAAGTCTCCATGCCAGAAGATAAAGTAGAGAGGTGGTAGAAGGTAATTGAAGAAGATGAGTAAAAAACCTTTGTCCATGAAGAAGAAGAAGAAGAGTAGACAAAGGTAGTTGAGGAAGAACTGGTGGAGGAACCAAGTAAGGACATTATTGATGGGGTGTTAATAGTGATATTAAGTACGGAAAGCTTCCACTTCCTCAGAGACAAATTGTTTGAATTAACCGAAGATTCAGGGAGTTTCATTATCCCTCATTTTATTAACAATTTGTAATTTAAAAAGGCATTACTGTGGTTAATTGGTTTTACTAACTTAGTACATCATGTCTTTTTGATCATCGTACAATATGTGGCTTGTTTATAGGATTTGAAACCACTTTGTAGAGAAAGGGGTAGAAGCAAGTTGCTAATTATTGATCCAAGATGAAGCTAAGCGTAAAGGTTACGTCAAGCTATCGACGTTAAACAAGCACTTTATGGGAGGCAATTCATGAATTAGAATAGTTTAAATTTTATTTCGTTTTGATTCTATTTCATGTGTTAGTATAGGATTTTATTTCATGTTATCTTTATTTCTTTTGCTCTTTTTATCCTTTTCTTTTATATTTTGCAAGGATATAGTTTAACATTGGATGGATCTAACATTAAAAAATCATCTTATTTAGGGAAGTACCAACATAACCCTCTCACTTTCATATATGCATGTATTATGTACATTAAGGACAAGGTACAACTTTAAGTGTGAGGATGGGTATAATGTATTTTAAATAATTTTCTTCAAGCTTATTATAATCTTGATTATAAATTTTATTAATTGATATCTTCAATTGGTTGAATCTGTCCATGAATACTTTTTCCTTGTTAAATATTGACTGAATTGGTGTGAAAAGGATGATGGTTAGGACAAAATTAGTTTTCTAAGTCATATTTTTTGTAATCATTAAAGTATTCAAGTTAAATGAAATTTGCATATTATTTACACACATATATACCTAATTTTTTGTGAGCTTTTAAACCTAACGAGAAAATTTTAAAATTTTTAAAGCTTTGTTTTATTCTTTCATTTGTGTGTTATCATGCATAGTAGGATAATTCTAGAACTTGCTTTTAAGATGCATATTAAGATCGTATTTGTTAAATTAGAAACATTAATATTATGAAGGCAATTAGATTCAATAACTTGCTTTAGCCTATTTCTTTGAAAATTACCACACCCTTAAATTTACCTTTAGAAATAACCAATTTGAGTCGTAACCTTTTTCATTATTATTAACCCAAATTATTAACCTTTACCATATTTTTGTTTGAAGACCTTTTTATTTGTTTTGAACCTTGAAGATTATTTACATTATTTACTTGTTAAGACTTAAAATTTTTGAAAGGTCTAGTATGTTTATTATTATGGTCCTATATATTGTGATTAAAAAAACAAAGAAAGAAAAAAAAAGAGTACAAAAATAAAAAAAATAAAAAAGAATAAGTATATAGTACCAATGGATTTACAATGATAGGGCCTGAATGTTTGTAAACAAGTCTTGTAATTTCTCTTTAGTAAATTTCCTTCAATTAAAAACCTTTTATTATCCTAATCATACCATACCTAAACCTCATTACAACCTATACAAAGACCTTTTGATTTATGTTTCTAGTTATAAAGTGTTGGAGATGTGATTTTACTGCAAGCATATGGTAAGGATTCTACTATACATTGATTGAGAGTTTTGATACTTTTCACCCTAGACACTTAAATGCATTGAGTGAAATCTTGATGGGTGTAAAAAGATATGCTTTTGATTTCAATGCGATTGTTAATGTGATTATTATTAATATTGCTTAGTAAGTCAATTTTAGGACAACTTGACTGTAATTGTATGTTAATTTGACTCAATAGGATATGATGATGTGTAGTATCAATGGACAAATTAAGATTGATGTTTTAAAATATATAATTTTGATTATGGTTTAATTGAGGACAAGCAGAGGCTTAAGTGTGAAGATGTTTGATAGATGGACATTTGACCGTATTTTTACACCCATATTAGATGTATTTTGCATGATATTTTTTTACTTTGATCATATATTTGGTACTTAATTCGCTCCAAGTGCTATCATAGGTGATAATTGCCTTTATATACTTAAAGAAGAAGGATTCAGATGAAAACGTGACATAAAATGAAGAATTGAAGAAAAAAAGTGATGCACGACCGTGCACTTCTCTCAAGACGTTACAGTTTCACAATTTTTGGGCATTTTGGTTATGCATGGTCTGATGCACTACCTGTGCATCTCTCAGAACCTTAAACTTCATCATAAAAACATATTTTCAGGGGCAGATGATGAGAGGAGATGAAAGGAGTCATTATGAACTTCTCAAAAGTAACTCCATATGCGATTGTGAGCTAGAGGAGCAGGAAATGTGAAGATTTTATCGACAGATCCATCCGAATACAAGATTAGACCTTTACATCGCAAGAATATGGGATAGAAGATAATCAGGGAGATTTAAAATTATGATTCCATTGTTTTCAATTCATATTTTTGTTTATATATGTTTGATTTTGTATTCGCCAAAATGTAACTAAATATTTCGTTAGTCTTTATGTAACACCCCAACTTCCGCCGGACCCGAACCCGATATCGATAGTGATACCCGGATCCGTGCCCCACGAAGGTGGC
>JANQBM010000221.1:20135172-20174931 GCA_025594535.1 Erythroxylum domingense | reverse complement strand
TGTACACTAACTTCTTATATGCACATAACTCACTATTCACTACTGCATGAGCATGAGATGTGGTAATTTACCACATCAGGACCCGTTTCTTTGGTCCGACCCGTTCTCTGGAAACGGGATGTTACACTTTAGGCTAGATGAACCCTATTTTGTTTCTTTAACATATGTTGATTCTTTTATTAATAAAATTGGTTAATTGATTTGTTGCGATCCAATTATGTGTTTTATTTATGTTCTAATAAGCCTGGGAATATTAGATCATAATCTGATTTCATAGTAGAGATTAAGAAATCCTATGTTTGAATAGACCTACCGTAATTGGAAGGAGTTAACTGCGACCTTAGAGATAGAATAACATAAATCTTCCGAATTAAGGTCAAATCTAATAGAGAGATTCACAAATTAGTAAAGCAATCCTATAAACTTTAACCTGAGTAATTCGATTGAAAAACCATAGGATTAGTCGTTAGTAGACTCAAGGTCAACTATTAACATATCATAGGAATCTCCAAGGTCCAACAAATCAATAAAACAATTTGAGTGATAAAAGATCAATTTATTAAGTGTTTAGGAGAATTCAAAACCTAAATATTAATTCTTGATGTCGATAGTTTCCTAATTGCTTCCTTAATCCTCTGTTCAACTTCATTACCTTTGTTTTTTGCTTTCTTAGTTTTAATTTCTTTTAATTAAAAATTTTGAAATCAATCCTTAGGATAAATAATAGAAAAAAGTAATTACTAGTAATCACTATCTTAATAGGATCGACCTGTACTTACCGGTACTAGCTACAACTATGTCGTGTACTTGTGATTATTACAATATTGACTAACTCACAAAATATGTCAATCAAGAATCAAGTAGGGCTTAGCTCTTACTTAGATTGAAATCGTATATGCATGCCTAGATTCCAAGTATTCTTTAAGTGTCTCCCTCAAAATATCCAAAGACATCAACCCTAATTGAGTAAAGTTTTGAAGACGCAATAATTGGATTGATAGGGGTTTTATCTTTGTTACAAAATCTCTACCACTTTGTTAGAGTTAATGTTTTGAGGAGTAGTTGTTAGAGAGTTCGCTCTCCAAATGCTTTACAATTAAACCTTTATCTTCATTAATGAATTTTTTAAATTCTCATAAAAAATTTGTACTAGAAAAAGAAAAAGATTGGAGGATAAGTTTGGCCTATAAAAATCAGATAATTAAGTTAGCTATTCTAATCCAAAAAAAAATGGGCTGTACTTTTAAGAAATCTTGTATATCCATATTACTTCAAACTGTTTAATGCAAATAATTTGAGGCCCATGTTAATTCAATTGGAACCGTTAACTGTGTATAAAATAAGTGAATGAGAACAAAATGTTTTTCAATACAAAAAGTTGGCATGGGTAGATAATCCGTGGCGGATAGATATGATGACTTGTCCTCTGATTCTATATAATTTTTCTTCTTTTCGGGTCACCAAGTATTATTATGTAAAATGAAGAAGCGAGGGGACAACAATACAGACACAAAACTTTGACCTGTGCACTCCACAAGCCACATTTGACAGTCATATGAAAACTTTTATTTAAGCCTGAATTCAGGGAAGTTACGTGAAAGAAATGGGTATTTTGTCCATATAAGAGTTTAATTATTTCCATTGAAGCATAAAATCAATATCTTTTAAGTCAAAATAGAATTTAGCAGTTTTATCTTGATAAGGGGAGATGCATGAACCGAATCCAGCGTGGGTCCTCCTGACTGAGAAACAAATTAGACCGACTTTCTGGAAGGAGAAATTCCTTTTTTTTATATACATTAGTTATCTTAATTTTGCCGAACTAATTATAAACTCCTAAGATCTCATTCCAAAAGTTTTAGAGGAGATAAATTTGAAACTCTAAGGTCCCTGCTCAGCATCAAGTTCCCGTCAGCTCTAAGTTTTTTAGTAGTTCCAACTCTCACACTACCACTGGACGCGAGACGTCTGTAATTGATCTGACTAAAGAACATGCCCAGGAAGCTAGAGGATCATCAACAGAGAAAATTCTTCCTCTCCTTCTCTTTGTGGTGATTCGAACTCAAGACCTATTTGCTAGGATTGGTAGTGGAGCCCGAACTTGAAAACTTTTATCGGATTTGAACCAAACTTTATTTTCTTTTATTTAAATTTTGAAAACAACGTCATTTTAAATTATTTACACTTAAAGTTTTTAGAGCTTCAAACTTTAGGCCAAACAATCTAAGTTCAAGCGGTTCCAACCTGGAAAATTAAAAAAAATGAACCAGTTTGAAATTTAATCAACTAGGATTAAGTCTATATTAACTTTGGATCTGGTCGTACCAAACCCAAATAAAGTTTCTTCACTTTCTTAATTTAAAGCTTTGTTTTTGGCTATCCAATCAAAAAATTTTAAAAATTTTTAAAAAAATTATTTTAATATTTAATCTTTTAAAATTTTTAATTAAGTGCATAAATTTTTAAAAATCGAATAATTCAATTCAAAAAATTGTCTTTATTAATATTTTATTGATATAATTAACAAAATAAGTACTAACATTTGGAAAAATAAATATACCTCTTAGTGCTCATCAATATATTTTTTAAATCTTCTGTAATAAATATATTGGTGATTATGTCTTGAAAATACAATAAGTTAAAAAATTATATGAAAAATATGTCATGTAATTCCTCAATTGATAGTATTTACGTTACGCCTTCAGTCACATTAACAAAATATTAACAGAGACTGTCTTTTGAGTTAAATTGTCTAATTTTAAAAATTTAAAACACTTAATTAAAGTTATAAAAATTTAAATGCTAAAATAAAAAATCCTAAAATTGTTTAGAACTTTATAATTTGTCATTATTCATTAGTTATCACTTCAATTGGTCAACTACACAGTTGCCATAATTTGTGTAGGTCATTTATGAGCATTCCACTTGAAGTTAATTGTATGTTTTGTGGTCGATACAGATCAATATTTGCCATATGTACAGTAAAAGAAGAGATGGTTTTTTTTCTGTTAGGCCAAGCTCCAAGGTAATTATAATGCTACAAACAAGTGCGCACTAGTTTTTTCTTTTCCTGCATCACACAGTCACTAAATGTCTCTGCAAATTGAGCTTTTAATTATTTTATTTTATTCCTTTTTTGTATATTGGGCTATTGACCTATAAACTTGTTCATGGATAAACAGGTAGATGAGTTTAAGTCTATAGTCAAATTGCCTTAAATATTAAATCTTTATTTTTAAATTTATTCCTGACTCATTAAAATATTTTTACATTTAAATCTGGTTCATAAACCAAAATGTTTTTAAATCTCTAGCATCTATAAAAGCATTAATGATATAAAAATAATATCTATAAATTTTTTAAAAAATAAAAACATAAATTTTAGTAATGATAATATTCATTATTTGTAATAAAAACATATTAATATTTTAATTTACAAAAAAAATAATTTTTTTTGAAAAATTAATTGAGTATATATTGAAAACATTTAAGAAGTCAATAATTCAACTTCCTGAGGTTTATACAACCCTTACCAAAACAACAAACGACAGCACAATATCATACCTTTGTTAGTCACAGAGAATTTATCAAAATGACTATGTATCTAAACCACTACATTACATAGGACTACACTGTTTCAAGATAAGCGAAGGTTCTGGATAAAAGAGGTAAATTTTCCCCTCCTTTGTAGTCTGATGCCCGTAATCTTTCCCAATTAGGGTTGTAATCTCTAGTGCCAATGGAAGCCTCGTTTCGCTACCATCACTCATAGGTGAGAAGGTTCTGTCTAGTTCTTCTTTCCTTGCTCCTTCTTCATCTAATCTATTTCATCTCTCCTCAAGCCAAATTTACTGTTGGGATTCTCACAGAATGTCATGACGCTAGATACCACCTTCCTCTGGGGAAATGGAGGAGGATCTCTGATTAGGTATCTTAACATTTCTTTTTAAACTATATTCCTTTCTTCACCTTACACATTAGATTCTCCCTGAAGCAATCTCCACTTTCTCTTGCTTTCCTTATGTTTCTGTCCTTTGATTGTCTTGCATGCTCTTATGTTGAAGCACTTAGCCTCTTAAACATTCAAACAGGCTCAGATGTTTCTGTTTCATATTTGGTTACAGTTATTCAGTAAGATGAGCTATCTAAGTTCTTGTAGTATTTCAAATGCAAGAAACTCTTTGAGAGATTTGATTCCAATGAATCATCTGAGGTTCCTTTGCTTCCACAACCCATATATACAAAGCCCTTAGGATAGGACATGGATTTGTATATCTGGGTTTTGAGGGTTTGAGTGATTGGACAATATTTGTATTATCTCTATGATTATGTTCCTAGGATTTACCCATACACATCTGCTAGTTATAGAACCCATACATAGCTTCTGCAAAGAGAAGTGAAGAAGAGATGATCTCTTGTTTCCACATGGATCACATTAGACATGTTCTGTCCATTTGTAAATAAGACATTCTATCTGCTGTATTTAGTCTATTTTGGATTGCTAACCAAGATATAAAGGATACTCTTAGGGGTAGAACCTTGCTCCAAATAATTCTATGTCATTCCACTTTCTGTTTCCTACTTCTTAGCAGATCTTTGGGGGTTATGTTGGTGATTTTATGGGTAGGTTGATTATGTAAGTAGAATGTATCCAGAGAGTTTGGTTGAGGTTGATAGGATGGTTAGAGATGCCTCAATTCTTCAGGAAAGTTCCATGTACCCTCTATAATCACAGAGATAAGTTTAAGTTTGAGTGAAGAGGTTTAGGGACTACTTAGACCGTTGTAACGATGTATGAGAGGTCTCAAGTTAAACTAATTATCATACCAAACATATGTCATTTTTCCATTCCCAATTATGCAAGAGATGTATTCCCTGATTTTATCCCTCAACTTCAGAATCTGATTGAGAAAATGAGAGTATGAGGAAGATTTTTGAATGCTCCATAGGCTTCTTTCATTGAGAAAATAAGAGTGGAGCCATTTCAACTAAAGTGAGTTTTTATCCATAAGAATCCACCATAGTATCTTTAGGATTAATGTTTAATTTGTGATCTTGATAGGAGTTATATTCAAACCTCTTTCATCTTTAGGGAAGTAGATATCAGCTCACTTCACTTTAGCTGACCCTTTATCCCTATTTGGATGATTCCACATGAAGTTTTCGAGGATTCTTTCAGTGGTCTTAATGATTCCTTAAGGAAAAAAGATGTAAGAACTCTAATAAATATGGAGAGAATTCAATACTGATTTGATGAGTTGCACCTTCCCTGCATAGGACAGAGACTTGTTAACCTATGGAATGATCCTTTTTTGTATTTTCTCTAGAAGTGGAACGCATTTCGCATATGTAAGTCCTTTAGTAAAGACTAGTAGTCCAACATACAATAGAGGAGCATGTTTGAATTGCATTCCAGTTGATTGAGAGATGAAAGGCCCCAAGGCAGTAGCTTTCTCGGATAGGAGGAAATGGCTCTTTGTTAGGTTAAACTGTAAACATAAGAATTTTTTAAATTTACTAAAAGCTTTCATATAACTTTGCATAGAGTCCTTCATAGCCCTACAAAATAAAATTAGATTATCTGCAAAATATAGTTTAGTCAAACCAATCTTCTTGCATTTGGTATGGTATCTAAATTTTGGATTCTTAAGCACTTCATGCTTGATAAGAGAGTTGAAAGTCTCCATACACAAAATGAAGAGGTAAAGGGACAAGAGGTCCTGTCTAAGATCTCTTGCTGCTTTGAATGATGTGATAGGAGTTCCATGACCAAGATAGCCAATGAAGAGGATGAAGTGCGTTCTTTGATCCACTTTATAAATTTAGATGGAAATCCGTAAGCCATCAACAACGTCCATAGAAAGTCTCAACTCACATTGTCATAAGCTTTTTAAAAATCAACTTTGATTGTACAATTTGGAGAATAGTTTGACTTGGAGTAGCCTTTTAAGAGCTCTTAGACAATAAGAATGTTGTCTCCTATATGTCTATCTTAGAGGAAAGAGCTGTGGTTATTACTGATACTATTACTTATGTAAACTAAATTTGATACAAAATTCTTTTGCAATCATTCTTAAAAGTAACAAAGGCTAGATCATATTTCTTTGTTAGATTTGATTTGCCTAAATTGGGAATAAAATTGTCAACGGATAGAATTGAGTTTAATTATCATAAATATTAATAGAATCGATCGCCTGAAAGGCTTCAATTATAGTTAATTCATATCACCAATTTCAAGTATGATCAAGTTACAAAAGAGTTTCGCCAACTTCTAGCTTGACCTTACTCGAACTAACATGACCCTTCAAATTTTCTAAAACCCATCATATGGATTAACCCTCTCCATATTCACCACTTCACCAGAGTTACAAATCCATAATCACCAGTTGGCCATGGAAGATTTTATGTAAAATGAGAAATTAAATAAGAAGCTAAGAAACTAATCAAATAGAGATGTCAAATAGATAAAAAATCAAATAAAAAACTCAAATCAATCAAACAAATAGGTCAAGTACAATCATAATAGAAACTAAGAAAGTTAAATTGAGAAGTTGCAAAACTAAAACAGAGAGATGATGAAAGAATTTAAGGTTGAAAGGATAATAAGCAATAGTAACAACTAGGCAAAGTTACAATATTGCTCAATCATTAACCTAAATTTGTCTACATAACAAACAAATCAATGTTGTTTTATATATGAGAAGTTCAAACTTCAAGCTAGACTCAGGTTATAAAAAAAAAAAACTAACCCAAATGTACTCAACTTAAGTCAAATTCAAGCCAAGTTAGACTTTCCTACGATCCTTAGAGTCTGAGTTGTCTATATTAGAGCTTGCATAAAATTTTTATGTTAGACCAAGTGTAATCAAGAGCTCAATAAAAAAATAAAGATAAAGAGATAAAAATAAAAAAGAGGACAAATAAATAATTAAAAGAAGCAAGTAATTGAAACAAGAAATTTTTTTAGCTAAAATGACTAAAGGGGAAGTATTAAGAATAAATATAAGACACAATAATAAAAAAAGGTTCTAAAGACCATTGAAAAAGAGAAAGACTTCTCTGTGTATGATCATTTATGCAATATACTTTTCCCTTATTCTAGTCACCAAAGTTTCTTATTGAGAGCCAATTTCTCGATGAATTTTAGCGTCGTCATATCATTCCTGATCACCTTCTCCCTAATTCTTCTTAGATCTTCCTTTTCTTCTCTTATAGACTATAAAGACAATCTTCTCGCATCTTCTCATTAGGGTGCTAGGATGTCTTCTCTTAACATGTCCAAATTACCTAAGCCTTAACTCCCTTAATTTACCATCAATGTTAGTCACTCTCAATTTGTCTCTTATCACTAAATTCTTGACCTTATCTTTTCTTGTAGGATTACGTATCTAACAAAACATCCTTATATCTACCACCATTAACTCATGACTATGCATATGTTTTATAGACTAACATTTGTCTTATATAGCATGACTGACCTAATTATTAAAAAGTGGAATTTATCGTTTACTTTGATTGGTATCTTATTTTCATGTACAACTCATGATGGACACCTCCAATTAAGCTAGCCTAATTTGATACAGTGAATTATGGCTCCATTTATCTTGCTGTTGCTTTAGATGATGGATCTAAAGTACTTAAAACAAATTATATGGTATAACTTCTGGACTAGTTTTTATTTTCAAATAATGGCCCCTATGACCTAAAAAGTTATACTTTAACTACTCATTTTTAGTCTTGCTTAACTTAAAGCCATTTAACTCAAGCGTATCCCTCCAAAGTTCTAGCTTGATATTAACACCTCTTTTTGTTTCATCCACTAAACTAATATCATCAATAAACAACATACACCAAGGACCATCTTCTTGGATATTCTTGGTGAGTTTATCCATAGCTATTATAAACAGTAAGGGACTTAGTAAGAATCCTTGATCTGATATCGATAGAGAAATGCATTGTATCTCTCCTGTCATTCTTACTTTGATATTAATACCTTCATACATATCCATAATAACCCTTATATAGGCCATAAGAACTCCTTTAACTTATAAACATCTTCGTATGAATTATCTAGCTACCCTATCACAACCATTTTATAAGTTAATGAAAACTATTGTTAGCTCAAGGTTACATGCTCTAAGTTTTAATATTTTTAACCTTGGTAATTACCGCAAGTTCATGGGTCGTTCACATAGTACCTAAGGTGTCGATCCCACGAGGAAGGAAACTAGTCCTAAGTCTAATGGTAGCTAAGTCATAAACCTAACAACTATTGCAGAAAAGTAAATCAATTGATAATCGGATATGAGAATTGAAAGTGCTAAAAGCAACAGAAAAGCAATCACACATCCAAATCCAAAATCAACCTAAAAATCACCAAGTGAGAGAAAGGGGATTTTAATTCGAAATTAAAGAAAGTCAACGGGCCTAGACAGTCCTAGGGTGAATTACTCTCTCTCGAGTTATAATTCTTAACCCTAATTGATAAACCCTAATTCAATTTATGGGAATTCTGATCTCTCGATTCACAATCGACCTAAAAACTAAATTAGATCTAAAGTTGTCTACTAACCTATCGGGAACCTATGCTCGATCTCTCGTTACATGATTCTACCAGTTTGATTTAATCCTTTACTTATCAATTCTCCCAGCTCTCGTTAGCCCAAATTGATTATTTTCACTTAGCTCACCCTTTCAGTCTATTGCCAAGTTATTAAAAACAGGACTTAAATCACATTCCAATTAATAAAAACACAATCGAATAAACTTCATTAATCATCAAGAATCAAATCCAAAGGTGAGTTTAGACATCAACTCAACATTTAACCAAACAAATCTCATCACCTATTTCAATTCTATACATTAATAAAATTGAAATAACGAAAATACTGTAGGGACGAAATTCGAGACAGTGACAGTGGGAAACCTCCTATTTCATGACGTACTTCGCGTCAAGCTCTTCACCGTGTCTCTCTTTCTTTGTCTCCTTCCTCAATCTCTCAATGTCACCCTAGGTTTTCTCTTGGAATCGGCAGAATGGAAACTTTTTCGTTAAACTCTTGGCTCTCTCCTCCCAGACTCTGCTGGCTATCACATCATATTCTATTTATATCTTCTAGGCTCTAGGTTAAAGTCAGAGTTGAAACAGTCCAAAAATTCATCCAAAACTTGATTTTTTCTGTCAGCTTGACGCAGTGCACGATCGTGGCCCTGCCTACCATGATTGTAGCTTGTGTTTTTTCCTTTCGATCACGATCGTGGTCTATAGTGCACGATCGTGCCCTGAATTGACGCTCTCTGTCACGATCATGGCATGTGTGCGTGATTGTGACTTATGCTTTTTAGCCTGAAAACTCTTTAACTCTTCCTGTTCTTCCCTCTTTACCCTACAACACTAGCATACATATTAAGGTACCTTAAAAATATACAATTTAAGCTCAAAGATTCAAACTAACCCATAAAAACACTTAAACACAAAAACTAACCTAATTAAACCCTAAATGCATACTAAACACTTGAAATGACATTAAAATACTTATCAAATATAACCCTTAAATACAATACAAATCACAACTATCAACTATACACAAGTCCCTCTGTTTGCCCCTATGATATTCCATTAGTCATTTGAGGTGTAACTCTTCTATCATGGTCCTTTTTGACGTAAAACTAAATTGGTTCTCTAAGACATTTACACTCATTCTTACTCATTTCTCAATCCCCCTCTCATAACTTCATAGTGTGACTGAATAGTTTGATTCCTCTATAGTTGTTATAGTTTTGGATGTCCCCTTTGTTCTTATAGAGAGGGATTAGTATGTTAAGTCTCCACTCATTTGACATTTTGGCATACTTGAGGATCACACTAAAAAGTATGGTTAACTAAGTAAAACCCTCCTCTCCTAAGATTTTCTACACCTCTACATGTAACTCATCTGGTCTCACTATCCTTCCACACTTAATCTTTCTCAAAGCTATTTTAAATTCTTCTCACATGATCTATCGATAACAAATGAAGTTACGATAATTCTTATAAGTGCTAAGCCCACCAAAGGAAAATATGTCATCTTCATCTTTATTAAAAAGACTATAAACTTGTCTCTATCATTTTCTTTTAAATTCATTTTCATCTATGAGCACTCATCTTGCTTCATCCTTTATACAACAAACTTTCTTCAAGACCATTGCTTTTTGTTCCCTAGCTTTCACTAATATAAATATATCCTTTTCCCCTTCCTTATTTTTTAAACATTGATATAAGTTCTTGTAGGTTCTACTTTTGTCTTATGAGACTATCTTTTTTGCCTCTTTCTTTGCCAGCTTTTAACTTTCTCTCTTAACTACCTTCTTTTCATTTGTGTTGCTATCCAATAAAGCTTTATAAGTAGGCTTCTTGATCTTCAGCTTCTTTTGTATGTCTTCATTCCACCACCAAGACTCCTTCTTGTTACCTCTAGGCCTTTTAGACACTCTTAAAATCTCCTTAGTTACCTTCCTTAAAAGCGTTGTTACTCCCTCCCACATTTGATTAGCATCTCCTTCTAATTTTCATTCTTTTACAAACATTACTTTGTCCCTAAATTGTTCCAAAATGTCCCTTTTTAGATACCACCATCTAATTCTAATGCACATCTAAGAACATATCTTCTTTCTCTAACCCTTAATTATAAGATCCAAGACCAATAATCTATGATGAGTTCACAGACATACATTAGGTATCACCTTACAATCCTTACAACTAGGTCAATCGATTCGTTTTACAAAGAAGTAGTTGGTTTGAGTCTTTACAATATTGTTACTAAAGATTATTAAGTGCTCTTCTTTTTTATTGAAGAATAAGTTAACCACTAATAAATTAAATGCTACCAAAAAGTCAAATAAAGTAAAACTGTCATTCCTATTTTCACATCCGAGACCTCTATGAGCACAAACATATTCATCTGAGGTTGCCCTTATATAGTCATTAAGTCTCTTCCTATAATAACTTTCTTGTTAGGGGGAATCTTTTGAATCACCTCAAATAAATCTTTCCAGAAACTTAAGTTATTCTTATAAACTTACTTGACACGTATAAGCACATATCACATTAAAAACATCTTTTACCACAATCTTTAAGGACAAACTCCTACCATTAGTCCTATTTACTCCCATATCATTTGTGTTACCTCGATTAATTTATTTGGACATATCCAAAACTAATTATGCTCTATCAATTGAGCTCTTTTTGGCATTCAATTGAACATTCAAAAACTAGTGACTTGATGCAACCTAGATTTATATATAGTAAGCATTGATGATCTTTGTTGTTAGCATCTCCCTTTTTGAAGAGATTAAAAGAACAACGTTGTTGAACTTATTAAAATTGTTGAGACTCTTTTCTAAGATCTAAAACATTTAAACTTTATCAGCACAAATGACCATATTTGTTTTCCAATTGATACATCATGTCTAACAGTAACAATGAGCTCCACGTATCCTCATATGAAATTATAAAAAGGGAAAAATACATAAAATCCTAATAATTTAAAAACTCCAACTCTTACCCTAAATGCTTATTAGCAAAAAAACCCCAAAATCTTGTCCTTCAAAATTCTCAACGACCTTAGATCTCTATAAAAAAACAAGGCAATGAATGATAGTGAGAAAAATAAATGACAATATGACAACCAATAAGTAACAACAAAAAAGAGACATAATGAACAGTAAGTAAGTGACTAGGGCATATAGAAGAGAGATTAAGAATAGTTAAAGATGGCGACGAGACGAGAAACAAATATTCATTCATTAACTAAGTGATGTCACTTTTTTACATAAACAAAACATCATTTGGTATATATAAGAGGATCACAAGCTTTGAGTCATGCCAAATCATGAAGCTCAAGCTCAAACTTGACTAAAAGCTTAATTAACTTACATCAAACCTGTTAACTTCAATTTAGGTCAAATTGGATACAACCTCTTTCTTCATTTATAGTTAAATTTTAATGTTAACTTTCACTAACTTAATATTTTGAAACACGTGACATTTTCATAATGACTTGTATAGTGAAATTAGAGGTAGATAAATGCATAATTACCCATGTTTATACCCATATTTGATGTATTTGTGCTTGATATTTTATACTTTTATTGTATATTTGGTACTTAATTTGCTGAAAGTATGTTTATAGGTTATAATTGCCTTTATGGACTAAAAGAGAAGAATTCAATTGAAAACATGACATAAAACAAAGATGTGAAGCAAAGAAGGGATACTCATCCATGCAGTTGCTCATATAATTCTCTCAAGCCATGCAAAATCGTGAATTCTTGATATTTTGGGTTATACATGGTCGTGTATTAGACCATACATCACCAAAAACCCGAACAATTACTATAAAAAGACATGTTCAAAGGCAAAGAGTATAGTAGACATTAGGAGGTGATTACAAAAGCTAATACGTTTAGAATGGGTGATTTTGATTAAGAGAAGTGGAAAATATAAAGAAATCATCGAAAGATCCATCATAATACAATATCAAACCTCTACCTTGGAAGAATATTCAATAGAAGACAAACAGGGAGATTTAGAATTATGAACCCATTGTTTTGAATTTTTTTTCTTTCTACTTATGTTGGATTTCATGTTCAATCATGTGTAACTAAATTCTTTAGTGACTAGGTTAGACGAAACTTAGTTTTGTGCAATAATATGTTTTTATTCTTTTGTTAACACAATTGTTTGGATTGACATATTGTGATTCAATTATGTGTTAAATAAATGTTCTAATAAATCTAGAATATTAGATG
This sequence comes from Erythroxylum domingense, assembly GCA_025594535.1. Lineage (NCBI taxonomy): Eukaryota > Viridiplantae > Streptophyta > Magnoliopsida > Malpighiales > Erythroxylaceae > Erythroxylum > Erythroxylum domingense. The sequence continues at coordinate 20,162,142 of JANQBM010000221.1, read as the reverse complement.
ATACCTGATTTCATAAAATCGAGATTGAGAAATCCTTGTATAATTGAAAGGAGTTGATTGCAACCCTATAAATAGGATGAAATAAATTCTCCAGATTATGGTCAAACCTAATAAAGGAATTCACAATTCAGTAAAGCAATCCTATAAACTTTAACCTAATTAATAAGTTTCATAACTAGTGTTGGAAATTGGAACTTTTCAACTTGACCTTTATAGATGACCTAAGCATATTCTCAAAAGCCTATGATGTGTTAATAAATTTACTAATGACATATATTAGACTATTTAAAAAGCTTTAAAGGTTGGAGATTAATAAGAGTAAAAGCCAGCTAATCATATCATTAAGGGCCTAGCACCTTATTGTATGGCTAGTAAATATTGCAGGCATTCAAGGAAAACAACCACATTCCATATATCTATGATTTCCTACTATAACAAAGAGACTTCAATTTAGGGAATGCATCCCATTAATAGAGAAAGTGTAGAAAACGTTAAGGAATAAGTTTAATATTAACTTATCTTTAAGTGGAAGGCCACAACTTATGAAGTCATTACTGAGTTAACTTTATACTTACTAGGCTTCATATTTTTTTCTAGCTAAAATGCTAACTAAAACTATAAAAAAAACTATTGAGGCTTTTTCTACATTCTACGAATAAGGAAAGGAAAGTGACGACAAAGTTTAGCTGGTGTGAAGCATGTAAACCATTAGATGAAGGGGATTAGTGATCATTTCTATCCAAATAACTAAGAAAGTGTTTATAAGAAAGAGGATATTGAGGCTTCTGAATAATAGAAATTCTCTTTGGAGCAGATGGACACAGATTTATTAGTTAAAATATAAAAGTTTCTAAGAGTTAAAGGAGAAGTCAACTATATCTTGCTAGTAGAAACAAATGTTGAAATTGAGGACTGAATTAGTTTATTGTATAAATGTCAATAGGTAAAAATTCAACATATCTAGTGCATAAGGCTCCCCGCTTTGCAGGGTCTAGGGAGGGTCATAATGAACATAACCTTTCCTTTGTATTTTTACAAAGAGGTTGTTTCCGTGACTTGAACCTATGACGTTATAGTCACAAAGGAGCAACTTTACCAGTTTCTCTAAGGTTCACCCTCTTTTAAAATGTAAATAGGTAATGGTAATAATGCCCCTCTCTTATATGATAACTAGACCAAGAAAAGACCTCTATACAGTCACAATTCTAGGACCTTATCCTAATAAAAAGTTCCCAAAATGAGAAAGTTAAAGTATAAATAAGGTAGTAAATATCTTGTAGTCGTTCAAAGAATATTGCCTGATTACAATCCATCTCAAGAAAGGGATGATAAGTATGAATCACTTGAACATTCTTTAGAAGTGTTCACTAATCTATCTTATAAGGAAATATTTTGAAGTTGGGGTCAAAATCAAAATCAGGAAAAAAAATGATCTAGAGCAAGAACATTCAGCCTAAAGAAGCATTTTGTTTATGGTTAGTGACTAAGAACATGCTTCCTACTCATGATAGATTAGCCCAATTTTAGAACACTATCAAATGCAATTTATGTGAGGATGAACATAACACAATTCACCGTTTTATCTTTAAATGTAAAGAAGCTTTGGTCCTATAGAAGGGGTGTTAGAATTCTAAGGTATTGATAAATCATATTTGAGTTTCGAAGAGATATTTTCCTGGCTACAAAATAATCATACTGGCTCCAAAATTGAAAAAACAAAGATGGATATAGTTCTTAACTCAAGTGAGTTAAGTGTGTGGAAAGAGAGAAATAGGAGAGTATTTAAAGATGATGTGATTCCTATCCAAACTAGCCTGAGGGATCTTAAGTAGTGGATCAAAGAATAGTTGCACAATATAAGGGGTACAGATAGCTAAGGACGAAACCCAGATGCATGATGAAAAGATAAAGTAAAAAAAAACTAGTATGAGTATAATGCTATAAACCCATAATATTCACAAAATATAGCACATGGATGGTGTAAAACATCAAGTTCTAGAATCACTCGCAGATAAAATTGGAGGTGGATGAGGTGGATCACAAACTTCTACATATAAAAAGGAATAAACTACTCTAGCTACAACTCCAAAAGCACATGGGGTAGTACAGAGCTTGCAAAAAAAGGAGTAAGATGGTGAGAAGAAGGGTAACTGTGATAAGCTTGCTCGAGAAAATAAAGTGGAAAAGGGGACATAGGAGTGTTGTAAGTTGGTTGAAATAAGGGACATTTATCCATGATGTGGGGTCCTAAGATGTAGTAAGTAGAGTCACGTTAAATGTGGTTTTAGTCCAATCACATGTAATCTCATTGTTTGTAACACTATCTAAAAATTTAATAAATTATTTCAATGCTAAAAATTTAAAAATTTTATTTTAAAATATTTCGAAAACAAAAATAATACTATATATTAAAATATATAATTACCAAATTCGAATATCAATTTTAAAATAAAAACATTTTGCTAGTATTTTATCTTTAAAATAATTTTCCATTTTATTTAAATATATTTTATAATATTTGTTTTAATTCCAAAATTTGATAGAAATCATGTTTATTTTCATATTAATTTAAATTAAAAAATAATTTATAATATTTATTAATGTTAATTATAAAAAAGCCTAAATTGTTGTCAATTTTCAGTTATAGCCCGAACTTTAAAAGGTAAAAATAAAATACCCAAACTTTAATTTTTTTTCAATTTTAACCCGAAATTCAAAAAGTAGCAATAAAATGCTCAAAGTTTCAATTTTTTTCAATTATAGATTGACATTAGTATTTCCGTTAAGTTTGTTGATGTAGCTTGCTATGTGTTTCAAAAACCTTAACTATTAATACACATCAGCTAAAATTAACACAACAAATGAAAATTAATAAAACGACGTTTAATCACATAATTAAAACGACATCGTTGTTTAAAAATGACTTAACTCAGCTTACGTAGCCCCGATGACCTTACGCTTTGATTTGAATTTTTTCCTTCGTTTTCTATTTGTTCTCTCAACGCTCTCATCCTTCGATTTTCAAATTACACAGTCCTAATGCCCTCACACTAAGGGATAGGAGAATAAACTAAAAATGAAGAGCTTATTAGTACAGTATGTCGTAATGCGAGAGTAGTTTGGGGTATCAGAAAAACAAACAGAAAACAAAATGTTGAGGGCATCGGGAGAACAACAAATAACGTCAGGCTAGAATTGAAGAAAATTAAAAATTTGAGCATTTTATTGCCACGTTTTGAAGTATAGGATAGGATTGAAAAAAATTGAAAGTTTGGGCATTGTATTGCTACTTTTTAAAGTTCAACTATAATTGAAAATTTGACGAAATTTTCGGCCTTTTTTGGTAATTAACCCTATTTACTATTAATTAGTTTTAATAATTATAATTTTTATTAATAATTAATATAAATTTTAGTAATTATTTCTATAATAAATAATGAAATCAAGGCATGATAAAAAACATAAAACTAAATAGCTTTTTGTGATTTTCATGATTAAATAAGAAAACATAAACAAAGACTAAAAATAGAATCTTAACCAAATAAAGTTCTTTACTAAAATGAAAACCAAAATAAAAACAATATATAAATTTATTCAAATATTTAAAATTGAATTTTTTTGTAATTACAAAAATAATATTCTAGTTGCAATTCATTTTGTAACCTTAATTTATTGTAATTAAGTATGCATTCGTAATTTTATTTGCATTACATTTATGTTATTCATAATTACTAGTCATAATTTTTTGAGAAATTAAAAAGTATATTTATATTAAAATATGTTGTTGTTAGGAAATCAGGATAGGATCCAATCCCGACCGTAGTGGAATAATTATAAAACTTTTTCATAGTTTGGTTTCCCGAAAACCAAGATCACTTAAATTTTATAAAATGATTAACAATTAAATCATAATAAAGTTTTAATCTTAATTTGTACCTTATTTCAAAGCTTGATCATATTATTGTTGTATCCCTTAAATTGTCTTCCAAATCGATCCATTTCAAACACCATAGCTGCACAAGTGTCCAGCCTCTAATAGTATCCACAAAACAAGTTAAGAGAATTTTATAACTCTTATAAGAGGGTTAAGTAAGAAGTGATAGCTCTATTAGAGCTTAAGCTTATTTATAATAAGTTTTGGACATTTAGTAATTTAATTGAAATTAATTCTAATTTCAATTAAACTTTAATTAGAATTACAAATAATTATAGTTAAATACCAGTTATACCTAAATAATATCCAATATATTATATTGATACTTATTTACCAAATATTTCATATTTAATTATAAAGTTTTTTAAACTTTACAATCAAATCCAACTTGATTAAAATAAGTTTGCTCTCTTCCACGCATTCTTCTTATTAGGTCCTCTATATACTAGCAATGATTATAAATTATAATTCTATTTCATAATTAAAATTAGATAAATTAATTTATCTTTAATTCTCCAATTAAACAATTTATGATCATATATCAAGATTGGCATCTAACAACACATCACGACCATCCAAATATTAAGGAATGTCAAAGTGATTTTAACTAACCTTTATGTGTATAACTTTTTCATATAATTCAATCCTTTAATCATACAATTTCTGATTAGATAGCAAGCATGAAATTAATGTCTACTTTATTTTGATTCCAATCATATTAATTCTCTACCGTTAGCTATTGATTCAATTAATGACATTTGTAAACTATTTACAAAATGTCATTCTATCTTGGCCAAGGATTTCCTGAATCAATACTAATAGAGAACAATAGGACATTCTCCTAATATGTGCTTAAGTAACTATATATTTATTCAATAACCATTAGTGATTAATGATATGAAAATACTTAATTTACTCACTTTAGTTCATATATGGTTTTAGGCACAATTTGGAAGCGAATGAGCTAAAGTGAGTTGAAAGCAATATATTTGGGCCATTTTTTGAAAATTCACACTCACTTGTCTTCACAGAGCAAGAAAAAGAAGATTATAAAACGAGTGAGATGATGCATTAAAATTTTATAACCCATGCAAGCTACCCATGTAAGACATCCCATGAAATGCAAGTTATCCCATGCAAGGTGTCTCACATGACATCCCATGAAATGCAAATTATCCCATGCAAGATGTCTCACATACCATGTAAGACATCCCATGAAACGCAAGTTGTCCCATGCAAGGTGTCTCACATGACATCCCATGTGAGACACCTTGCATGGGACAATTTGCACCATATAGGACGTCTTGCATAAGTAGAGTGAGACACCACACACATCATGGGATATTTCTCACTCACATGAGAAGATTCAGCTACCATTCCACTTTTAACTTAGCATTTAAGGTAAAAAGAAGACATGTTGTGTGTGACGTGAAGAGGGGCTAGAAAAGGAATAAAGAAGATTAAATGACAAAGCTACGTGCATTTTATGGACAGCTGTCCATTCAACAGCTTTCTTATTTTAACCTAGCTGCCTCATATTTTTAAGGTGTCTTTTAAATATACAAACAAGGAAGGGGTGTTGTGGGTGTCAACTGGAGAATAAAATAAGAGGAATGGGGACTCGAAATGGACAAAAACGGAGAGAGTGAAAGAGAAGAGACAGTAACCAGAAGTGTGTGAGGGCTGTAGAGCATTGTGAAAGTTGATTCTTGATTAATCCATTTCAGTTTTCAAAAATAAGCAGGTGGGAGGCAACTGGACAAGATTGGGATAGCTGAGAGAGAGTTTTGGTGGACAGAAACCAACAGCTTTCATTCTCTTTACTTATGGTCAGTTGTCAACAATAATATAAGCATTGCTGGAGATTAATGGAGAAGGCTGGACATATGCGATAAACCTATGATTTTCTTCATTTCTCTTCGATTTTCCATGGAAAAAAGATGTTCTTGGCTGATTTTTGGAGACCTATGGAGAAGATGAAGGGCTAGACATTTCGATGCCGATTCGGAGGTGCATTTGATGTCGAGGAGCACATTTAAGCATATGTCCTTGTGTATCGCTTTCTTTCCCTCTTTTTCAAACTGCCTACATTATCTTGAGAATAATGATTAGGTATTGCGTAAAAACACTTTTCATGCTCTACTTAATTGTTTGTCATGAAAACCCATTGCTAAAACTTGAATATAATAGGTAATATTCGTGTTAAAGGTTTTAGGTGGCAACTAACAGTGTTAAATCATTAGGGATAACGCAACATAAGTTAAATGATCCGAGCTTGTGTGATTATTGCTTAGATTGGTCCATTTTTCTCAATTTTAATGTAGTTGTCTAGATAAACTTAGAGAACATTTTCTAGGTTTCCTAATAGTTAGGGTAATTAATGAGCTCTTCTTAATCATACTACCTAAGGAAAAATCTTGTTGTTAATTAAAAATCAAAAGTCTAAAGAAAGGTGTGAAGATGATAATTCAATGACATATGTGAAATTGTGCTTAGGCTGAGATTAAACCAAAGAACTAGATTTAACCCATTAATCAATTTTATCACTTTATTATTGTGTAGATTGAGTTGCTTTTATATATTCAATTTTAGTTTGTTTTATAATTTGTATCAAACCAAACCCACCTATTTTACATATACGTAGAATTTTAAAAAGTAATTGGATTTAATTTCTATGGGATCGACCTAGACTCACCAATATTATCGTTGTAGGTCTAGTTTATTTTGTATAATGTTTCAACATGCTTCCATCTCCCTAATTACTTTAGGGTGATCAATGTTAACTTGATCATTTAACTATCTCCATATAGTTCATTATACATCCAATGATTACCAAATAAGCTATTTAGGATTAGAATATATCATAAACAGTTAGAACATAGCAATCTTTATACAAGATAACTTTGGAAATCTCAAGCCAAAGGATCACTTATATAATCATCACAATGAGAATTTCCATAGACATATAAGTAATGTTCCAAATGGATTTCTCATATCGGGTCAGTTCAATGAACTTGTTCTCTGACAATCACCCATATGTTTGTTTAAGTATCTCCATACTTTAGTCTATAGGATCAAATAATTCCTTCATAAGGAAAAACATATCATTTGCTAGTCTTTTTACATTCTACTAATGTCCAGTCTTAATAGAATAATAACTAGGAACAATTTCAAGATAATACATAAATGCAATATGAATCCCATGATTATAATCTCATTATAATTTTGTTTGCAATATATAATTATCCTGTGGACTTTATCATAAACATCTAAACATGTTCAAGATAAAAAATGTCTTTAAATTCTTTTGTAATTAAAGTACAAATAATTGATTAACTGTAGGGCATCAACCAACAGTTATAATACATGTCCAATATTACAAACCCGAAATAATCTGCTAACTAAATTTGAACTTTTACATTAATAAACTATGTTATTTAAAAGATGAGTCCTTCACTAGTATTGCATGTTGAAGTGACAAGTGTAATGCAGCGAAATCAATGACTTGGTAACTTTTAACCACAAAATGTCTCCATTGAAGTTGTGTTGTTCATCCTTCTATTCTCTCTAAAATATGTTGGAAGTTTGAAGTTTGAGGATTACAAAGACTACTAATAGTAGAAATTAGATGTCCCTAATTTCTGGATTAACCTCTCTAACTTCTCCATTATAGAAGATTAACTCATTGTTCTAACTAATGGATCCAACTTGTAGGTAAGAATTTGTTTTGCCTATTATGTTGTGCTCTTATCATTCCTTTCTTCCTAAATGTACTTATATGCTCAAAGACATTACATGTGAATTGTTTGATTAGCCTTCAAGGATGTTTTCACTTCTTATTAGTAACAATTATAGGAGCAATCTTGAAATTGAAATGATTTAAAAGCTTGATTCAAACACTTTAAATCTTAAATGAATATACTAACTAAAAATAATTATTAAAAGTACAATAATTCATATCTTATATCTTTTATATATATATATATATATATATTAAAAGATAGCAATTTCCTTTTTCTCTATAACATATGGGTATATTACATTTTATTATAAAAACAAATGATAGTAAATGTGAAACACTACATCCAATTAGATTGAGTCAAAAAATATATAAAATTAATTTCCAATAATTACCAAATGCCAATTCACAACTTTGATAATCATAACAAAAGAAGTGTATAGTACAGTCTAATCAAATTAATGGTGAAAAAATATCAATATTAAAAGTTTCCACATTTGATTGTAAAAATATGTGGAATTGTCTTACAATTTTTTAAATAAAGAAAAGAATAAATTAATCCATAAATGGCAAACTTAAAGTATTACAAAATGTTGAAAGATGAGTTATTATTAGCTTTGCCTTCTATACAAAAAAAGCCATTTTAATGACTTGAACCATAAAATTACAATGCACTTTCTAACTTAGGTGATGGACCATTTACATCTAAAGATGTCATTAAATTTATGTTTATCCTTAAGACTGTAATATCTAATTCTACTAAATATTGCACTGAGTAGGGCCTGTTTGTTCATGTTTTAATTGGATAAAATTGTTTTTAATTTCTCTCATCCCATAGACTAGACACTAGATAAGATAATACTGTTTTGTAAATCAACTTATCTCCTTCAACTTGTGCTTTATTCTAATGTTCCAATCAACTATGTTATTCCAATTTTAAGGTTCATTATCGAAATTACATAATCTTAAGATTTGGTTTAGATATGAGCTATATAACAACATTAAAAAACAAGTTTTCATTGGATTCCATGAAATTTTTGTCAAAGATACACTAGTTAGGGATTTGTGAATATTTTCCTATTTTGTCCATTATTGGGAGCTTATTCCTAATTGCAAGCCACAATATGTGAGAAGCTCAAGGCTACAGGTGTTTATACCACACCAAATTATTCCAATTGCTTGAATCACTAAGAACTTCTTGCATGAATTGGCAGAGAATTTTCTTGAAGATGATCTTTCCTAAATTACTTCATCTTCATTGTCATTTACTTTGAAATTTGTGAGAAATACTATTATTGGTGTTAGGTTGGTTTTATCTATAGCTGATATAGCATGTGTTATAGTTTCATTTTCATTAAAATAGCTTTTAGAGAGAGTATATCTTGATGTAGTTCCAAAGGACTAAAAAGGGTTGGATAATCTATCCAAAAGGAGGTTTTGCCTACCACAAAAAAAAAACATTATATCCTAATTTTGCCTCTAGCTTTGACTAAAAACTTCATGATGGTTAATACAATGAGGGAAAGTCTAAAATTCCATAATTTTTTATTCTTAGTATAATATACATGGACCCATTTTCCCCATAAAGCCTGTTTGTCTTAAAGCAGTCTCTATACTCTCTTGGTGAGGAAACCATGATTTGATAGCTTCAAAGGAATGACACTTAAGCCTCCTTATTTTTTAGGTTTACATATTTCTGAACATTTTACTTTTGGATTTGTTTCCTTTTCATTGTAGCATGTCCATGGAAAATTCCTGAATACCCTTTCTATTTCTTTGATGACAACTTGAGGAATAACTAAAAATGAGGCCTAGTAAATAGTCAATTAATTCATAACTCAGTTAATAAGCTAAGTTCTACCTAGTAGAGATAAACTCCTAGTGCTCCTATTGTTTATTCTTCTTTGAATTTTTTAAAAAGAGGCTTAAAATCTGCTTGAATAGATCAAATGGAAGAGATAGGAATCCTAATCTAAGTAATAAGGAGTTTAGTCAGTTTGAAACCTATTATAGATGAGAGCTAAGTTGATTGATTGTTGGCCTTAGTAGAAATGAATAAAACATTTTTCTCCTTATTGATGCAAAGTCCTGAAATTTTGTGGAATAGATTAATATCATTGAAAAGAGATGAGATTGATTCTGCATTTGCTTTGGAAGAGAGGAAGACATCATTTGCAATGAATAGACTTGTTAATTTTAACTTCCTATATCTTCGGTGAAAGCTAAAAGATGAATTCCTTTCTATAACTCTTTTAATAGGCCTTTTTAATAACTCTATTACAAGAGAGAATCCTTATGCCTCTTCATTATAAATAAGAATGTTGTAAGAAGCAATGGTCTAATATTGTTCAATCTAAGTTATTAATACCTCAAAAAAAACCAAATTCCCTTGGTGGTTTAAGGATAAAGGGCCAAACAACTATGTTATAGGTTTTTTGAAAGTGTATCTTTAAAGTATAATTTTTGTGACCTCATTTCCTATTATAATGTCAAACAACTCTTTAGCTAGGGTGATATTATCAGCAACTTGTTTGCTAATAAATGTAAATTTCATCATGTCTTAGGGCATAGTTTGATATGTGTTTAGCTGTTAATTCAATCATTTAGTATGTATTTAGGTTAGAGTTGCTTTAGTTTGTTAATTATTTGTGTTTATGGGTTAATACAAGTTTTTAAGTTTAATTATGTTTTTGAGGTACCTTGATGTGTTAGTTAGTATTTTAGGGTTAATATAGAAGAACATAGGAGTTTCAGAGGGAAACCAGGCCATAACACAAGCCCACGATCGTGGCAGGCATGCCAAGATCATAACAGAAGCTCCAGAAATGGCCCACAATCGTGGCTTACATGCTAACAGAAGGCTTAGATGTGAGCTACAATCGTAGCCTACATCAGGCAGACACGCAGATGCTTATGAACTTCACATTTTGAAGGACTTTTTAGACCTTTTAGACCCTGAAACACTTCTAGGGTTACCCAAAACGTAAAAGACTATTTAAATAACAATAAATGAGAGAAAAGGCACGTTTACATTCAGCCACTCTTAGAAACCCTAAGGAGAGAGAAAAAGAAGAGAGAGGGGAAAGAAGAAGTGGATCTTTGACACCACTGCTCCCTAAATTAGGTGGTATTCTGACCCCCGATGCCTTCCCAATTTGTCTAACCTAAATTCCATTTTCTCCTTATTTCCTTTTTCACTTAATTGTATAAAGTTGATATAGATTATATGGAAATGGATTTACTTTGAGTTAATGTTGATTTAGATATTTTGTGATTATTGGTTTAGGTGTTGTGATTGATTAATGTATTTGCTTACTTCGGTAACAAATCGGGAGTATGTGCCGGATAAAAATGATTAGATCGGATTAATAAATTTTAGGCATTCTAATTGACCACTTAATCAATCTCGTCAATAATTTCATAGAGAGAAATCCAGTGCGAGACTCGATTGTTTATTAGAAAACTTTAGAACTAATTAGAATTGTGGGTAATTTGTGAATTAAGAGATTGCAAATTCCATAATTCGATTAGGGTTTACAATTTAAGGTTTAATGGTTATAACTCAAGAGAGAGTAATTAACCCTACAACTGTCTAAAACTGACACCCTTTAAACACATAAATGGTTAAATTAGCATTAATTATAGGTAAAATCCCCCCTTTCATAACTTGATTAACTTTCTTGAAAGATTTCCATTGTGACCTGTATGATTGCTTAGTTTAATTTTGTTTTGTTGAAATTTTCACTTTACAATTCTTGAATCAATTTCTTGTATTTACTTTCCATGTTCACTTGTGCAGTTTTATTTTTTATTCTTTTCTCTGAGCCTTAGATGACTTAGGATTAGGCTAGTACCCTCCTCGTGGGATCGACCTTTCAATACTACAAAGTACGACCCGTGCGTTTGCTGATTATTGAGGGTTTTATAAATTGTATATTTTGTTCAACATTTACCTGGGATGTAAGCTACTTGAGAGGGGTCTATGATGGCTTGGAGCACTGTTTTTAATCTATCTACCAAGACTTTGGCCTTGACTTTATAGAAAGATTTGAAGAGATAGGGCAATAGTCCTTCAAAGTTTTTTTTTCCTCCTTACCTTTAGGAATAAGGTTTATAAAGGTCTTGTTGAGTTCTTTAACATCTTCTTTTCCCTGAAGAATTCCATAGAAACATTCACAGTAACATTCTTTGTAAAAGGGCATATTTTGTTGAACATTTTACATTAAAACCATCTAGTCCAAGAGCTTTAAATGGGTTTAGAGAGCTTAAGGCTTCTCAATTTCTTGATAAGAGATATGAGTGATGAGAAAATCAAAATCATGAGCATTGATCATTGATCATTTCTTGACTGATTTATTTAATGAAACCAATGCAAAGGTTCGTAGAAGAAGGTGATCCTAAAGTGTGAGAGAAGTATCTTTTTGCTTCACCGAGGAATTTGATTTTATGTGGTAGGCAACCTTTCATTGCTTTCTATGCAGATGATCTCATTGAAGATCTTTCTTAAGAGGATTGATTAATAAAAGAACGAAGAAATCTTGTCCTCATCTTTCAACCTTATTATTCTAGATCTTTGATTTATTAAAGAGTGATCAAAGTATACAACTTAGATAAAGTTAGATAGTGCCTTTTTTTCATCTTCTTGTAACAATTAACAAGTAAGATTATTATACAAATTAGATTATGCTTTGTTGAGGCTGACTAAGCAGTATCAAGAAGATGATGAGAGTTTCCAACATTTGATGCATAGATAGCCTTGAGTTCTTTCTTCAGGCACTTAAATTTTTTTAATGAAAATTAACTATTTGGTGCCTCTTATATGAATATTAAGTCCTTTTCAAAGTGCTTCATTAAAACATGCCAAGTTAATCAAGAAATTTTTAAAACTAAAATGAGATTTGACAAGAGTTCTTACTGAGTTAATATGCACAATTGAAGGAGAGTGGTCTGAGAGCTTTAGATTATAAAAGGTGGCCTCAGAGAGAAATGTTTGTAACTGGCCAAAATTGCAAAGAGCCTTGTCAAGTTTCTTTCTCAAGCAAGTATTCCCCTCTTTTTTGTTGCTCTAGGTGTAGAAGTTTTCTTAATAGGCATGTCTATGACTTATATGTCATTTATGCAGTTTCTGATATCTTGACATAGTTTCCTATTAGAGCTTTTATATTTTGCTTCATCAGCGTATACAATAAAGTTAAAGTCTCCAATCAAAAGCCAAAATGTGTAAATATTTTAATATAAATCTTTTAGTTTGGACTATAATATTTGCATTTGAAAGCAGTGGTTACAATCATAAATGATAGAAAGGTCCATTTTAAAATTTTGGTCTTTACATTTGAATTTAAAAGAGATCATTTCATCAATCTCCATAAAGTCTATTACCTTTCGCTTGTCATCATTAACTAGAACCATGACTTTGCCTTTAGGATGCCTATTATACTTGGTAATGAGTCTCTAATAGTTTTCCATAAAATTCAAGAGATTGTAATTTACCTCATTTATTTAAGACTCTAAAATGTCTAGAAGACTAGGTTTATTTTCTTCTATAAAGTCTTTAGTATAAATTTTTATGAGGGGTATTAAGACCCCTTACATTGCATACTATTAAGTTTATTCTTTTATAATAGAAGAAGAGAGTTACTCTTCTTTTTGCTAGACTTCCTTCAGTTAACAATTTTAGACTCACTAATTGTTTCCATATTTACTAAGTTTTTCGTTGCATCAAAATAGGTGACAATGTTTCCAACCTTTATATTAGTATTGATAGGAGTTAAAGTATGACCTATATCTTCATATGTTTCTACTGACTTAGAGGGAACACATTTTTTGTTGGTGATTCATACATGATGGGTGTAGCTTCAATGATTAATGGTTTTTGCTAATTGATAGGCTATTTTTCCTTTCATATTTCACTCATTAGCTCCCAAAAGCTTCCTATTTTGAAGATTTAGTTAGTTTCCATTCTTTCTTTGGATTGAGTGTTAGGGGTCTTTAAGCATATGTTACTCTCATTGTATCTTTTACCAGTTTAAAGATGCCATCAAGTTTCATTATAGGGATTTCTTCAAGAATATTACTTAATGCATCTACTAGAATGCAAGCACTTGTGAAATTGATACTTTCGATTTCTAATATTGCTTCATTAAGGAAAAGAGTTTTGCCAACAAACTATCTATATGATTAAGGCCATCTGTAGTCAAATATTTAGGTGGGACTTTATAGATACATATCCAAATTGGTATGTTGATTTGCTTAATATCATTATAAATTATTCCAATTTTACAAGTTTACAATAAAATAGGTTTGTTATGGGTATGCCAAAGTCCTAATTCTAGGACTTTCATATCTAAAACATGGTAGGTAAACTTGATGAAAAAGATGTCTTCATTATTAACTAAAATGTTTACAAGTCCATGTTGCTTTCAATTGGTTTTTGTATAAGCTTTCATAGTAGGAAAAGATATCCTTTTGTCTAATAAGTATCCTATGCGAGTTATGTTCCATTTATCAACACTAGCCTTAAGAGTAGAAATAAGTGGAGTGACCACTTGCCTAGACATGGTTCTAGAAGGAGGATAGTAGCTAATTTTGGTTTTAGAGTTGGTATCTCCTAATATTTAAAGATATTTTCTCTTGGAGGGGGGGGATAATGTATGTTCTAAAAGGAAGAAGTTAGAGTAGCAAAGGCATCAGTGGAAAGAGGAATAACTTGGGAAGGAGATGAAGAATAAGCAGGAAGTTGAGAGAAAGGGGCAGGAAGTGCTTCAAGTTTTATGACAATGAAGGACACTATAGAAATGGAGGAATAACTTATGGATAAAGTAAAGGACCAAAAGACTAAGAAATATAGTCGAGGAATAGATAGGGCAATAAGAAGTTGGAAATTGAAGAGAAACAGATTAAGAGGAAAAGGTAGTAGGCAAATGAATAACGAAGTAGATCATAAAGGAACGTGGAGCTTCAATGAAGGCTTGCATTCGGGACATTGAAGAAGAGAGAAGTGAGAGCTTCTCTCTCAAGAAATTTTTTTGTTGATTTAAAGGTTAAATTTATTGCCTTACAATTTTACTTATTATATAAAATATCATTATTATTTGAAACTATCTAAAAATTATTTTATAATATTAAAATTTATGAAATGGATCTTTTATTAAAGCTTATCAATTCATTTTAACGTAGAACATAATTTGATTGATTGTTTCATATATGACAATGTCTATATGGTTGTCTTAACTCAATTATATTAAAATTCAATGTCTTTATAGTTATCATTGATGTTTCAAACATACTCTAAATAGATGGATGACTTCTAAAAGATTAAAATTTTGGGATAAAAACAATGGAGTTATATCTCTATCTTATTAGTGAAAAAAATAGAAAAAAATTAAAGGAAAAAGAACTATAAATCCCAAACTAAGAATAAAGGTTTAAGGTCGATTATTGAATGAGAAAGTATTTGGCAATTTGATTAGACCTTTAATTTTAAATTAAAGATGCAGATTTGATCGACAAATACTTTTAAATGATTAAAACAAATATGATGAAAAGGTACTCTATAAAAACTAAAGAAAGATTTAAAGGGGTCTATTAAATAATGATGATTTTAAATTTTTATAAAAATTTTGATCATATAAAGTAAAAAATTTAATAATGAATTGTCTAAAATGATTTTGATTAAAGCATCGTAAGAAAAGAATTGATGATGGTTATGATAAAAAAATTTTAATAAGCTAAAGTTAAAAGTAAGTCTTATTGAAAGAAGACTTAAAATATATTAAAAACTTAAAAAAATAACAAGTGTACAAGAATCAAAATGCGCTTCCAGAGCTAAAAGAAAGGTTGAGAGAACTATTTTTTTCATTTATAAAACTAAAAATGGCCTTTTTGTCCTTCTTTTCTTCCTCCTCAATAACGACCTCTTTTCTTTTTTCAGCTTTCTCCTGCTTGTTCTCATTTAGTTCCTTATCACTCTTCATGGTGACTGAAATTGCCTACTCCTTAGGATCTACCTCTATCTCACTATGTAAGGTTCTTTGACCCAAATGCAAATAGAATTAACTAATTGTCCTAGTTGAAATTTTAAGTTGTCATTTGAAGTTACCAACTAATTAATGTTAACTCCTAAGATGGTTTGCCTCCTTACTGATATAGGGTCTTAATTAGAATCTAGAGGAGTTACTTAGTTGATAGCTCTATTCAAAGCTATGATATTTCTCTACCTAAATTTGCAGTAGTTGTTTTAAGGGATGTTTTGAATTCGTTGGTAATTCCCCTAGTAATCAACCTATACAATTACTTTAGTATGCTCTTGACTATTATGCTCTTCCACCACTAATCACACCATAACATTTATGTCGGTCTCATTGGTTGAATTAAGTTATAAGTTTGTCTCATCAAAGCTACCACTTGATTTGACAATATTGTACACTTCCTATATCGATTGCCCCTTCCCTACTTGATTTCCACTAGTATTCATTCATTTCCATTTCCTCAATTAACTCTAAAGTAACTTTAGGATTGTTTTAATGCAAGGCTCCTCAATTGCTATATCAACTATATATTTTGTTATAAAGTCTTTATCATTATAGAATTTTTGAAATTGCAAGCAAGTAGGTAGCTTATGGTTTGGACCCTTTCATTGTAGTTCGTTATATCTCTTTAAAGTCATAGAGTTTTTCATTGTCTGTAGATAGGAAGACATATAATTTATCAACATATGGTTCTATGCTCCGTCTCTATATCAATAGGTTAGCAAACCCTATTAATACAAAATCAAACATAAAAATAATTATGTATAATTAAAATAATAAAAAAATATACAAAAAAGTACAAGAACATGTACAAAAAGGAAACAACTGGATCAATAGTTCCCATATCTCTTTAGTATTGCACCTAATCTTTGAAAATGATTCTAAATTGATGGTTAAAATTTTATACAACCTTACTACTCTAATATAAGACTAAGGCAAGTAAACCTATCATTATGTACTAGTAAAGTGGTAGTAGAGGTCAGTCCCATAAGGAATGAATACAAGTATTAAGTCTAATCTTCCTATTATTGTCTAATCAATAATAACTATGATTTTAATTAATTAACTTAAAAGATAAACTAAATTTCTAGCTAATTAGATCACACTAAAAAGTTTACACAATAATCAAAGAGACAATCAACAATAACAACAACAACAATAATAACAATAACCACCTAGTGAAAGTATCATTGAAACGTAAGGTCTAAGGAGGTCCTATAGTATACAACCTTACCCCTAACTAGTAGAGAGGCTATTTCTGATAAATCTACATGACGAAGGAAAAAATATGCGTATACATATTAAATAATAATACAAATGAAATACAAATAAATAAATTTTTACAAATAAAAATATAAAAAGTAATACAATAAATATAGAATAAGTTAAAGACTCAAAATATAGGATTAAACAAGTAAATAAATGCATAAACAAAAAATAATACTATTTATAAACAAATCCAACAGGTCATTACAAAAACTATTTAGGTTAAGTAGGGAATTATTTAATAAATAAATTTATATAAATAAAAATATAAAAATAAGAAATAAAATAAATACTATAATAAATATATAACAAGGTAAAGAATGAAAATAAAAGATAAAACATGTAAATAAATACACAGACAAAAAAGAAGATAGGTTAATAAACAAATCTAATAAGCCATTACAAGAAAATATATAAGCTAAGTAGGGAAGTATTTAGGCTAACTAACTTAGAAGAAAATCCTACGTATTAGACATTTAGGATAAATATAAGACATAAGACTTGAAGAAAACTTTTTAAAAGACTTTTGAGAACGAGGACTTCCCTACTCTATATCCTTTATCCGTATCCTACTACACCATTATTTTCTATTGACGGTCATGTCCTCAGTAAGTTTTAACAGAGCCATATCATTCTTAATCATCTCCCCCTAGTTCTTTTTAGGCCTTCTTTTTTTTCTTATAGTATTTAAGTATAATCTTCTCGCATCTTCTCACTAGAGCATTAAGGTGTCTCCTCTTAATATGTTTGAATCACCTAAGCCCTATTCCTCTTAATTTACCATTAGTATTAGCCACCTTTAATTGTCTCTTACCATTGCATTCCTAACCATATATCTTGTAGTAAGGTCACACATCTAATGAAGCATCTTATTTTTGCCTCCATTAGCTTATAATTATGCACTTGTTTGATAGGCTAACACTCTGTCCTATAGAGCATGGTTGACCTAATCGCTATACGATAGAATTTACCTTTAAGCTTGAGTGGTATCTTTTTGTCACATAAAACTCCTAATGCACTTCTCGATTTAAGCCACCCTTATCTGACACGGTGAATTATGTCTTCATCGATCTCTCCACTGCTTTGGAGGATAAATCTTAGATACTTAAAACTCTTTTTATGATATAAATTCTGAACTAATCTTTATCTCCATAGTAGATACCACCCTATGGCCCAAAAAATTATACTCTAAGTGCTTAGTCTTAATCTTGCTCAGTTTAAAGCCTTTTTATTATAACGTATCCCTCTAAAGTTATAGTATCCCACCTCTCAAATTATTGAAGGATTTAAAGTGTTAAACTATTAAGTCACATGAGTGGCATATTATATAATGAATTTAGTACATTTATGACATGATTTGATGATTGTATTCAAATGCATAATATTAGCATACATACATGAATTGTGTGTTAGACATATTGCAATCAATTGACATATTTCGGGGTATGAAAATAAAATGAATTTGATATGAGATATGAATGTGCTCTTCCAATGTCTTGTACTTTGGTTTACCAATGACAAGAATTGATGGATTATAATTAACAACTTGGAATTAATTATCACAATTGGGAGATTGATATATTAATATGTACATTTGTGCTAGGAAAAATGCCAAGTGGCAAGACAAATTGATATATGAAAAATTAGGAAGATTAAGCCTATAAATTGAGTGACATTTGGCATAAATAAATGAGTGATAAATGGACTAGTAATTAATTAAGAAATCGATCAATTATTGAGTGAAATATGGACTAATTATTAGGAGACTAATGGCAGCATATTAAGTGGGCAAATGGCTTACATTCTTTAAGACATATGTCTTTGAAAGATTGTGGCACCTACCACCTTATAAAGGAAGTTTCTGCAGAGATGGTTTTGTTGTCTTCAGTTGGTCCCTCCACCGAAATTGCTCCTAACACACATATCTGAATTTTGGTTTAATCCTTATCAAATTACTACATCAAAACCAGAATTTTATCCTTCACAAAACAGCCAAAGGACCAATTGATTGTTGTCCTTTGCCTTTGCCAAAAACCAACCTATTTTCACCTTAAGTTTATAATGAGCTTGCATGAATGGAGAACTATTTTAACTTGATGTAATGAGGTGGAAATTGAGGTTATCAAGTAAGTAGAAATCTGATCTTTATGACATGTTTTGATAGAACTTAATGATGATTGAATTGGAATGAAATATATATGATGTTGATGATGAAAAGTGTTGGAATGTTGGATGAACTTGGATACTGTTATGTGTTGCTCTTGATATATGAAAACCGTGGGTTATAGGTTGATACATAGATGAATTAGATTTGGATTTGAAGTATAATGAAGGTGAATTTATGCTAAAGAAAAATGCTAAATGGAGTGTTCTTGAAATGAGAAAGAACTAGGACTTTATGCATGAAAGTGAGTGATAGTTTATGTTTTGATTTTTGATGCATGAAAGACAAGAATTTGTGAGCTACCAGTTGAATAATTTTGAGTTGGATATGGAGTGAAATTGATGAGGAATTGGAGTATAACTAAGGTCGAATTGAGGTAAAATTGATGGACTATTAAGAAGATATTTTGCATTTGGTATAAAGATGTCAAAATCTATAAAAAAATATTGAAGGAAAATGGATGGGAACTTTCGGATAACCCATCCCACGATGGTGGAAAGACCATACACGATCATGGAAATGCTTAAAGTGAAGAAAATTTTGTTTTGTTTGATTCTTAAACCTACTAAGGATAAGTTACTTTACTATAATGCATTTGGACTTGATTGGGGCTTAAAATGAACCTAATTTGATGTCGAATAAATTGGTTAAATGTTTGATAAGTTTAGGTTGCTAAATGATGTAACACCTTAAGGAAATGATTAGTATATATCAGTGTATCTAAATCTAGAATTAATGAATGTTAAAGGAATGAAATTATTCTTACGAATACTAATGTAATTTAAAGGATATGAAAAATGCATTTGGAATGAATGAATGAGAATTGGGAATTGTGTGAATATATATAATTCTATAAAAGGGTTGGTAAATGGATGGTTGATGGATTTAAGATAAATAAGGCCTACGTAAGGTATAAGCCTAATTACAAAATGGATGTATACAATCTATAAACTGAATGATCTAAAGTGTATAAGTTCAGTCAAGATCTTTGTACAAGGATACATACCCGGGAAAGTCAATTGAGCATGCATTGAACATGACACATATATACATGTGAATGATTGAATAATCATATGATTGAAAATTTATTGATCTGTGAAATATGTGTGTATTGCATGAAGATAGATATATAAGAGTGAACATCATCATCTAGACATTGTCAGATCATCAAGACAATAGCTTATCCGGAGCATACTATGAGTTAACCTAGGTATTTGCTGGCTATGATTGAATTATTATGATTAGCATTTTGATGTTAAACTTTTACTGATATGATTGTGATAATTTTGAGCATTGATAGTTCGAGGAGTTTGATATTTGGGATTATACTGGGAGTGTATTCTAATTGAACGTGAATATGGAAAATATATACCCAACGAAATGTTGAATGCCGAACTTAGATCTGATGAATATGTGAAAGTGACTGTGCACAATGAATAAAAGTTATTGATGGCATTTTTTGAGAAATGATGCATTCCATCATATTGATATGCGTGATAAGATAAAGGAGTTATGACTGGAGTGACCAGTCTAAAAAAGAACTTAAAGCTCAGAAATATGCACAAAGAGCCACAGGTTAAGTTATTAATAAGCCCGGTATCCACAATAGGTACAGGACGATATAAGAAATGAGCCCCGTATTCATAATGGATATAGGACAGTGAATAGGCACTCAGTCACAACAAAGTAAAAATGAATGGAGTCACATGTGCATTTGTATATACATCCTTATATGTGTCTTATGATTGAATTGAAAAGAATTATTGAATTGTTTGAAATACATTTGAAAAGTGAATGAGGATATATTGTGATATGAAATGTTAATTTACCTGATATACTTATGAAAGTATGATACTTGATAAGGCATGATGAAATGTGAAGTGATATGTAATACTTGTTGAATTGGTATATGACTTGTCTCTTTGTTTTTAACTTGAGTGAATACATCAATAATGGTTCACTTACTGAGTTCACAAACTCATCAAAATTGCATTATTGAATTTCAGGTTCAAAGGAGTTATAATTAGACTAATTAAAGTAAAGCTACTGTAATTGGACATAAGTTAGAGGTCGGGATCAGTTGTACCTACACAAGTTTTCAGTTACTTTATCTTAAGAATTGTAATTCTCAGTTATTGTACAATGTGTGTGTGAATCTTGAAATGTAATGACATGTATGACTTGATATGTTTGTAAATGAAATGGGCCAAAGTGAATATTGGTTTACTTAAGATGTGTTTGATGCCTGAAAAATTTGTAAATAGTTTATTTGACCGTCTTAACGTGCCATCCTCATAGAGTACGTTCTCGAATAATCGTCAATACGTTAAGGCATATTCTCCATAAGAGTGGTATGTTACAAGAGTTCTAACTTGG
Source organism: Erythroxylum domingense (assembly GCA_025594535.1). Lineage (NCBI taxonomy): Eukaryota > Viridiplantae > Streptophyta > Magnoliopsida > Malpighiales > Erythroxylaceae > Erythroxylum > Erythroxylum domingense. Next base: position 20,140,636 of record JANQBM010000221.1, on the reverse strand, counting down.
TATTGACACCTTCTTTATCTCATCCATTAAAATAATGTCATCAACAAATAACATACACTAAGGAGCATCCCCTTAGATCTTCTTGGTGATCTCATCCATCACTACTGCAAACAAAAAGGGGCTCAATAAGGAACCTTGGCGCAGTCCAATATTAATAGAAAAATGTTATGTATCTCCCCCTATCTTCCTAACACTAGTTTTTATACCTATATACATATCCCTAAGTATATAAATCATAGGAACTCTCTTAACTTCTAAACACCTCCATATGATTTCCCATGGTATCCTATCATACGCCTTTTTTAAATCAATAAAAACCATATGTAGGTTGCGTTATCTTTCTCTATAGTATTCCATTAATCTTCTAAGGAGATGTAATTCTTCCATCGAAGACCTTCCTGAAATAAAGCTAAATTGGTTATTTAATATAGTAACATCCTTTCTTACTCTTTTCTCAATCACCTTCTCCCATAACTTCATGTTGTGACTAAGTACCTAGATGCCTTTATGGTTTTTATAGCTTTGGATGTTGTTGAGGCAAGTTTTAATCTATTTAAAACCCTCAAAATACTACAAGCATATAGTTCGTTAGTGTAGTATATAAGGTATCGATCCCTCAAGGAGTTGTTGAACTAATCTAATTCTAATTTAACTAAGGCCTAAAAAATTATTAAAAGAAAATAAAAACTGCTCAGAAAAGTAAACACGTGAAGATGATTGATTAGAATAAAAATGTAAAATTAACACACAAGAGAATTGATAAGTGTAAATTGCATCATATTTTAAGGCTTAGTTTGATATGTATTTAAGTTTTAACTTAATCGCTTAGTATGTATTTAGGTTGAAATTGTGTTAGTTTGTTAATTAATTATGTTCAAGTGTTTTTATGGGTTAGTCAATTCTTTGAGCTTAATTATTATGTCTTTGAGGTACCTTGATGTATTTGTTAGTGTTTTAGGGTTAACAGAGAAGTTTTGGAGACACTCGGGTTGAAACAACGGCCTATGATCGTGGCACAACAGGTCACGATCGTGACAAAGCCCAGGACACGAACCATTGCCACTATTGTGACAGAAGGTTAGATGTGGCCCATGATTGTGGCTTGCAGGGCCACGGTCGTGGCCTGCATCGGGTAAACGTATAGACATTCAGAAAAGTCAGGTTTATAGGGAGTTTTGGATGTTTCGGACCCCAAAAAAACCCTAAAGCGACCTAAAACACAAAAGGTATATAAAGAATAAGGCAAAGAAGATGAAGAGCTTTCGCATCAACCATTTTGAAGAGAAACCCTAGAGAGAATTGTTGAGAGATTGAGAAAGAGAATAAGGAAGAGAGAAGTAGAGAAGAAGCCCACGTCGATGTACTTCCCGAATTTGGAGTTTCTCGACGTTGCTACCTCCCATCTCCATTTAGAATCGTATTTCCTGTTATTTTCCATTTTTATTATTGTATAGAATTGAGAATAGCAGTTTGATGATAGGATTGTGAATGTTGAGATATTCTATACTCACTTTCGAGTTTTTTATCTTTGAATTAATAAAATCTGATTATTTATTTTTATTGGATTTATTGTGATTGATTTCTGTGATTGCATAATTCGATAATAAACTAAGAGAGTAAATCAAATGAAAAATAGTTAAATTGGGCTAACAAGAGTTAGGAGATTTAATAAGAACGATAAAATAATCAAATCGACAATTGTTTATTGGACAACTTTAAATCTAATTAGGGTTTTGGATAGATTGATAATTGAGAGATTGCAATTTTTCATAATCTGATTAGGGTTTACAATTTAGGGTTAATGGTTATAACTCCAAAGAGAGTAATCAACCCTAGAATCATCTAGGACCAATAATCCAATAATTCATAATTAATTAGGTTGGCATTAAATATAGGTAAAAATTCTCCTTTCTCTTAATAGATAGTTCCTTTAGGTTGATTCTTGAGAGTGGTTACAACTACTACTTGTTAATATTTTCGTAATTAATTCTTACAATTGAGTTGCATGATTAAATTAAATTCTTTCCAGATTATCAAGGTTATTAATTAGAACTTATACACATCAAAAAACCATGGCCAAGTTTTTAGCGTCGTTACCAAAGAGGCTATTAGTTTAGTTCTATAGTTTAAGGTGTTTAGTTAGTTTTTAATTTTTTGCATTCGTTCTTTCTTTTTCTAATTCTGAAATCATGCTCATGTATGAGCACACAAGTCACGAGAGGTTGGAGTTGCGCAGCTGAAATCTTAGATTTAGACGTCACTCGAGTAGAATGAACCATTAGGAAAGCTCGGAATGAAAAAGAAAAAGAAATCGTGAAATTAACAATGACTGAAGAACTTTAACAAAATTTAGACCACGGAGCAAACCAAGGATGTCAACAACGGATCTTTATGTACTTCATAAGATCATGATTCAATTCAGTTAACTAAGGAGTAGCTAGGCCACCAGTACAAGCATCATCATTTGAAATCAAACTAACATTCCTAAACATGCTTCAACAGAATTTGCAGTTTTATGGACTAACAAACAACGATCCTAATTCACATATAGTGAAGTTCCTTGAAATTTGTGATACCTTTCAGTACCATTAAATGTCGGAAAATGCGGTTAGAATTAGACTTTTCCCTTTTACCCTTAGAAATAAAGCAAAGGCTTGGTATCATTCCCTTAACCCAACAAATGCCACAATGTAGGATTAGCTAGCTCGTGCTTTCTTAGACAAACATTTTCCCCTTACTAAGACCACTAAAATCATTAAGGAAATTACTAACTTCCAGCAAAGTGATAAGGAATTGATCTACGAAGCGTGGGAACGATACAAGGATTTGCAACGGAAGGGCCCACACTATAACTTACCCAAGGAATTTTTGTTGCAAACATTCTATAATGGAGTAACCTCACATACGAGAGGCACGATTGACGCAGCTTCAGGAGGATCACTTATGAGAAAGATGGTTAGAAGAGCTAATAGAGGAGATGGCGATTAATAGCTACTTATGGAAGAACGAGTGGAGTAGACAAACTACTACATTCTGTTAAAAAAAGGAATTGTAGTTGTTGATCAAATGATGAAAATGCAAGCTAAAATTGATAACTTAATGCGATAGCTCAACAATATGAAGGCTTCATCCGCAACTCCGATGAAATTCGTGCAACTCAAGTATGAACTCTGTGGACAAATGGACCATGATATAGTGGACTGTTACTTTATGAAGGAAAGCTATCCAAAGCAAGTGAATTATATGGGAGCTCAGTATGGACAAGGAGGGGGAAACAATCCCTACTCCAACACCTATAACCCTGGGTGTAAGAATCACCCTAACTTCTCTTGGACGAACAATGCCGAAGAACAGTTCAGACCTCAAGAACAGCTAGGCTTCCAAAAAGATAAATCAACCTCAATGGAATCCAAGTTGGATAGGATTTTAGATAAGTTTGGAACTTTAGATGATGCACAAAAGAAGCTGGAAGGCAAATTCGAACAAGTAACAAAGAACCATGCCTCTTCAATACACAATCTAAAGGTCCAAGCACACTAATTGTCAAACATTTTTTATATGCAGAATTTAAGAATTCTTCCTAGCACTTCGAGAACAAAAGCAAGAAAGCAAATAAAAACTATTACACTTCAAAGTGGAAAGGAACTTAAACCACCCACAAAGATGATAGAAGAGCCCATCCAACCTATTGTGAAAGATCAAGAAAAGGAGAAAGAAATTAATATGAGCTAATACCCTCCTTATGTTGCACCTCCACCATATCAACCTAAAATCCCCTTTCCTCAATGATTACAAAAGAAGAAGTTAGATGCATAATTTGCAAAATTTGTTGAGAAATTAAAGACGATACAAATAAATCTCTCCTTTATAGAGGCATTAGAACACATGCCTAAATATGCAAAAATTTTAAATGACATATTATCAAAGAAGCATACTTAGGAAGATAATCAGATAGGAGCTCTAACTGGCACCTGTAGTTCCATAGTTACCAGTCAGATGTCATCTAAATTGAAAGATCCAGGGAGTTTCACAATACCCTGTATGGTTAGTGAGTTTGAATTTATAAAGTGTTTGTGTGATTTAGGAGCAAGCATTAATCTTATGCCTTTGTCAATATTCAAGAAGTTGGGATTAGGTGAGGTCAAGCTAACATCAATGTTAATTCATTTGGTTGATCAATCCGTTAAAAAATTGTTTGGAATAGTGGAAGACATTTTGATGCAAGTGGACAAGTTCATTATTCCTGTAGATTTTGTGGTTCTGGATTGTAAAGAAGATAAGAACTATCCACTAATCTTAGGTGTCCATTTATTTATACAGGGAAAGCTATAATTGACGTTCACAAAGGGAAATTAACACTTCGAATAGGTGAGGATTAGATTGAATTCAATATGAATAAGGCCTTGAAGAATCCAATAATGAGCAGCATATGCATGAACGTTGAAATTATAGATCAAAATGTTAGTTTTAGGAACTGCAAGTCTGTGCAACCTGCAACCAGTCCTTTGGGCACTTCTCCAAAGAAGTTGTTGGAAGACAAATCCAAGGCTTCTAATTTTCTGATATCACCAATTGAAGTTGGAATTTTACCTTCCAAAGCATTTCTGGATACATTGAGACACAACAAATTTGGAAACAGCTTTCCTACATTTTCTTGCATCCGCCCTTCGAGTTGATTATCCGATACATCGATCCATGTAGAGTTCATTGAGGAATTGATTGGTAGATAAAATTGACCTGCAAAAGAGTTGTTTCTTAGACTCAAAAATTCCAACTTTGTATTGTTTGCAACCAACCAACCAGGGAATCTTCCTGTCAACTTGTTGTGAGACAGATTCAACACTCTCAGCTGCTTCTGAGTAAGTAGAAAGCTGGGGATTACATTTGTGATCTTGTTAAGGTTACAATTAGATGGTACCAGAACCTTCAACTGAAACTGGGGAGTCCAACCTGAATCTTCAGTTACTATCTCAAACTTGTCATTATTATTGACAAATTGTACCACTTCAAGTTTCGAGTGATTACCAATTGAGCTGAGGAGAAGAGACCCTCTAATAGATTGTAACCGAGATTAATGTACTCAAGTGAAGACAGGGCAGCCATCAAAGAAGAAGATACTCTTCCGATGAGCTTATTGTGTGAGAGATCCAACAATCTAAGTGATGATAGATTCTGAAGACATGGAGGAAGTTTCCCTTCAAGTCTATTCTTAGAAAGATCTAGCTCCTCAAGTCTCTCTAGTCCACAAAGTCCTGCCATTGACCAGGAGCCTTATATATATACTTGCTCATTAGACTTATCAGTTTACTGAGTAACTCAAATTAATATGATTTACGGTTTGTTATGTAAACTTGTTATTCTAATAATTTATGTCTTTCAAGTTGTAGCTTGACCAACTCTTTCGATGTTACAAGCATAAGTTACCTTGAATTGATGAAGCACCGGTAAGCTTATTTCTGAATAG
>JANQBM010000221.1:20102501-20124300 GCA_025594535.1 Erythroxylum domingense | reverse complement strand
ATGAGCCTCTCCAATTCCAATTTTTCACTCACAAAGCCTATTTTTCAAAAATCACCATTTATTCACACTAATACCGGAAAAATGTCATGAATGCATGTACAATAAATTTTCATGTGCAATACTCACTATTCGCAAATGCATAAGAATGAGATGTGTTATCCTACTTTCTCTGTTTGGTCTCTCGTATAACCGTTTCCCTGGTCTGACCCATTATACGAAAACGGGATGTTACAAATTTAGCAACACTTTCTTCTATAAAAATGTTCCCCATTGTCTTAAGTTTCTAATGACATCAAGATCATTCAATTTGGTTCCGTATTCTATGAGTTATGCTCAAAATACTACAGACTGGGCACATTTAAAACTTTGCTTGTACATGATCATGCCGTCAAATTGTACAACTCATATATCTCAATTAAAATATTCAAAAATTATGAACTTTATATCAGTTGAAAGATAAGAGAATAAAATACAAATTTTTTGAAGAAACCTTTGTCTAATTCGTCATCTATCAATACATTTTATTCAATATAAACTAGACATGATTTCTATCTTGGTTAATAATGCTACAGCCTCAGTCAAAACTCAATTTCAAGCTAGATTTTGAAATTCTTAGAGATAGAATTAAAATTATATTTCTTTAGATAAATTGTATGCCTATGTCTCTAGTTTACTCCAAATGAAAATTCATCTTAATTGGATAACTACAGATCAAGATATCATTAAAATACCGAAGTATGTTTAAGTTGTGCAGGAAAGTTGGCCGAGAAACAAGGAGTTGACCGCGGCGAACTTTCACAGAAAGCAATAAACATGACTCATCTTCCAATTTTCCAGATTTTATAACTTCCAAAATTTTACATCTAACCTACCTTGTACCTAGATCACCTTTTCTACTTCATTTCCTCTTCATTCTCCACTTCATTTCAACGCAATATCATTCCCAAACAACTCATGATCCATATTTGATCATTAACCAAAAACAGAACATATACATGTACCCATTCATCATCAATTTTCTGCACTCATCCAACACCATTTTAATGATCATTCTACCTCAAAATCATCACTGTAACAATTTATGGGTCATTAATCATCATACACGTATACAAAAGCAAGACATTTACATACACATTTCATCACTCATGACACATATATAAAAATGGCATAATCAAGTCATCAATCTTAATATACTCATCATTCTAGCTTTATTTAACCATACCCATGATATTTAAAGCATCACTTACTTGATTTTACTTCAAATTCTTCAAGAAAACCAAGATCCTTAACTTCTCCTACAACTCACGTACATCATCATGGAGGTTGGAAGATTTAGGTTTTCTTATGGTAATGAAGAAGACAACATGAAGGAAGTAGTAATTGAAAGATGAGAGCAAGGTGTTGATAATTGGGTAAGTGAAATCGTGGGAGTGAAGAAGAGAAGAAGAAAAGAGACAGAGAAGTAGAGAGTCACGAAAATGAGAAGAAGAAAACAAGAATGAAAGACAAAGCAATTGATCTTTCATATTAAAAGGATCGTGGGTTATAAGATAAAGGCATGGCTTAGCAAGTGACACATGTGACTTACCACATGTCCATTTCCTATTGGTTCACAATTGGTTCTTTTGTTAAACTAGTCCGTTTAACTCCAATTTCTACTCAAATTGTCTCCAAATTTCAATGACACTTGTCAATAAATCTTAATGTCACATACTAAATTTTCCACTAGCATTTGAAATTTATTTCTAATTCATCAATTGTTCTACCACTTGAAATTTTTCCTAGTCCAAAAATATCTTTAAATTCTAGAAAATCCTTAAATTTTCACCAAAAATTCTAAATCAATGCTTATACAAATAATTCACAATTCCTATTATAATCACATTTACAGATCAATTATACCCGAAAATGTCAATGAATTCATGTACAGTCATTTTAATGTGTGCAAAAATTCAAATTCACGTGCGTGTATGCTAACATTATGCATGAGCATGAAATGCATTTTTCTTAATCTCTCATTGATCTCACATGTACTATATTTTAGGGTTCAAAATTTTAGTATAGAAATGGGATGTTACATCATTCCCTTTAAAACTCAACAATCTAGGGTTAGACTTTCACAAGATGTGTTTAAGAATAACATATATCTATAGGTACACTCACACAACATTCATAATCAAGAAATTCTACGACTTTGCATATCATTTTAGTTCTCCATGATAGGTGTAGATTATATTATGTTTTGATAGGATTGTAAGTGTGTTTTTAAGAGTTTTTTAGATGATTATCATCTGTATAGGCTTAGAATTATGTTATTGTTAGTGTTTATATGTATTCTAAGTGTTTGTTTGGTTTAGAGCAAAAATTGGATCTTAATTTTATGTTTCAAGAGCTATTTGATGTGTTTATGAGTGTTTGGAATTAGGAAATTTAAGAATGAAGAAGATGGAGGAAGCTTAAAGGTTTCATGATTATGCACAATTAAGCATAATTGTGACATAGGTTGAACAACATAAAGTACGGTCGTGACTCCAAGGTCATAATTGTGACAAAGGTTTTTCCAAGCGTGAATTTTTTCATATTTTGAGGGTTCAAGGCTATTTTTAGAACCAAACAAAGTGGGGAAACCCTAGACATAACCCTAGAACCCTAAAGAAATATTTAACAACAAGAAAAACACAAAAGAAATATAGCAACCAACACATCAAAGAAGATCAAGGGGAGACATCAAGAAAAGCTTCAGAGAAATTCCAAATTTCTAGTTCAAGACACAAACTAGTTTTTCCTTCTTTTCCCTCAATTCTTTCATTGTCTTGGATGTTTATTTGGATATCTAAAATGTTTAACATGATTATGGGTTTCTATATCCCTATTAAGTATTTTTATTAAATTGTTTTATGAACCTTATTTCTTGTTAGATTTCAGTACATCTTTTAATGTTTATGATAATTTTCATACATATACCTGATAATAAATCAGGAGAGTGAATCAAGTTATTTATGTTAAAGTGAAAAACGAGAATTGGTAACTTAATAAACCTACAATTATCAAATTAAAAAACAATAAAAGAGAGATCTTAATTATGAAATTAATTATCTATAAGATTGCTTCAGTTCTAATTGAACAAGTTAAGAGTAGTTTATGAATCAAGAGATTATAAATCTATAAATATCAAATTCAATTAGGGTTACTTGATTAGATCTTGAGAGAGGGTAATCAAAACTTTATGATATCTTAGATCAAACATAAATTGAATTAACAAGATTGAGAGAAACAAAATAAGGATAGAATAATTTCTAAGTCTTCAACTTTGATAAATCTCAATTTCATTGGTAGCTCAACTATTTTATCGTTTACTTGTTTCGTTTTCTATTTTTAGTTTCATTTATTTATATTATTTAAAATCAATTTCTTAGTACCTTAGAAAAAGTTCTTATTCAAGTTGATAGGTGTTTATAGTCCTCGTGGGAATGATACATTTTGATACTATAAGATATAATCTGTATACTTACAATATTGAGAGTTTTATTATCATACAAAACTTGCTCAACAAGTTTTCGGCGTTGTGTCGAGGATTTTACTATTATGAAATTTTGAATTCTTTTTATTTAAGGATTTTATTACTTTTCTTGTGTGAGTGAAGTTGCTTGAACAAAAAAAATTACAAGTAGAATAGACAACATGTCAATTCTAGACATCACAAGGTAAGCACGAGAAATTCGAAGAGCTAAATGCCAAGAAGTAATAAAAGAAATGATGGCAGAAGAGATAAATCATAGAGAGCAATAAAGCACCCTTATGGACTTCATAAGTCTAAGGTTCAATGTTAATTATCTAGGAATTACATGACCATCAATACAAGTGAACATGTTCAAGATCAAACTAGCACTACTGAACATGCTACAAACCAATGTGCAATTTTATGAGTTAACCAATCATGATCCCAATGTCCATTTGGTGAACTTTTTAGAAATATATGACACCTTTCAATATAATGGGTTATCAGAATATGTTGTGTTAGATTCCTATATCGATTAGAGAGGGGAACAAAGTAGGCCTTATAAGGCTATGCAAACCTCTCCATCACAGATGCGGTTTCCTAAGGGTGGGAAGAGCAAAACTGTAAGGGCTTGGTTGGGCCAAGGCCCAAAGCAGACAATATCTGTGAGTAGGTGGTCTGGGAAGTTACAAATAGTATCAGAGCTAGTACCTCGGACTGATGTGCCAGCAAGGACGCTGGGCCTTCAAGGGGGTGGATCTAGGCCTATGTGTCAGCAAAGATGCTGGGCCTTCAAGGAGGTGGATCCAGGCCTGCGGGCTAACGAGGATGATGGGCCTCTAAGGGGGTGGAATGTTAGATTCTCATATCAATTAGAGAGGGGAACGAAGTAGGCCTTATAATGCTATGGACACCTTTCCCTCATAGACGCGTTTTCTCGAGTGAGTGTGCGGGAAGAACAAAACCGTGAAAGTTTGGCTGGGCCAAGGCCCAAAGCAGACAATATCTGTGATCAGGTGGTCCGGGCTGTTACAAATGGTATCAGAGCCACTACCTAGATTGGTATGTCAACAAAGACACTGGGCCTCCAAGGGAGTGGATCCATGCCTGTGTGCCAACAAGGACGCTAGGCCTTCAAAGGGGTGGATCCAGGCTTGTAGGCCAGCGAGGAGGCTGGCCCTCCAAGGGAGGTAGAATCTTAGATTCCTATATCGATTGGAGAGGGGAACGAAGTAGGCCTTATAAGGCTATGGAAACCTCTCCATCACAGAAGCATTTTCCCAAGGGTGGGAAGAACAAAACCGTAAGGGCTTGGTTGAGCTAAGGCCCAAAGCGGAAAATATCTATGAGCAGGTGGTCTAGGATGTTACAAATATTATTAGAGCTAGTATCCCAGGCCGATGTTCCAACAAGGACGCTGGGCCTTCAAAGGGGTGGATCCAGGCCTGTGTGCCAGCAAGGATGCTCGGCCTCCAAAGGGGTGAATCTAGGCCTGTGGGCTAGCGAGAATGTTGGGCCTCTAAGGGAGGTGGAATGTTAGATTCTCATATCAATTAGAGAGGGGAACAAAGTAGGTCTTATAAGGCTATGAACACCTCTCCTTTATAGACGCATTTTCCCGAGCGAGTGTGCAGGAAGAGAAAAACTGTGAAGGCTTGGCTGAGCCAAGACCCAAAGGGAACAATATCTATGAGCGAGTAGTCCGGGCTGTTACATGTTGATAGTGTGAGGCAGCTTTCCCTTTACTCTCAGGGATAGAGCCAGTACATGTTTGAATTTTATCAACCCTGTCAATGTCATGATATGGGAGCAATTTGTGCAAGCTTTTCTATACAAGTACTTCCCTCTAACGAAAACAACAAGGCTCATAAAGAAAATTACAAATTTCCAGTAATACAAAGGGGAGTCCTTATATAAAGCATGGACGTGATTTAAAAAGTCGCAAAGGAGCTGTCTTTATCACAACTTATTAAAGGAGTTCCTTTTACAAATGTTTTACAACAGAGTTAATCTACCCATATGAGGCAATATTAATGTAGCAATTATTGTTTCATTATTGCAGGAAATAATGCACGCAACACACAATCTGTTAGAAGAGATGGCAAATCCTTAGACATTAGAATGAAGTAGGTAGCAGTTAACCTTCTAGGATCCAAAAGGAATTATTGCAGTTGATTCAATTATAGCATTGCAGGTTGAGGTCATTCACCTAACCAAGCAATTAAATAGGCTAAAAGCTACCTCTTCCTCTCCAGTCAAGGCGATTCAGTATGGATGTAAGTTGTGTGGAAAAGAAATTCATATCACATCTGATTGTTTCCTAATGGAAAACAACAACATGCAGTAGCTTACCCTTATGGAAGCACAGTTTGGATTATGAGGGCATAACTCGTATTCTAACACATACAATCTTAGGTGGACGGAACCACTAAAATTTTTCTTAGTTTAACAATACAAGTACTAAATTGAGAAATCAAGGTCCACCTAGATTTCATCAAGACAAGTCAAGTACCAGTCATTCAAAATTGGACAAGATTATGGATAAGATTATAAGTATAAAAGGGAAGTTCAAGCAAGTAGCAAAGAACCACGACTCGTCTATTCAAAACTTGGAGGTTCAAGTGGGCCAACTCAAAAATAAATTATCTACAGGAAGTTTGAGGAGTCTTCCAAGTAATTCTAAAGTAAATACAAGGAAGCAACTCAAGGTAATCACACTTAGAAGTGGGAAAGAACTAGAATAACTAGCAAATAAACAAGCTAAAACCCACTTTGTAGAGGACCAAAAAAAGCAAAAAAAGAACAAGAACCATCCCTATGTCACCCCTTTGCCATACTCACCTAAGATCCCATTCCCATTACGATTATAAAAGAATAAATTGGACGTATAATTTGAAAAGTTTGTAGAGAATCAGAAGACTTTGCAATTTAGCTTGTCTTTTGTAGAGGCAATGGAACATATACCTAAATATGGGAAGTTCCTTAAATACATATTATTAATAAGCAAACTTGGGAAGACAACCAAACGGTAGCATTAACTAAAAGTTGCAGCTCTATAATTACTAACCACAAGCCCTCAAAGTTGAAAGATGTAGGGAGCTTAATGATATCTTGTGTCGTTGGTGATTTAGAATTTTGAAAATGTCTATGTGACTTAGGCGCAAGTATAAACCTTATGCCTTTTTCAATTTTTAGAAAACTATGTCTAGGCAATGTGAAGCTAACTTTGATGTTTGTTCAACTGGTGAATCAACTGATAAAGAAACCATTTTGCATAGTGGAGGACATGCCTGTAAAAGTGGACAAGTTTATTAATCCTGTGGATTTTGTCATGTTAGACTTCAAAGAGGATTGAAATTGTCCACTAATTCTTGGTATATGCTTTCTGAACACTAAAAAAGCTTTGATAGATGTCCATGAAGGCAATCTCATCCTTCAGATTGGTGATGAACAAGTAGAATTCAATATGAATAAGGTATTAAACAATCCAAATGAGGGTAGCTTGTTCATAGGAATTGATGTGGTTGAATCTTTAAAGAATAAAGAATAGAGGATAGAGGATATAGAGGTTAAAGAAGATACGAAAGTGTATGTTCATGAATTGGACAAAAAAGACCGGACAAACGTGAATGAGGAAGAAAAAGAGCAATTCACCTTCCCATAATACTAACTATTGGAGTCCATTGATGATCTAGGGAGTTTTATCATTTCCTATTTTATTGACAGTTTGTTATAGAAAAGGACATTATTGAATATACTTTGATTGTTTAATTTTATCAATTATGTCCTTCTTATTATCTTACAATATGTAACTTATGTACAAGCTACCAAACTGCCATAGGGAGAAAAGGGTAGTAGCAAACCACTCATAATAGACCCATGTTGAGCATAAATATGAAGAGTACATTAAGCTAATGATGTGCAAAAAGTCCTACTTAGGAGGCAACCCAAGAATTAGTATAGATTTCGTTTTGTAAGTATGTTGTTATTTTTTATGCTTTATGTTTATTTTGTAGGGAATTAGATTGTTAGATCTTCATGGCCTGAAGAATCTCCAAGTTCCATTGCCCACACCGTCACTGCCTCCATCTCCATAAGTGGTTCTTACTTTAAAAAGTTTGTGTTGTTATTTCTTTTTTATTTTTATATGTATTGCTTAGTTTCTCATATTGAAGACAATGTTTTGTCTAAGTATGGGAATGTTTGGTGCATTTGCATGTCATATGTGTGTGAATTTTGCATATCATATTATGTTAGTTTTTGGATTAGGATTGACATTGTGTGAACATCTTGTTGCTTATGTATGAATTATGTGAATGTGTCAATGGTAACAATTTGGTGGAATTAGTTTAGCTTTGAACATGGTCATTTAATTTATAAAGACATATTGATTTGTGAATTTTATGTTTTAAATATATTTGGATGAATATGCATATTAATTAGCATATGACATATATTCTTCACTTTAGAAATTTTGTGGTATACATTTATAAGTATAAGTAAATTAAATTGGTTAACATTACTAGTGACCTTTCATGAAAATGATTGACTAAAAATAAATTAGACAAGCTAAGGAATTTTTAAAAAGTGTGTTAAAAAAATATTCCACTGGCCCTTTTTGAAAAAATTAGGCTAAGAATAAAACTGGTAACCAATTAAGAATGTGACATAGCTGAGTAACTGGGGGCATTCACAACAAAATGTTTGTCTTGGCATCAAAGGCTAGAATGACAAGCCAACAAGCTAAATAATAAAAGTCGTAGCTTAGTTGAGTGACCGGGGCAAATTCACAATAAAATGTTAACCTGTGCATCAAAATAATAAACTAAAGTGAAAGAAAATTAAAAAATGGTGTTTCAATAAATAAACTTACTGATCTTTTAACAATAGCAAGAATTTTCATGAAAGGTTACTTAGTGACAATTTGCCTTTATGATTAATTAATAATAATAAATGCATACTTACAAGTGTTATAGGTGTATGAATAAGGTGTTAATATTTTGATTGATATGTATATTCAAATCAAATAACTAAAACATGAAAGGAATAAGTTAGTATGTTGGTACATTTTAAGTGGTTGAAGTTTGAGGTTAAGTTCATGAGATTTTTTGCCATTGTACCATTATCGTATTATTGCATGAATTATATGTTTATGTATTTTGTGTGTTTGTGTTTTTAGTTTTGCTTGAGGACAAGAAAACATTTAAGTCTGGAGATGTTGTTAGGTGTAGATTATATTATGTTTTTTAGGAGTTTAAATGTGTTTTTAAGTGTTTCTTAGACGATTATCATGTGTATAGGCTTAGAGTTATGTTATTGTTAGTTTTTGTATGTATTCTAAGTGTTCTTTTGGTTTAGAGCAAGAATTAGATCTTTATTGCATGTTTCAAGAGGTTTTTGGTGTGTTTGTGAGTGTTTGGTTGAAGAATGAAAAAGATGGAGGAAATTTAAAGGCTTCACAATCGTGACATGGGCTAAACAGCATGAAGCACGGTCGTGACTCTAAGGTCATGATCATGGAAGAGGTTTTTCCAAGTGTGAGTTTTTTCATGTTTTGAGGATTCAGGGCTATTTTTGGAGCTAAAAAATGGGGGAACTTTAGAAACAACCCTAGGACCCTAAAGAACTATTTAAGAATAAGAAAAACACATAAAAAATGCAATACCCAGCATATCAAAGAAGATTATGAGGAGACATTAAGAAGAGCTTAAGAGAAATTCCATATTTCCAACTCATGACATAAACTAGTTTTTCCTTCTTTTCCCTCAATTCTTTCATTTTCTTAGATGTTTTTTTGGATTTCTAAGATGTCTAACATGATTATGGGTTTCTAGATCCCTATTAGGGATTGCTTTTGAATTGTTTTTAACTATATTTCTTTTTTATTTCAATACATCTTTGAATGTTTGTGATAATTGTTGTACATATACTTGATAATAAATCAAGAGATTGAATCAAGTTATTTATGTCAAGATGCAAAACGGGAGTTGGTAACTTAATAGACCGACAATTATCATATTAATGAACAATTGAAGAGATATCTTAATTGTGAAATTAATTATCTATAAGATTGTTTCAGATCTAATTGAATAAGTTATAAGTAGTTTATGAATTAAGAGATTACAAATCTATAAATATCAAATTCAAATAGGGTTATTTAATTAGATACTGAGAGAGATTAATCAAAAATTCAAGATATCTTGGATCAAACATAAATTGAATCAATAAGATTAAGGGAAACAAAATAATGATAGAATAGTTCCTAAGTCTTCAACTTTGATAAATCTCAATTTCATTGGCAACTTAACTATTTTATTGTTTACTTATTTCGTTTTCTTATTTGTTTAGTTTTAGTTATTTATTTTAATTAAAATCAATTTCTTAGTACCTTAGACAAAGTTCTTATTCAAGTTGTTAGTGTCTATAGTCCTTGTGAGAACGATACCTTTTGATACTATAAGATACGATCTATATACTTGCGGTACTGAGAGTTTTATTATCATATAAAACTTGCTTTACACTCCACCATTAGGATTCACATGCATAATCATTAATCAAAGTTCTTTTTAAGTTTGCAATATGGGCAAAGGTTAAGGTGAGATGAACTTGGATAGTGTAGTGCAAAAGTCATCAAAGCTACTAAAGTAAGAAAAACACTAAATGGAACACCAAGCACAAAAATTAACATTAACTTAAAACTGAGTACCAGCTATGATGAATGTAAAAACTATGTTTCATAGCTTAGAAGGAATCACTCGTAAAAATTGATAATCAACGATACATTGTAACCATAAGGAGTGACCCTTTAAAACAACAACCCCCCTAATATACATCATAATCAAATCACACATTCCATACAACCTTAGGAGGAAAGAATAACATGAATAACTAGCAAAACAAATGAATTTCCTTCTTAATAATTTTATTTAATTAATCTTTTCATTTTTTTCTTTCTTCTTTTTCTTTTTCTTTTTTCTTTTTTCAAAAAAATTGAAAGAAACTACATCAACCATGGAATTCATTGATAAAAGATAAAATTGCACTCCATTAATTATAACTAACTCGCATATATGCACACCCCTACACTTATACTCTTGCACATCTACAAACATCAACAATCACAAATGCTCTACCAGCTTTAAAGCTTGGGTATGACATTTGGTTAGGTTTAAGGCATATAATACAGTTAGCATAAAAAGAAAAGGCTAACAAAGTTTAAGGGGGCTTATGAAAAGAAAAAATCATATCGATAGGTAGGTTGTTTAGCTAATATAGCTTGTAACACAATGAATGTCTATATCATTTTCATGTTAATGTATGTAATAAAAATGTGGTCTTAAATAGAAAATCAAAGCAGAGTCAAGATGTACATGTCATTAAGTTAACACATGAATAAAAGACAATGAGACTAACATAAAAGTGTCAATCTAAAAAGGCTCAAATCCTCGCCGACTTATGTCTACCCACTAATCACTACTCTTCTAAAGATGATTTACATTGACCAATCATAAGAGTAAAATTACATGTCCAATTTGCCATGAATTCTTCTAGTTAATTCTACTCTCTAATTATGACTATGTAGTCCTAGAAACAATAGAAAAAGAGAAAATTTTTATTTGATTGATTTGATTATCTCTCCTTTTTTATACTTAAAAACATGTAAGAAACAAACAAACTTACAAACACACATGCACATAAGAAACAAACAACTTAAAAGCACACATGATAATCCCCACCCCCACACTTAAAACTTACATCGTTCCTAATGCAACATTATATGTAAGAAAATGAGCATTCAATAAAATCAACATGTGCGAAAATGTAAAGGAAAAGGAACAAAATATCCTTAGCTAGACTCCCAAGTAATGCCTTTGTTTATTATTGCTGGCTCGACTCCATGTTTTCCTCTTCACATGACAAAATTATGGTCATTAAGCATCTCCACTTCTACATTTTTCACTTGGAATTCTTTAGGATAAAGCCTGAGTTGATGACCACTCACATTCAGTGTCTCTATTTTTAAACTCTTAATCTATACTGGATCCCTACACTTTCAAATTTTCTCCAATCTCTTTATCATTTCCCTTCGAGTTCAATTTCTCAAACCTGCTAGAAAAAGATGAAGGGTTAGTCTTAATAGTAATTCAGAATTTAACATTTACCTTTAAGTTAGATGATATATCCCTTTCTCCTTCAAGCTCCTTCTCAATTTCTTCTTCACCAGCAATCCATTAAGTTTAAGAAACTTTTTAAATGTTTTTGAATCAAGTTTTTTGATCTTTGAGAGAACTTGAAGAGTTTTGGAAAACTTTTTTTCAAAAAGTTTACTCTATTAATGTGGGGATTTGAGTAACCAAAGTAAGGATTTTGGACAGACTTATCAACCAGTGTCGTAGTATAGTTAATCATTGTCATTTGAAAATATGTAACATAAAGTTTGATAGAATGTTTGACCCAAGTACCAATATGGTCCATAAATATACTAGAATAGTCGAAAAATGTTACTAATAGAGGTCAATGTAATAGCTAATTTTTATTGCTAACGACTACTTTTAGTTATTTTGAGTATAAGTAGGCTACACATGATTTACAAGAAGGAGGTTGGGAATACTAGAGAATTTTTTAGAGTCGTAAGATATTAGAAAGTGAATATATGCATTACATAACATATATTGAGCCTTTGTTCATTGGTGTGAGCAAGAGAAGGAGCTTTTGAGATGTATGGTTATGTAATTATTTCATTTGGGAAATTAATTTGGATACACATTGTGACAATTCCTCTTGACCTTAAACAATATTTATAAATTGTTACTCTTCACCCCAGGCAAAGTAAAATGATTGTAAGGCTTTCTCTTCATTCAAGAAAAAGAAGATGTTGTATAGAGAGATGTTTAGGAAGTGGACGTAGGTCAAGAGTTGGGTAGATGAACTATTATAAATCAATTTTATCTCTCTTTTTGTACTCTCTTTTAATTTTATTATATTTTATGAAATCATTTTGTTTGAATTTTACTGAAAAAAGGGAAAAAAGATATAACACAAAAAATTTACCTTCCCCCTCTTATGTGCCATCCGAGGACCAATAATTGGTAACGAAACAGTTCTTATTTATTATATATATATTTCTACAAAAAAATTTAGCAAAGATTAGTAGGACATAATTTCATTTGATTTTTAATCAAGAGGGCCAAGATAATATTATTACTCAATTTTTAATAAAAATTATGACTTGTTTTAAAGAACTAGGATGAAAATCTTTCTCTAATTTGACTTTTGGGAGATTATAGAGAGGAATAAGTGGAATATGAATGAAAAATAGATTCATTTGTAAGAAAATGCACATTTTTTTCACATTAGATGGAAATGTGCATTCTAAAGTTTCAATATGCCCAAATGCTCACTATTTGACACATACTTAATCTTAAGTATGTTAATAATTTTCATAATGATATTATTCTTATTGATATTGGTATTATTCATGATGAATTTGATGAGAATCTAGATAAAAATCAAGAATAAAGTAAAGAAAAGGAGAAGGATGAGAGTAAGAAGAGAGCACTAATGACCACAAGGGAAGATACAAGCAATTTATAAAGTAGATAATAGAATAATAAGGTAGCTTGTATGTGTTTTATAGAAAATAATGATGAGGTATCCATTAGTTAGGGCCTTTTAACTATATTAGATGATAACAATGATAATTTTTCTTATTAAGAACTTGGTGAATAGCTAGAAATAATGATTTTATAAAGGAAATTATTTTCCAAGTATAAAGAGGTTCAAAAACTTTTAATGAATGCACTATAGAGATGAGAAATTAAAATTTGATATGAATAAAGTAATACAATTTAAGAGTGGTTTTTTCCAATGACAATGAACATGATTTGTTGCATGAAAAAAGGACATTGAAGAAGGAGATCAATGATCTCAAATGTTCCTTCTTTAGATTCATTATAATAGTGAAAATTTTAATTGCATTTATGGAAGTACACCATCTAATGCCAATACAATTTTTATAAGGAGAAAGAATTTACGAAATTAGAGTATGCCTAAATCATCACATGAGTATGTTACATCTTCTAAATATATAAAAAAAATTAGAAGTTCACCTATCATCATCAAAATGCCAACCGAAAGGAAAATTCCATGCATTCATGAATAGGAGATATTCTAAACCTAGAAGGTATACTATTCAAGGTAAAATAGGCATAATTTTATATAAAATCTTCCTAAAAATCATATGATATTCTTTTCATTCATATTTGC
Organism: Erythroxylum domingense; assembly: GCA_025594535.1. NCBI lineage: Eukaryota > Viridiplantae > Streptophyta > Magnoliopsida > Malpighiales > Erythroxylaceae > Erythroxylum > Erythroxylum domingense. Next base: position 20,110,535 of record JANQBM010000221.1, on the reverse strand, counting down.
CTCTTTATGATAAAAATAGTGTATAAAACAAGCTCACAATTATCATAAGTCAAAATTCAAACACTTAAAACATATTCACAATTCTCACAAGCCATATCTATACAAAAGAGCATGTCATATGCTAAACTATTTATCAGGACTTATTATCACAGAAGAAGAGTTTCTTATCCCTCACATATCCAAAGTCTCTTAATTATCACCATATCTAAAAAAGACCTAATATATGTCTCATTCTTATATATCACACTCATATGATTCATATACTTTAAAATTGTCTTATATGAGCTATAACTTTTGTGGTAATTACTAAAAAATTTATATAAATTGTTCTTTGAAACAATGCTTGTTAAGTAAACCCAAAAAGATATGATTTGAAAAAGGTTTAATAACTAACCTTCGAAGACCCAAATTTGTGTGGGTACTTAGATCATATTAATTTTTTTCCTTTTAGGTCAATATTAATTAGCATCAAATGAATACCAATAATCGTTATCTCTTATATTGATGTCAAATAAGGAACAATAATAATATCTCTAAAAATTAATTTCAAAAGAAAAATCACCAAGAGTCTTACACAAGCCAAGTAAGGAAATTGATATCAAAAGAAAAACTTTTGAACTAAGTAAAGAAGAAAAGGAGGTAACCATTAATTGTATATAAAATGAGATATAGAATTGCTTTTACATTGAAAACATTTGAGAATTGATAGTTATAGATTGCATCGTGTTTTTGTGGGGAGTTTAGTTTATATTTAGTTGTTAATTTGATTGTTTAGTGTATATTTAGATTAGAATTGTGTTAGTTAGAAGATATTTGTGTTTTATTGGTTAAAGCGTGTTTTTAAGCTTCAATTTTATATTTTTTAGGTGACTTGATGTGTTTGCTAGTGTTTCAGGGCAAAGAGTGCAAAACAGAGAAGATTCAGAAAAGACTCGGAAGCTAACCCAGGGCCATGATCGTGGCCAATAGACCAAAGGATGATGAAGGTGGCATGATCGTGACAGAAGGCCAAACTCTTAGCCACGGTCATGCCACTAAAGGCCACGATCATGGCCTGCATGGGGACAGATGAGAGGATGCCTCTAGTTTTAAGTTTTTGAAGGACTTTTCGGACCTTTCAGACCCAGAAAACCCTAAGGTTACCCTAATTGAAAATACTATATAAAGGAAAGAGATGTAACCCTAAAGGGAGCTTCATTTCTGCCATTTTTGGAAAACCCTCAAGGAGAGAGAAAGAGGAGAGAGAAAAGAAAAGAAAGAGGAGAAAGGAGTGGGTCTTCATGGCTGCTGCTCTCCCGAGGCATCCGAATCTCCATTTTATTATGTATTTCTTTCATCTTGTTGTTCTTTTCTTTGAATATGAAGATGAAGATGAAGATGAAGATGAATATATGCATGGATTTGGGTTTAATTAAGATTTAATCTAGTTATTATTGTGTTATTGTGATCGGTGTTATTTTGATCAGGTGTTGTCATTGATTGTAGTATTTGCATATTTTGGTAATAAACCGAGAGGGTGAACCAGATCAAAATGATTAGATCTGGTTAATGAGAGTTAGGTCATCTAATTGGCCACACAATCAATCTAGTTAGTTATTATATGATGAGAGATCTCGTGTGAGACCCGATTGTTTATTAAAGGATTTAAGATCTAATTAGAATTTTGGTTCTTTTGTTAATTAAACGATTACAATTTTCATAATTTAATTAGGGTTATTGAATTAGGGTGTGTGATTATAACTCAAGAGAGAGTTATCCCCCCCCCCCCTTGATAATTTAGAACCAACACTTGTTAACATATAAATGGCTAGGTTAGCATTAATGATAGGAAGAATTCCCTCCCCCATAATTTGGTAATTTTCCTTGATTAGTTTCTATTGTGAATTTTGAGTTGCTCAATTTTAATTCCTTTTGTGCTAAATTCCTTAATTACATTCCCACTAATCAAATTCTCGTGTTTAATTTCTTGTTCAATTTTATTTTCATTTTACTAATTTTCTGGCCTTAGATAACCTAGGAATAGATTAGTTCACCCTCCTCGTGGGATCGACCCTTCACTTACTACAAATCACGGCCCATGTACTTGTGGTATTTAAGAGATATAAATTTATAAAGCTTGCAAGTTATTCATCAAACATATTGACTTGATATATATATTTTAGAAGAGAAAGAAATGTGTACCTATAAGAGAAAGAGAGATTTATCTTTGAAATTGGTATATGATATATATTTTTTAGGAGAGAAAGAAATGTGTACCTATGAGTGAAAGAGAGATTTATCTTTGAAATTGGTACTTGAAAATTATAATGTTCCTTGATTTTGTAAATGTTTTACATGTACTTTTTGCCTATATGATAGAGTTTTTCAAAAAGGATAGTGGGAAGCTACTTTTTTTATGCTTGTAGATTTATATGCAATATGTCATTTTTACATTTAAATACAGAACAAAGAATGGTGATATTCAAACCTAATCATTTCATAAGGCATGAATTAAGGGGGTATGTATTACATAATGTTACAATATAAGGGAATCTTACTCAATTTCATTTATTTTCTCTAATATCACCAAATATTTTGTCATCATCAAAAAGGTGAAGATTATTGGAACATGTGAGATTCTGACCCATAATTTTGACAATAACAAACATATCACTACCAATATTTTATCCTTTGTGATATTAGTAAGTTAATGTGTAAAAAATCAAGTTCAACGAAAATGTAAAGAGATGAAAGGAGCAAATTAAATCAATTAAACAATTAAAGGATGGAGAAAACAAGAAAAATGTACGTATTTGGTTCAAGTGAGGAACCAAAAACAAGAATCATTCAAACACATAAATATTTAAGCAAATCATTGTAATCCTTTTTGTAACCTTATCTTTGGTTATTTTGAATTTGTATGATCATTTACATATAAGGAATAATGATAAATGCTTTCATAATAAACAGAATTTTGTCTTTATCTTTAAAGAAAATCTCTTGATCTGAAAAACTTGTTTCAGGAAGTTTGATCAACCAATATGGGGATTTGAGCAATCAATATAAGGGTCTTTGATAGATCGGTCAATTAGTATGGCAATATTGTTAACCCATATCTTCTAAAAACATGTACCATAAACTTGTAAACATATTGGATGACCAACATACTAGAATGGTCAACCAATACTACTGTTACTAGTTATTGTAAAGCTAAGCTTTTGTTTCTAACAACTATTTTAGGTTATTGTAGTATAAATAGATCACATATGAGTTATAGGAAAGAGGTTTGATATAATAGAGACTTATTAAGAGCCTTGAGAGGATAGAGAGTGTATTTTTGTATTATATAACACATATTGAGCATTTGTTCAATATTATGAGCAAGAGAAGAAATTTTAATTATGTATGGATGCGAAACTATTGCAATTTAATAAATTGCTTAGGATACACATTATAAGAGTTCCTATAGTCTTTGAAAAATATTTGTAAAGGGTTATTCTTCACTCATGAAAAAGAAAGAAAATTATAAGGTTTCCTCTTCACTCGTGAAAAGGAAGATGTTGTATAAAAGAATGCTCTTCATCTATTAAAGGAAAAAGAAAAAAAATCTCAAATAAAGCTTGGGGAGTGGAAGTAGGTCAATGTTTGTTTGACTAAACCACCATAAATCAATTTGTTTATATTTCCCTACTATTTTTTACTTTTACTATGTTTATTATTGTAGTGTTTTGGAATAATAAATTCAAAAGTATTTAATCTTTTAATATTTTTTAATTCAATGTCTAATCTTTTAAAGGTTTAAATTTAGTAACTAATCTTTTAAAACTTGTACAACCCAGGTCAAAATATTATCTTCATTATTTTTTAACTGATTTGACATATCCACCAAATTTATGTGGGTGTCTATCCAATAGCCACATTAACAAATAATTAAAAAATCCAACATTTTAACCTGAGTTATACCGGTTTACGAGTTAGTCACTAAATTGAAAACTTTAAAAGGTCAATCAGTAGATTAGAAAAAAAAATCCTAAAAGGTTATATAATTTTAAATTTGTTATCTTAATTGTTTTATATCAATTTCCTATAATCATTCATCAATTTAAAAAATAGGAAAAAATGTAAACACACATAATTCACCATCTTTTATATGCCATTTGGAGATAACACTTGGCAATGACTTTTCCAAAGTATTAAAGGTGTTGTTATATTCATTTCTAGGAGGTAAGATGATAATATAAGAACAAAATTCTTACTTTTATCAATAATTGTTGGTTTAAAGGAGGAGCAATAGAAACAACAAAGGTGACATATGTTTAAACCATGAGCATTAAAAAAGCATTAATCTATGGAAACTTGTTTATAACTAAGTGGGAGATATATGAAAACCATGTGGAGGAATTTCCATATGTTGTTGCAAAAGTATTGAGTGAATTTAGTGAAGTGATTCCTAAAGAGTTATCAAAAACTCTTCCCCCTCATTCTAGGTGCAATTCTTTTTTTCCTAACTCCTTATCACATGTCTCTACTAAATTTAATGGAGTTAAGAAAACAATTTAGTGAATTGTTGGAGGCAAGGTTCATCTAACCATCCAAAGCCCTTTAAGGTGTTCTTTTCTAAAAGAATAAAGATGGAGAATTGCACATGTGCATGAACTATCATCTATTAAACAAGGCAACATTAAAAAAAATATTTTCAACCTTAGTTTAAGTATTAATGAACATATTATGAAGGGATGTGGTGTTTGAAAAGTTAGACATGAGGAGTAGGTATTAGGAAGTGTAGATTACTAAGGGAGATGAGTAGAAAACACGTTTAACTTGGTACAATTCCTATTGACACTATTTGTTTTAACAAAGATCTTGTTACTTTCTATAACTTAATGAACGAGGTGTTGTATGAATTTATCAAAAAAAAATTGGTATACTTGAATGATATTGTGTTGTATATAACTAAAATTGCAAAATATTTATAAAACTTAAGACAAGTGTTTAAATAGTTATGAAAACTTAAACTCTTCACAAAAATAAAGAAATGCAATTTTGATCATTGAGATCAAGTTTTTGAGATACTTGGTGAGTAAAGTTTAAGTGTGGATGACTTAAAAAAAGTTACAAACTACTATTGACTGGTAGGCTGCTACAATTGTGCATGAACTTTGAAGCTTTCTTGGGTGGGTGAAATACTTTCATTGTTTCATTAGAAGATAAAGAAATCAATATAAGAAAGTGTGGTGCTAATTAAAATTAAGCTAAGAAGTTTTCAAAAAATTAAAGGCTACATTTCAACCGAACATGTCCTAAGATCCACATTTCAATCTTCAGTTTAAGGTACACAATAATGGTTATAACAAAAAACTTAGTGGTTTGTTAGTGTTAAAAGGCCATTATATAGCCTTCACGAGTTGGAAACCATACAATGTCAAGCAATGATATTTGACATATGAAAAGGAGATGATGGAAGTGGTTCCTTGCCTTGAAAATTGGCTAGTTACCTATTGGAAACTATTCTGTGGTTCGTACAAATAATGTTGCTAATACCTCTTTTTAGGACTTAGAAGAATTTTTCTATAAAATAAGCTAAGTGGTAGGAGTTTTTTTATAAATATGACTTTGTATAGGTGCAAAAGTTGCAAAGGGATAACTATGTGGTTGACATATTAAGTAGAAAATAATTCTTTAAGACTTTTTATGCCATCATCGAAGTTGAGTTAGATTTTTTAAAGCAATTCAAAGTACTGACACCTTTGGAGAACACCTATATGAAGACAGTTTAATAGATGAAAGATGATATTTTATGGAAATTTTAACCTGGTGATGAAGGTTGTTAATGACAAAAAGTAACTAATTGTATATGTCAAGCTTTGGTGCCTCATGAAATCAAATTTTGAAGGAGAGATATGTTCACAATGTGTTGGTCACTCGATAATTTAACGGATGCCTTTGTTCTTTTCTTGTTCGTGTTATTGGCTGAAGATGGAAGATAACATAGAGGCATATGTCCAAACTTGTCTTGTTAGCCAATTAAATAACTGAAAAAAGGAAAGAGGCAGGATTGATGTAGCCCTCTCCCTTTTCCTAAAAGACCATAAATGTCATTCTAAACGGATTCCAATAGTGTACTTTTGAAAATTGACAATATGATTTGATCACAATGGAAGTTGATCAATTTTCCATGTATATTTTCTTTGTGCCTATACCATTTACAGTCACCCCAACACTGTAAAATAACTGTTTTACAAAAATATCATGAAGCACTTGAATGTTTCAAAAGACATAGTTTATGACTCAGATACTCGATTTACTGGCTGATTTTGGATATCTCTTTTTAATATGATGAGGTGTGATCTCAAATTATCCACTGTAAATCACCTGAAGACAAATGTTCAAATGGAGAGGATAAATGTTATTAGATGAGTACTTACAACATAATGTAAATGTAAATTAACAAAAAGTTGTTATATTTACATTGTACTACCTAATTTTGCTATAATTTACATATGTATTCAACAACAAAAAATAGTTCCTTTGAGATTGTGTTGGAAAAATAGCATCTCACTCCTTTGCCTGACAAAAAGTTAATATGGAAAATGTATAGTTTCTTATCAATTTGCAGGGAAAAATATGAATTGTTCGAGGAGGTGAGGGATAGTCTACAAAAGGCTTTCCTATGGATAAAAAAGTACATGGACCAAATATAGAGGCCTCTTAAGTTTAACGTTGGGGATAACTCTTACTAAAACTTGCTCCTCAAATATAGAAGAATATTAGCACTAGTAAGTGCATTGGGGTTAGTATCGAAAGAGGATGGACCAATCGTGGTATTCAGTAAGTTTGAAATATGGTGTAGAAAGTAAAATTGATTGAAAGGTTATGGGTTCACCCAACTTTTCATGTTAATTTCCTTAAAACCTTAATGTGAAGATGCAACAAATCCTAACAAAAGTCAAGTAAAAAGAGATTTGCCATTTTTGAGGAAACAATTCAACAAATAAGAAGAGAAGATTCTTGATCATTAAATGATAGGGCAATATAAGAATGACCAAAGAACTTAATGTAATAGAAGATTCTTGATCATTAACAAAAGTCAAGTAAAAAGAGATTTGCCATTATACGTTACACGGCTGTTAATGGATACTCCCTAGTGGGTTAGCCTAAAATCTTATTAAAATTGAGATCAACCCTGAACCAAATGAATTCTGTCTCTATTTCAAATCTCAAATACATATTTGAGAGCAAGTATAATGGTCGACAGCAAGTTAAGGAATACGTCCTCTGCAAATGTCCTAGATTATAAAAATTTAAAATGAATTTGTTTACTAAAATTATTCTCAAAGTTTAAATTCTGGGAAATTAAAATAAGTTCTTTGTTATTTTCAATTTTTTGTTTAAATTTCGGTTAAAAATAATGACTACGTATGAATCAATCAAATATTGACGATTTAATTTAATTCTTAAATTCAATTGAATTGATTTAAGTAGACTCGTTAGCTTAGCATTTGATGGATTTATACGTAATATCTACGTCATGTGTGCTTGGCCGTTAACTTTTTAATAAACGAAAAAACAACTTGATGGGAATAGAATTTTAATATCAATAACAACTATTAACAATTAATTAAACCTATTTTTTTGTTGCTCATTTTAATGGATACTCAACATAATAGTATAATTGGAGATATTAGATTCCAATAATATTTAGCAATTTAGCGCCCAATAACTAATTTGAAATTTCGATATGTCAATTAAAGAGGCCTCTACTATATTTGAAATAAAATAAATATATTTAAATGGTATTGGATTTAATTTAATTAACAGTTACCTCGAGTATATAATAATGTAAAATATTAAAAACCACCGCCGCTAATTACGAATCTTAATTGCTGCAATTAACCTCATTATACTTACGTATCATTTGCATAATTACTACATTACAGTATATCTCACAGGCTTAGTTTGAGGGAGCGGTAGCGGTTGACAACCTGCTGAAATGATAAGTACTTATTCTCAATAAGTACTTATGTGTTTGAGATTGTTGTTTTGGTAACTGCTGAA
>JANQBM010000221.1:20074545-20102401 GCA_025594535.1 Erythroxylum domingense | reverse complement strand
CAATTCTTCTTGAGTTCATCCCATTTATTTTTCAGTTGAGTTTTGTCATAAATCTTGTTTGTTGCTGCATTAAAATTGGTAACCAGATTGGCCCACCCAATCCTATTGAAGTGTGAAGTAGGGCGATTACCCGTTTCTAATTGAACTTTACATGCATTTATGAAAATTTTTGTTAGACGACTATCCCATCAAGCCTTTTCTAGATGTGTAAGATTCTTTTAACTCGCCATCTATAAATAACAAGTAAAAAAAATTAGAATGATAATAATTAGTGTGATGCAACTATCATAAAGCAATATAAAAGCTACTACAATAAGTAATTGTTACAAAAAATTCATACCAAATTAAAATATAAAAGTTTATGAAACAAAAGAAAAAAAGAAAAAAAAGTATAACAAAAGTCTTCAAAAATTGCAATATGTGTAAAGGTGAGGACTGGGAAGTTCTGATGCAAAGATTACCAAACCTTTTCCCAGCCACATTTTCTAAATTTTCTTCTACTTATTTTAGACGTTGATTTTCTCATCATTCACACAAATAAACCACTAGCTAAAATACACATATTTATATGTAGCTATTAGATAGTAGGCACATTATTTAAGCTTTTGTCTCTTTCTTATTCATTTGTGCTTTTATGGGTTTGTCTTCTTCTCCATATGAAGACAAATATGTTTGGATTTCAAGAACAAAAAGTTATAAATGCCTTTTATGGGTTTTTTCAAAAACAATTGCTTTATTTGTGTGGTTGATTCGGTATTTGGCTATCTTCTTTCTCTATATCAATATAGTGCAGATAACAAAAAAAAGTTGCAGAGTTAAGGTAGTTATATTTCTCACCTTGTGGTTGAGAACGCCGAGGACAAAGAGGGACAAAAAGTGGGGTATTAGAAACTTCACAACATCCTGAAAAACTTGACGAGGCTTTATCTCTGTCTCGCCTGTCCAAGATCATTTTGCCAGTTTTATTAAGGAAGAGAAAGAAGAGTTTACCCGGATGAGGAGTTCGAGAAACACAAGAGTCGGCCTTGACAGGAGTGTTGAAATAAGCTTAAGAGTATAACATTAATTAGTAATTATAATAAGGTTATGAAAAAAAAATTTCCACCGCATAAGCACTTTTCCACAGCAACCCTGTTTTTGCTTATCAATTTTTGCGATAGTGCTGCAGTTTTATCCAACCTCTGGTTGTCGCCCACAAATCCAAACACGTGACTGTGTTTAAAAAAGCACGGTGAATAAATACTTATCCCCACCGTACTGCAGATCCAAACACACCCTTAATCTGTAACTACGAAGTCCCTGTGGGACCTTATTCCTTAGTATATGCATACAGTTGAAGGCTCGCAGCCCAAGTTACCGTCCCTCACCACCTTGTACCACTCTTTGTTTGGCTGCACCACCTTGTTCCGATCAGTAATCAGTTCTTGGTGAAACAAAATGATATTCCACACAAAACAGCCTACCCACTACTGCCAGCCAAAGCATCACCGCAATTACATTTAACAACAGACCTATCCCAAGTTAAATGTTTATCCTACGCACGTAAGTTTAACAACAGATGCAACCATTGAAGCAACCACACATACAAGGATATATCACATGACTTCCGACAAGTACTGGTAAGTCACACTATAGAATGGTGAAAATGGGAGGAAAATCCCTCGCAAAATGAATTAGAGGTTCGTACGACTGCATATTGTCCCAAAATAGTTGGCAATGTACAACTGACAAGAAAAGCTCAAACATAATCCCTTAACAAAACAGGACAAAGAGATAATCCTATAAGTATCCTCTAAAAGACCAGCTCATGCGGCTTCATTCCAGCCTTGAGTGAAAACCTTGCACCCAGATAGGATTTCAAGTCTGCAACTGCTTCAATAGCTTTAATCAAAGGTGTGTCCACAGACTTCTGATCATCCTTCTTTTCTACAGGAAGCACATTCTTCTCCTGCAATTTGGAAACAACAGTTAGAAGAAAATATCATAAAACTATGGTGATCACGTTAATGATGAGGCAGTTTAAGACAGTAACCTCTTTCTCAGCCTCAAAGAACTCTCCCTCTCCTTTCTTCTTCTTCTTCTCAACTTGCTTTGCAAAGTATTTGTCATCAAACTTGTCAACATTGACCCCAGATATGTCAACTTTAGTGGAAGTTCCAATGACATAAGATTGGCTTACTCGCCGCAGAGGAACACCATTAATCTTGAATGGCCCTGCAGGCTTAATATATTACAAGATTACAAGAATTCTACCAAAGATTTGTTGAGAAAACTGCATTCAGAAGTAAATTCTTAAAATGGAGACAAAACGAAAGATGAATTCATTAGTGGCCACTGTTATAAAGCTTTTTGGTTTGGAAGATCTCTATAATCATAATTTCAACAAATGTGTACCATCCTAGTAATTTTTTAAAGAAGCAAAGACATATAATAAGGTGCACAATGAAATTGAGTGGAAAATGAAACTTGCCAGTGATCAATAGCAAGCCAGAGGGAAGCTGCTTGAGGAACACAACTCTCTTTCCCTTGAATCTTCCAGCTAGGAGAATCAAAACGGTGCCAGGAGTAATACTTGCCCTGAAAAATAAAAAGAAATAACACAAACAAACAAACAAGTTACGTAGAGCAGCAGTGGTGGACATACTAAATGCATTTATCTGACTAAAAATAAACTAAGCTTGTATTTCAGTCCAAGTATTTCATCTCTAGAAGCAAAAATTCAATTCAAGCAAGCACAAGCCTAACAAGTACACCATACCATGGATGAAAGGCAAACTATATAAAACCAGCAACATGTCATACTGTTTCCTCAATCTCATCCCACCACCATGTATTAAAGCGGTCATTTGTTATAGTACACCCCTAACATTATGCTATTCTATGCTTTTGAAAGCAAGACACTTGAAAACTTTTCGAATACAAATCAACAAACCCAAGAGATCCCCTATATAAATCAACGAGGTCCTTCCGTACAGGAGAAGCCATTCAAAGAAATAACATGCCAATAATATCTCAAATAAAAGTGAAACAATGGTTATATTAAAAATAAACGAGTTGAATAAAGGCGTCAAAATTATTAGGAAAATGTTTTAAATATATATATATAAGCATAGAGAGAGAGAGAGAGAGAGAGAGACTTGAGCTTGGTGGGTTTTGGCCTGCGCTTGTTGACGAGAGGCTTCTTGACGTCGTCGGCCGGATAAAACTTGGGTGATTTCTCGGCGGGAGCAGCCGGCTTAGGTTGAGGATCATGCTTGGGGAAGACACCGCCGTTCTTGGCCTTGATTGCCCACAAGCCTCTCTTATGGTACATTTGGGACTTTGAGAACTTACCCACCCCTCTAATCAGATCTGGGTTTCTGCTCACCTTGGCTTGCTTTGGAGCCATGGAGGTCGCCTCTTTCACTGACTCTTGGGCTGATGCTATGTGTTGCAATATGATGAAAACCCTAACTAAAGGTCATTATATACTCGGCAGGCGGCGTCAACAAAGAAGCAAAACCGCAAGATATTAGGGTTTCCTTTGATTTATCGAAATCAATATGGGCCGGCCCATTAAATTTTGCAAATACACACACGGGAAGGGAAGGGGAACAGTCAAAATTTTAATGAAAATTATAGGGTTAATTATTAATACGAATCTTAAATTTTATACAATTTTGCAATTGGTCTAATTTTAAAAAATGATAATTAAATATCAAATTTTTCAAATACAATCTAATATTAGTATCTCTTTTAATAGAACTAGCATGGTTATGTTATAGTAAACATATGATGTCATGTAACATGCCAACAATAAAAAGTCCTAACTTATCATTCTCCTCTTGCTACCACCAAAAATTCTAAGTTAATTGATTTTTATCTTGTTGAGGATAATTTTGATGATGTGATGCAACATTCATTACGTGTCTATTCCAGAAGAAAATTTAGATGAACAAGTGACAAAAATGAAAGATTGGCAAATGATCAGTGTCACCTTCTATTTGGTCATTTTGACCATGATGTTAAATCGACAGAAAATATAGGAGAAGAAGAGAGTTAATTGATTCAATAGGAACTCAGTTTATTCCCATTATGTGATATGATCCCATGTTTTCCATTATTTCCTGAATTCTAGACTAGTTAGTTGACATCTGGAACTTTAGTTATAAATATACCAGGTGTGATTTGTTTTGACAGGTTGATATTGCATATTTTCCTGTTGTAATTGGAGACTACGTCCTTCTTGAAGTGGACTTGTTACTAAAAATATTATCTTCTTTCATGCATCCTTATTGTTCTGTATCATCTTTCACCTTCTCTCTATCACTGGTATCAGAGCCATTACATTTCCAATGGTGAATACACACTTATCATCATCCACCATTCCCCCACCCGAGCCACAAAATACTTGCCCCTCATCACTTAACCCTTCAATCGACCAAATAGTCAACCAACTTGCTGCCATAGCATCCCAATTGCAGATCATGGACTCTTTAGCCACAAAGTTAGCAGCTCTTAAAGCCAACCAAAGCACAATTGGTAACCCATCATCTTCTAATCGCAGACCAGGAAAAGAACATAACAAAGTTTCATGCGAACAATGTCGAACCACCTAGCAGGAAAACGATGAAGATGATGTCGAATCCCCTTGACGGCGACATAATCAACTATCGTATACAAAAAAGGAATTTCCTAAGTATGATGGTGGTGATCCCAAATGATAGATTCTGAAGGCAGAAAAATATTTCTGTTATTATCAGACACCAGATGAAGTAAAGGTAAATGTCACTTCCATGTATATGGAAAGCGATGCTTTAGATTTCTTTTCTTGGCTTGATAACGATAGTTATATTTTGTGCTGGGAAGATTTGGTGCAAGCTTTGCAAGAAAATTATGGTCCAACGAAATTTCAAAATCCTGACGAATTCCTTTGCAATGTCAAACAAACCAGCACCGTTCAAGAGTATCGATGGGAATTTGTTCAACATTCTGCAAGAGTAATCGACTAGCCTGAGCATTGTTTATTGGGTGTGTTTTTGCCAATGGACTTAAAAAAGAACTAAAGGTCGATGTAAGAATTCACAAGCCACGTACTGTCTATAAAGCCATGAGTTTAGCCCTTGAATTTGAGTCCAAACTAGGCTTGGGACCAAATCGCTCCAACAAAAGCTCTACTGGACAAATTTCTTATAAACCAAATAATACCTTTTTTAATGTTCAACCAAAGGAAGGATTTAGAACAATTTATCCAGCTATAAAATCACGCTACAAATTATGGGCAATCACGACCTTGGGATGCGGATCAACAAGCTCGATTAGCAAAAGGACTATGTTTTCGATGCGATGAGAAATTCGTACCTGGTCACCGATGCAAGCCAGGTACTTTCGCACTTTTGGAAGTTAATCCTGATATTGATGAAGTTAATCGTGAAGAAGAAGCTAAAGAAGATGGCGATCCTAATCTTTCTGAATTTGCCGCGATCAGTCTTCATGCCATACTAGGAAAACAAACTGCAACAACAATGAAATTGAAGGGACATATTGGCAAGCGTGAAGTCATTATTCTTGTGGATAGTGGATCGAAGCATAATTTTATGTCTGAATCTATTGTGTGTGAACTGCAACTTCCGATCTAATTGGTATCGCCCTTTGGTGTTCAGATTGGTAATGGTGATATCATATGGTGCAACAGCATTTGCAAGAACATTGAAGTTTAACTTCCAAGACTAAAGATCATTCAAGATTATTATCCTTTTACTATTGGAGGTGCAGATTTAGTACTGGGAATTCAATGACTACCTTCTCTCAATACTGTTCAAGCCAATTGGAAAGAAATGTTCTTGATTTTCACACTTAATGGCCAGAAGTACAAATTACAAGGGTTACCATCCAAAAACACAGATTCAGCTTCATTCCAGTACCTTTCTACACACCCTACCATTTTTCACCCAACTGTAACCTCTTATCAAGCCATCCTTAAATGAATTATCATCTATCTTTTCTGAACCTACCAAATTACCTCCCTTCCATACGCATTCTCATGCCATCCCCCTAATACCCAATGCTCAACCACTTAACATTCGACCTTACAAATATCCCTTTTTCCAAAAAAATGAGATCGAGAGGCAAGTTTCTGAACTCCTGCATACTGTCTTCATTCAGCCAAGTTGTAGCCCTTTTGTAAGTCCTATTCTCTTAGTTAAAAAGAAAGATGATAGTTGGTGCATGTGTGTGGGATTACAGGGCCTTGAACAAGCTCACAATCCTTGACAAATACCCCATCCCAAATATTGATGAATTGTTGGATGAGCTACATGGTGCTACAATCTTCTCCAAGATTGATCTGTGTTCAGGCTACCATCAAATTAGAGTGATTCCTACTGATATACCCAAAAATGCATTCTGTACACACTCGGGATATTATGAATTTATTTTCATGTCGTTTGGGCTTACCAACGCCCCATCGACTTTTCAGGCTGCCATCATCTTCGCAAATTCACCTTAGTCTTCTTCGATGATATTTTAATTTTCAGTAAAGATGAAGAAAGTCACTCTCAGCATCTCCAAGTCACTCTCCAGTTGCTCCAAAATAATCAGTTTTATTCCATCTAAATGCATGTTCGGCCAGCAACAAATTAATTTCCTGGGCTAAGAGGTGAGTTCCAAAGGCGTGCAGGTCGATCAAGATAAGATTCAAGCTGTCTATTCTTGGCCTCCACCTACAAACATCAAGGAGCTACAAGGATTTTTGGGCCTTACTGGATATTATTGACGGTTTGTTAAAGATTATGGTTTAATTGCTAGGCCTCTTACCAATCTCACTAAAAAAATGCATTTCAATGGAATGATCTAGCTGTTGTGGCCTTCACTAACCTGAAAAATGCGTTGACCAGCGTCCCAATTTTAAAATTACCAAATTTTTCACAACCTTTTACGGTTGAATATGATGCTTCTACAGCAGGTGTGGGTGCTATACTACTCCAAGAAGGGCATCCGGTGGCTTACTTCAGTAAAGGACTATCATTCTCTAACCGTTTAAATCTGCATATGACCGAGAACTCCTTGCAATAGTATTGGCCTTACAAAAGTGGAAGCATTATTTATTGGGTCGACATTTCTACATCAAAACAGATCATTACCCTTTGAAATATCTCCTAGAGCAGCGAATAACAACTTCAGAACAACAACGTTTACTAATCAAACTCCTCCCTTATGATTTCTTTATCATATATCGGCCAGGAAAAGAAAATAAAGGTGCAGATACCCTTTCCTGTCGACCCCAACAAGTTGATTTCTGAATTTGTTACTGCCCATTAGTCTTGATTTGGTGGATTTTCCACAAGCATTGAACTTAGATCCTTATACGAAGCAGATCATTAATGCTCTAACGGCTGATACCACTTCATACCCTAAATTCTCAATTTTAGGTCAGAGGCTATATTATAAATCACTCCTTGTTATTCCAAACAATGAAGCCTTGCATCACAAGCTCCTATTTGAGGCCCATAATACTCCTTTAGCCGGTTACGGAGGGTACTTGAAGACACTCAAGCATATTTCAGCAAATTTCTTCTAGCCAACAATAAAAAAGGATGTGAAGATTTATGTTCAGAACTGTCTTCAATGCCAACATAATAAATATCAAGCCCTCGCACCAGCTAGTTTATTGCAACCCCTTCCTATCCTAGATCGTATATGGGAAGATGTTTCTTTGGACTTTATTTTCGGCCTCCCTAAATCCCACCAGTTTGACACAATCTTGGTAGTTATAGACCGGTTACGCAAATACCCATATTTCATCCCTCTCTCTCATCCTTTCGCGGCCAAAATTGTTGCTGAAATTTTCTGTAAAGAGATTGTGCGTCTTCATGGTATACCAAGATCTATCGTATCTGATCGAGACGCAGTGTTCCTGAGCAATTTTTGGCAAGAGTTGTTCAAACTCTGTAAAACCCAGCTACGAATGAGTACGAGTTACCATTCGCAAACTGACGGTCAGACCGAAGTGGTAAATCGTTGTCTTGAAAGTTACTTATGTTGTTTTGCTCATGAACAACCTAAGGTATGGAGTTCTTTCCTTCATTGGGCAGAATATTCATATAATACAGGTTTTCACACAGCAACAAACACTACTCCATTTACTACAGTTTATGGGCGAGAACCACCACCTCTTTTCCCATATGTTCCAGGTGAGACATTCATTGCTGATCTTGAAAACAAGTTACTTCAACTGGATGACATGCTACGCTTACTCAAGGATAACTTGCTAAAAGCTCAGTCAAGAATGAAAGCACAAGCATATTCCAAGAGAAGGGAATTATGTTTTGATGTTGGTGACTCTGTGTTTTTAAGGCTCCAACCATATAAACAACGTTCTCTTGCAACATGTAGGTACCAGAAACTATCTCCAAAATTTTTCGGTCCCTACAAGGTTATTCGTAAAATTGGCAACGTCACATATGAGTTAGAACTGCCTTAGAACTTCCTCCAGATTCTAGAATTCATCCCATTTTTCATGTTTCTTTACTGAGGCCATCTAAAGGACAACTTGCTCCATCCATTCCTCCCGCACTGCCTATTTAGGAGCTGCTTCTTTATCATACACAAATTATATCTCACCGATGAGTCATGGAGAGAGGTGTCCCTACTCTTGAACTATTTATTGAATGGCGAGACAAACCTATCGAAGTAGCAACTTGGGAAAACTATGATATATTGGCTGGCCAATTTCCTTCCTTTCGACTTGAGGACAAGTCAAATTTCCTACGGGAAAGTATTGATACAACAACCTCTCCATTACGTGTCTATTCTAGAAGAAAATTTAGACAAACATGTGACAAAGATGAAGGACTGACAAATGATCAGTTTCACCTTCTATTTGGTCATTTTGACCATGATGTTAAATCGACAGAAAATGTAGGAGAAGAAGAGAGTTGATCAATTCAATAGGAAGTCAATTTATTCCCATTATGTGATATAATCCCATGTTTTTCATTATTTCTTGAATTCTAGACTAGTTAGTTGACATCTGAAACTTTAGTTATAAATATACCAGGTGTGATTTGTTTAGATAGGTTGATATTGCATATTTTCCTACTGGAATTGGAGACTGAGTCTTTCTCGAAGTGGACTTGTTACTGAAAATATTATCTTCTTTCATGCATCCTTATTGTTCTGTATCATCTTTCACCTTCTCTCTATCATGATGCAGTTAAAGTCTCTCTTATTCTTCACTCACTTACTACAAACACAATCTCAATTTTCTTTCCTTTGAAAATTTTCCATTTTCTTTTCTCTTAGTAATTGATTTCAACGAAACCTTTAGTCCGATTGTTAACTCTCTCTCTAAAAAGTTCTCGACCCATGGTGACTACCAAAATTTTTACCATCCCTCTACAACCCACAGCAAAATAGGTGATCCCAAAACACCACCACAACAATAAGAAATTGTTATTTTGTCTTCCTATTTTAAGTTATTCCATAAGTAATATGTTAATTAATTACTATAAAAGTCCCAACTCATGTAGGATAGGAAGGGCCCATTGACGGCCAACGAAGAAAACTAAGACAGTGAATGATACACCTTTGGTGACCGGTGCTCTGAGAGGGAGACATAAACTATTAAAGGTGAAACTAACAACATTGCCAGTTACTTTTTAAGTGAAGTGGTGCAAATAGAGAGAGGTAGAAGGAGAAGAGGGGCTTAGACTTTTGTAACTATTTTTGTTATTTTTAATTTTATTTAATGTTATTATGACATATAAATCCATAATACCTAGAACGTTACATATCATTAAAAAAAGTCTAATGTGGCTGGCCACGTTAGCTTTGTTAACAGAGACACTAACATCAGGCTATATTTGAAAATTTTTGAAAGTTTATATATTTACTTATCACTTTTTATAGTTTAGGCTATAATTGCAATTTTTTATAAAGTTTAGAAGTTTTTGTAATTAATTCAAAATTATAAATACATTCATTCCTTAAAAATAAATAATCACATATTAAAAAAAAAGAAAATGTAAGGGGTAGTTTGACTCCATTTCTTGAGTCTAATAACAACTAATCTTAGGGCTGTCAACTAAATTATTCAAGTTAACTTTTATAAAATTCCTTTATCGATTTGTGAATCCTGCTATTAAGGTTGTCAACTAAATTATTCAAGTTAACTTTTATAAAATTCCTTTATCGATTTGTGAATCCTGCTATTAAGTTTGATCATAATCCAAAAAATTTATATCATAATATCTTTAGGATTGCAATCAAATCCTTCCAATTATGATAAATCTTTTACACACAAAATTTCTTAATCTCTATATTATGAAATCAGATTATACACTAATATTTCGGATCTATTAAAACATATATTAAACACATAATTGAATCGCAATATATCAATCCAAACAATTGCATTAATAAAAGAATCAAAACATGTTTTCGTACAAAACTAGGGTTTATCTAGCCTAGACACTAAAAGAATTTAATCACTCATGATAGAAAAACAAAATAAAACATGAAAGAAAAACGAATTGAAAACAATTGGTTCATAATTCTAAATCTCTTTGTTTATCTTCTATCAAATATTCTTGCAAGGTAGATGTTTGATCTTATATTTTGATGGATTTTTTAATGATTTTTTTGTGTTTTCACTTATGTGACTCATTGTCTCTCCCATTTTGCCTCTGAATACATCCTTTTATAGTAATTTTTAGGGTTTTGGGTGATGTATAGTTTGATACACAATTAAATACTAAACCATGTATAACTCAAAATACCCAGAATTTGCGATTTTGCATGGCCTGAGAGAAGTACATGGGTTGATGCACAACCGTGTATCTCTTTTTTGCTTCAAATCTTTATTTTAAGTCGTGTTTTTATCCGAATTCTTTCCTTTAAGTTCACAAAGACAATTATATCTTATAAACGCATTTAGAGCAAATTAAGTACAAAATATATGATAAAAGTATAAAATATCAAATAAATATACATCAAATATGAGGTATAAATATGATCAAATAAGCATCTATCACTAATAGTATATAGCTACAAGGATGAGAATGTAGTAAAAACTATTGGCTACGTTTATTTTCGTTGTTAGACATTTGACACCAAATATTTCCTGAAAAGATTCAATTTTTGTTACGTTTTTGTAATGTTTTAGCCATGAAAAACTTTCGTAGCTAATATTTTTTCTACGATTTTTAAAAATGTTACTTATAGTTTTCAGCTATGGAAAAGTGACGACGCTTTATACAACGAAATGGAAATGTTACAAATAACTATACGCTGCGTTTTTTAGACAATTAGTTATGATTTTTTAGCCAATTGTCTACTTTGTTGTAGTATATTTTTGATATAATATTGTTGTTTTAAACACTTTTTTTTTACTAATATGCAAATAATATGACAGTCAAAATATTGGTATTGACTTTAAATTTATCCAGACATCTAAGCAAGATTTTAAGTTATAAATTACAAGTTAAATTGAAGTAACAAAAAAATTTTAGTTAAAATTTTAATTATTTCCATTTTATATTGTTGTTCATTAGTAATATGTCAAAATGCCCCAAACACTCCAAAATTAAAATGAACATGTTCCTAAATAAAAAAGAAAAGGAACCGTTTATAACAAATGAATAAAAAAGAAAAAGAAATTGGTGCCCACAGATAAAGTTATTACTGATCGCCTAAAGTTTAATTTCAAATATAATTTAATCTATTAATCTTGGTTTTAACTCAATTTGATTTTAAATAATTTTTATAATATATTAGGATTTTAAAATTTTAAATTTAAATTCAAATATAAAATTATTCAATTTAATTTCGTTCAGTTCAGTTTCAAGTTTCAACACCTTCTAGCAAATAGAAATAGGGACTACTCAACCCTTTTAGCCATTTACCCATTTAAATTTAAAAAATCCAAGTCCCAATTCCCAACCCAAGCAACGTTGAAAGTTTCCATATTTGACCATGTGAATAAGCATCCCTCGGTCGCTCGCTCTCGCTCGATATGCATTTGTCCGTAAAGTAAGTAGAAAAAAAACGGAAAGCTTTAGATCCAAAACGAAGACTCCATTTCTCATCATTTTCTTCTTATATCTATTTGAATCACATCAACAAAAAACACCAAGTTTTGTTTAACATTAACTATAATGGGATCATCGGCGGAGCAGTTAAGGACGGGCGGAGCAGACTGTGGCCCACGCTACGTCCAAATGCAATCGGAACCGTCGTCCATACCCTCCTACTCCTTCTTCTCCTTCTCACACGACCTTGCCAACTTCTTCGACGAGTTGCCTCACGCCACCATCGTCTCCGTCTCCAGACCCGATGCTAGCGATATCAGTCCCGCTCTTCTCTCCTACACTCTCGAGATTCAATACAAGCAGGTTAAATTTCCACCTCTCTCGCTTTTTATTGTGATTTCGGGAGTTGTTCGATCTTGATATGAAAATTTTGCTAATTATTATTAACTCTAGTTATCGGTCGGAAAAATTAACCATGAATTCACTTGATTATTATTATTAATGTTGTTGTTTAATTATTATCATCATCATTGTTTTCTTTATTATTTTCATCATCATCATTATTATGATTAAAATTCACTTTATGCTTTTTTCCCCAAAAAATAGAGAAACAGATCAAAGTTTGCTCTACATTATTACGTGCTGTTTTTGAAGCTGTGTTTTATTATGATTTTTGAATCATGATATATTATCTAGAGGAAATTGGTGTATTGTACATTATTAACTGATTTTATCTCTTGTGCCTTATTTGGTTGTACATAATATTAGATAATGATACCATTGTGTTTTGGATTTGGTTACCAGTTCAAGTGGCGGTTAGTGAAGAAAGCTCCACAAGTGTTCTTTCTCCACTTTTTGTTGAAGAAACGTGCATTTTTTGAGGAGATTCATGAGAAGCAGGAACAGGTGTGTAAATGTTTATTTTTGTATGTTGTAATTCTGTTGCTCTGAGATGGTGTGTGGTTTTTAATGGATTTCTTATTGGGGAACTTATATTAAAGGTTAAAGAATGGCTTCAAAATCTAGGAATAGGAGACCATGCACCCGTAATGCAAGATGATGATGATCCTGACGAGGACACTATTCCTTTGCATCATGATGAAAGTGTTAGAAACAGGTAAATTAATTTTCCTTGCGTTGAGATGAGTGCCAAACGTCAAACATGTACTCCCCTGCGATTATTCTTACAGGGTTCTTACAGGAGGGTTTTTTGTTCAGAGATGTACCCTCAATTGCTGCTTTACCTGTTATTCGTCCAGCGTTGGGAAGGCAGCATTCCATGACAGACAGAGCAAAGGTTGCAATGCAAGAATATTTGAATCACTTTTTGGGAAACTTGGATATTGTAAACTCTCCCGAGGTTTGTTTGAACTCTTTACCCTTTTACATTTGTGATGTTTGTCTTCTTACTACCCGTGATATTGAGATCCTGAAAACAGTATTCCTGTTCTGATTCTGTAAGAACCTCACAGAGTTTTTGATGACCTACTTTGGAACTGTATATTTATTTGAATAGTGAGGATTAGAGCTACTCTTCTTTAAGTTGTCAACAATGTCATCTTATATGCATGTATGCGAATTGAGAAAATTTTCAGATTTCTGTTATATAGGAAAGAACTGTCTGATTCAGCAAACCGAATGTACAAGCTTGTTGTATTCTTGTTGCATAATCTACGTTACCATGTGATTGCTAATATTTTATATCTCAATGTTACTTGATGTGGCAGGTCTGCAAATTTTTGGAGGTCTCTAAGCTGTCATTTGCACCTGAATATGGCCCCAAACTAAAGGAGGATTATGTAATGGTGAGACATCTGCCAAAAATTCCTAGCGAGGATGATTCTAAGAAATGCTGTGCTTGTACCTGGTTTGGTTGCTGCAATGATAACTGGCAGAAGGTAATGGAATGGTTGAAGAACAAAGTTCAAACTCGCTTATGCTGTTGTAAATCAATAAGCTTTTTGGTGGGGCTGAATGGCTGGCTGACTGGATGATTAAATTGTTGGAGTCATTTGCTAACTTCCTATGTATATACAGTTTAGCTTATAGGAGCCCGCTTAGCTCGTTTACTCAGAAAGTTGTTATTAGAACATGCATGTTAAACTTTTATCATTTGAGTAGATGTTTTGAAATCTTCCCTTGTTTATTTTTCTCTATTCAGGTGGTAGACAAGTACATAAGCCATTGTACTTTAGACTACTTTTTATACGTTATCTGGAGAGAGAATTCTCCCATAATCCTTTTTATTCTGCAGGTGTGGGCTGTTCTGAAACCTGGATTCCTGGCTCTGCTTGCCGACCCCTTTGATGCCAAACCCTTAGATATAATAGTTTTTGATGTATTACCAGCCTCTGATGAGAATGGTGAAGGACGAGTATCTTTAGCTGCTGAAACGAAGGAACGCAATCCTTTACGACATGCATTCAAGGTACTTATTTGGAGTTTGCTCTATATGCTGATGCAAAGCTAGTATAGATGTAATGGAGTTTTGTCAAAAGTGAATATGGGTTAAATCCACATTTGGGGATCTGACAGGCAATTGTTTTGTAAAATAAGATTAGAGGAACTGAGGGATCATTGTTAGGAATGTCTTTGCTTCCTTATAAGTTAATTCATGTCTAGTCAAGTGTATAACAGGTCTTTTTAAGTAGAACCCATCCTCATGATGCTTCCAAAGGCTTTGACATAAAGGAATACATTTTTGAGTTTGTGCCATTGCTAAATTATTTTAAAGCTAGTATGATTCTTTATTAACAAAAGATGTTGCACAAAGTATTGGTGGCTGGTTCCAACACGATGGATAGTGCCTCCTTATTGTGATATTCTTTGTCTTTGTTTATCAATATATGTGATGAATTTAGAGAATTTCACTCGCTAACAGATGATTGGAAATTTCAAAGGTTAAATGTGGAAGTCGGAGTATAAAGTTAAGAGTCAAGACTGGTGCTAGAGTTAAAGATTGGGTTGCTGCAATTAATGATGTTGGACTTAGGCCCCCAGAAGGTTGGTGTCATCCTCACCGTTTTGGATCATTTGCTCCTCCTAGGGGTTTGTCTGAAGATGGCAGTCAGGCTCAATGGTTCATAGATGGTAAGGCAGCTTTTGAAGCTATCGCTTCATCTATTGAGGATGCTAAGTCAGAGGTATGTCCCTCCAAGTTTAAGCACATAGGATTTCTCCATAAGTCAAACTGGTTGTTTTATATAGCTTGATTATCCATTGTTTGGAATATTGAAATTTTACGCAGATATTTATTTGTGGCTGGTGGCTATGCCCAGAACTCTATTTACGGCGTCCTTTTCAAACACATGCCGCCTCTACACTTGATACTTTGCTGGAAGCTAAAGCTAAGCAAGGGGTTCAGGTACATATTTTTTTGTTCTATTATGGTTATTATTTTTCCTCCTGCATTTATATATATTTTAGTGCTTCAATCAGTTTACAACATGCATAAGCTTTAGTTTGTATCCTATAATATAAAAATATAAAGCAGAGATTCTGAGGTGGTTGGAGAAGTGAATTCTTTTTCCTCTCTACTGATGTTTGATGTTTTGATGGTTATGTGGAGATGAACATTGGTACGAAGACAACACTTAAACATTTTACGAGGGAATTTCATGTGCCAGAATTTATCCAGGGAACTGTTTCTGTTCCAGTTATATGATATTTTTATTCATTTCTTTTTTAATTTTTTAGAAGCTTGGGCTACAATTATACTTCTGAATTTTACGAACCTGTAGGAAATTCTTTAACAACTCATTGGAATTTTGCACTGGATGTGGATCATTTTCACTGTTCTGTGCAGATACATATTCTTCTTTATAAGGAAGTGGCTCTTGCTCTTAAGATCAACAGTGTGTACAGCAAGAGGAAACTTCTAAGCATTCATGAGAATGTGAGGGTGCTGCGCTATCCTGACCACTTCTCAGCTGGTGTTTACCTGTGGTATGCAGTATGAGAAAACTGTTTAGATTATAGCTCTTGTGTTTTCCTTTGAATGATTTGTAATTCTCGAGTTTCAACATGTCTTTGGCTTTTAGGTCCCACCATGAGAAGATTGTCATTGTTGATAACCATATCTGCTTTATTGGAGGATTGGACTTGTGCTTTGGTCGTTATGATTCATGTGAACACAGAATAGGTGATTGTCCTCCTCAAATTTGGCCTGGAAAGGATTATTACAATCCAAGGTAAGTTTGTTGTCTGCTTAAATGGATAATGCTTATGTTAGGATGTCCTCATGATGTTGAGATTGATGATGATAAAAGACAAGTCATCTGGTAATCGTAGTTACATTGTGGTCATTAATGTCTGTTCTTCAATTTTCAATAGATATATCCTTGAAGTGTTACCAAAAAGATCATGGGGGGCCCTCATTTTCTTTGTTTTTATGACAATGTTAATTTCCTTTCTCAGAGAATCTGAACCAAATTCATGGGAAGATACAATGAAAGATGAGTTGGATCGTGGAAAATATCCTCGAATGCCTTGGCATGATGTTCATTGTGCTCTTTGGGGACCACCTTGTCGTGACGTAGCTAGGCACTTTGTGCAGCGTTGGAATTATGCAAAGGTCAATGTTTCTTACAGTTGGTATGGTTTCCTGTGCAATTTACAGAGTCCTTTACCTTGGAAGTGATATGCTTTTATTTCCTTTTACACGTGTTCAGAGAAATAAAGCTCCTTATGAAGAATCAATTCCACTACTTATGCCTCAGCAGCACATGGTCATCCCACATTATATGGGGAAAACCAGTAAGATGGAGGTTGAAAGTAATGGTATCGAAGACAGTTCCAAAAGCATCAAAAGGCAGGATTCATTTTCCTCTCGGTCATCTTCACAAGATATCCCTCTTCTTTTGCCTCGGGAAGCTCAAGAGATGGATGATGTGGGTGGACATCCTAAACTTAATTGTTTAGATTCCACCTCTGGCAGAAGCCTCTTCCGGAAATCCAAAATTGAGCCAGAAATTTTAGATATGCCAATGAAAGGCTTTGTCGATGACCACGATGCATCAGATCTTCATGTGAAGGTGACTCCAGATTTATTTAGACAGCCTGAGACCAAAAATTCAGATTTGGAGTGGTGGGAAACACAAGAGCGGGGTGATCAAGTTTGTTTTAGAGATGAAACTGGGCAAGTTGGTCCACGAACTTCATGCCGCTGTCAGGTTTGTTATCATTCATGTGATGTATACAGTTATTGATTGAGTGGAAATGTTTGGAAAAACCAGTCACCAGATGAGCTTAGGAATTGTCATCGATGTTTAGGAAGTTTGGTTTTTGTTTGTTCTTTATTTCTGTGTTTTAGTTGTTGGTCCTGGATTATTGTGCTTGATGATGTGGCTGCAAAGCAATTTGAAGTGATTAAAATATCAGATTATAGAGCAGTGGGTGGTGAAACACTGAAAATTATGTCACCTTTGGGATGCTAGCTATCTACATGACAAATACATACTTCTAATGATTCACTAGAAAATTTTATGAGGTTTTTAATACAAATAACATTGTATAGTTGTATAAGGAACTGTTTTTTGGTTAGGAATTGACTTCAAAGTAGTTGATGTTTCCCTATACCTGTTCAGAGTGTTCTTGATCTGTAAAAAGTTTAAAATTTACCATCTGTCATTTGTCGACCTCTCATATCCAGGTTATAAGGAGTGTGAGTCAATGGTCTGCTGGAACAAGTCAAGTTGAAGAGAGTATTCACTGTGCTTATCTTTCCCTTATTGAGAAAGCGGAGCATTTTATTTACATAGAGGTATGAACCATTCTGGCTACATAAACTTCTATTGAAGACAGATCAGACTTGCAGCAGAGTTTTGGCCAACCGTTTATGTGTATATGCTTGGAAATGTAGTCAGTTGAAATATATAGGTCATTCATTTTTCTGTTGACCATGGTAATTACTGGAGTAAAAAACATTGTAGTTTTCTCACCAGCTACTTCTTGAATTACTGAAGTCGATCTTTTAGTCGCTTTGTGGTCACTTAATGGGGTGGGAATTATGGATGATTTTTGGGTGAGGAGGAGGTATGGGGGGGTAGTACTTTTGTATTCTTCCCATGTCTTCTTTGTTCCAGATTTGCCGGTTTGACTGAAATAATATTTGATATATGATATAGACGCTCAAATCTCATTATATGTTCCTGGTTGTGGTCTTATCTGGGATTAACTTCGTTTAATATATCTGATAACTTAAATGAAAGAATAGGTACTTGGAAGAAGACATGCGTACTACAACCAACTAATTGGGAAGTGATCTTGGTGTTGATGTGGACATCAAAACCAAAGTTGAGGATTTGGAAATATACTTTTAGTTCTCGGCGTCTAAGAAGAACATCTCTATTTCATTTAGGAGATATTAGTTCAGAAATTGTTGTTGAAGTTTTGGATTGAAGCTTGGAAAAGTTGCGACTTAATTTATTCATTCTTTCTGACTTCTGTTTAATTCTTGGGCAACCGGCTCCCAGAATCAATTTTTCATATCAGGTCTTGCAGGAGATGAAATCATAAGGAATCGTGTGCTGGAAGCACTATATTGGCGTATCAGGCGAGCATATAATGATGGAAAATGTTTTCGAGTTATTGTCGTCATACCACTACTTCCAGGATTTCAGGTTATAATTTGAAGTTGATACCTTTGAGGTTTATACCATGCGGCTGCTTTCTGTTAACTAAACATTTTGTTTAACAGGGAGGTTTGGATGATGGTGGTGCTGCATCTGTGAGAGCTATAATGCATTGGCAATATCGAACAATTTGCAGAGGAAAAAATTCAATATTACATAATCTTTATGATCTTCTCGGTCCAAGGACACAGGACTATATTTCTTTTTATGGTCTTAGGGCTTATGGTCAACTTTTTGACGGTGGTCCTGTAGCCACAAGTCCGGTATTTTATTGCACTCTATCAGGAATATTTGGTAGATATAATGTGCAGAGGATTAACTTAATTAACCGTATTTTGTTTCTGCAGGTGTATGTGCACAGTAAAATCATGATAATAGATGACTGTGCAGCGTTGATTGGATCAGCTAATATAAATGACAGGAGCTTACTTGGTTCGCGAGATTCTGAGGTACTAATTTATTACAGGGTCCATTCCATAATCCTCAAAACACTTCTATGTTTTGATAAGGCTGAGAAACCATGCTTGCTTTAAACAGTCACAAGTGAGATAAAATGGAAGGCAATTCTTCAAGTTAACATTTTTGTTTTGAACTTAAATGGAAGAACTAACGGAACAAATATTATATCAAGCATCTCTTGAAGTGGCTGGATCATTGATTCGTAATTTGTTAATTGTTCTTCTGAACATTGAGAATCATGGCATCGCATGTTAAGTTTAGCAGTTTGTGTTCTACTCTGATGTCAATTCTAAGCTGCCTATTGATTGAGGGACATTTCTTTTTTCAGTTAGGTATACTTCTAGAAGATAAAGAGTTCGTCAACTCATCAATGGGTGGTAAGCCTTGGAAAGCTGGGAAATTTTCCCTTAGTCTTCGCCTTTCATTGTGGTCTGAGCACCTTGGCCTTCGCACTGGAGAGGTCAGTATGCCTATTTGTATGATTATTTTGTCGTCCATGAAATATTTGCAAATTTCTGTTAGTGACTTAGAATAATATCATCACAAGTTTTCCCCTTTGCACATTTTCCCTCAGATCCATCAAATTATTGATCCAATAATTGATTCAACTTACAAAGATATATGGGCTGCAACGGCAAAGGTGAGAGCATAAATTTTGTCATTTCTGAAGAACGGATGTAATCTTAGTCCAAAGTCACTTTCTCCAGGAGTTTGTTCTGCAATTATGCCCTCCTGCCCTATGGCAGAGTATAAAGGTGTTACAACTTTACATTTATGATGGGCATATATACACAGAGAAAGAAATGGAGAGAAAGAGTCGAGAACTAATTATGTAAAATCGGATTAGAGGTTCTTCTATAGCTATGGCTTGATTAATAATCAATCTCTAGGACTTCTTGCATTTGTGTGCTAAGGTTGATATTTTCTGCAATATGAAACTTTGAGTTTGGTATCTGAAAAAATGTAATTAAAAATAGGTCATCTTATTTTTGAGGCTGTATGCTAGTATTTTACCACTGTTGGTCAATCTGAACAAATTACCTAACGCATTTTTTGTTCTTTTATTGATTTGGCAGACAAATACAACAATCTACCAGGATGTCTTTTCATGTGTACCAAATGATCTAATACATTCCAGGTAAATATTCCTTTTCTTCATACGAAGAGGTAGAAAACGATTTCCGCTTTCATAGCTTTGGGCGGGACTCTTAATTTGTTGCGTGAAGGGAGTGAAACCAGATCCCCCTTTGAGGACACTGAGATGTGATGATGTGGATTTAATGATTGAATTCCAATTGGTTCTTTCCGTTCGTCTTAGGCTCTTAGCTCATAAGTGTCTTTACTTACGCTTTGAGAAATTTGAGTCTGAGCCATTATTCAATCATCATCTTGTTATTTTCCTTTTTAGGGTTGTTTCATATATGGTGCTAACTAAACTTGTTGCCGCGATTTCATTGCAGGGCTGCCTTTAGACAGAGTATGTCATTTTGGAAGGACAAACTAGGCCATACCACAATTGACTTAGGAATAGCTCCAGAAAAGCTAGAATCATACCAAAATGGAGGCATCAAGAAAACAGATTCCTTGGAGAGATTAAGAGCTGTACGTGGGCATCTTGTGTCTTTCCCTTTGGATTTCATGTGCAAGGAAGATTTAAGACCAGTGTTTAACGAGAGTGAATATTATGCTTCTCAAGTTTTTCATTAAGCTGGAAGCTTCCCAGCCGAATCTTATTTCTTGATAATTTTGTTCGCCCAGCGGCATCCACTACCCCGATAGTATTACTTCTGATAGAGATCACATTGACCTGCAGACAAAGCGTTACATGTAAATCACACGGAAATGGTGTTGTAATTACAATAACCCCACACGGGATGTACCGTACAACATTGCCGTATAAAATCGGCCTATACTGTTCCTTCTACCTCTCTTCCCCATCTTGTATTTAATTAACGAAAATCTCATTATTAAACAAACATTCTAGCTTTTTCCTTGGATGTCATTTTCGTTCTCAACCTGTCTAATTGGCTACTTCCCAATCCCAAATTTGACACTACTTCTTGTTGGGGTACTGACAACCACAAGTTTGCATTGACGCTTTATGCCATGGCTTACTGTTAATATAATCGAATTGAGTGGCTAAACAATAGCCAGGCGTTCTGCAGTCGTCATTTACTAGCTAATACTTTTTTTCCCCCCTCTTTTTCCTTCGTTCAATATCTCACAACTATGACATATAGCTTTTTGTAATCAACAAACCCTTTCTTTAATCACATTTCTAATTAGCAGCTCTTGAAGATAATACAAATCTAATGATATCTCTTCCAACCACAAATCTTCACACATATTTTGCACTATTTGTTTATGTTTTTCTGGCTGATTCTTCTTCTAGTGCTATTAAATATCCTTTAGAAAATTTTTATAACCCTGTTTCATCCTACAGGAAGATTTTTAGAAGAACTTGAAGCATTGATGACTCATGTGGACAACGTTATTATTAAAAACAATTTTAATATTTACAGTAGTGCTAATATTGGCGGAGAAAACATCTCCAAATAATTACCCTTTTGGCAGCAACATGACACTAACCTAATAACAAGGACCATGCTCACTAATTTCCCCGTAGAAAGATAACATCATTCGTCTTCTTCTTCTGGTGTCCAAATACCTAGCTAACAAGTTGATCTCTGGATTAATCAGCACTAGGAATGAACAGCAGCTAAGTTCAATGACGAGCACCGTTTCTTTAGTTTCCATCATTGCATAATCACTACGCCTCCTGGTCATAAAACAGAAAGGCAATCTCTTATTTGGTTTGGCGCATCTTCTTGTGCACAATCATTGCTACTTAGATTGTTATTTGGGAAAATTGAAGGCCTCGTAAGTTATTAATATGTAGTAACTATTTCGGGAAAATTTACAAGATATAAAAACATGAATAAAAGAAAGGAATCTGTCCATCCTCTATTGTTTTCTAACTATCAACACAAAAGCAAGGGTGGGTTTAGGAGTTATGTTCCCTTCTCAATTCTTCTCTGCCGATCCACTCTAACGGAACTTGACAAAAAGAGATCTTGATCTTTTGTCAAAAATCCACGTGTTTACTTGCGAGTGGCAATGGAAGTAAGTGACCTTTGATATTGCAGCAAACTAATTGTTTCGAAGCTTTTGTCTACATGTCTTCCTGTCATGTTCTCGTAGCATCATCCCCTAGTAATGCATTTACATTCTGCAAAGGCGTATCTTTTGGATGAAAATGTAATTGTCAATCACAACGTCACAATCATGCCAAACTATTGACCCTCGACGTCGGCGGCCATCAAGAATTGACCGGTTAACCTATAGCCATGCATATGCATTTGTAGTCATCATAGAGCACTAAATTAAAGCCAATGTTTTTCATATTAATGTCCCATAGCAACTAAGCGCAACCCACCAAAAAACTTTCCCTTTCAATCCTTCCTTTAATCATAGTTCTAATTGCCACTTCTTGTAGATAATACAAATTTAATCACATTGCTCTTCCAACCACAACTATATGCTAATTTATTTTCTCTATTAATTTATGTTTTTTTAACCGACTTTCTTGTTTAGAACATTATTATAGTACAAGGGTTACGTTCATCTTCTTGATATAAAATGGCGGTGACGCAATTCTGAACATAAGATACATTCCTTGATATGACCAAAATGCCCATGTCTTGTGCATGAAATAAAAATTAAAGTAAGGATGTGTCTGTCATTTCATTGTCCAACTCATGGTTGGTCTCAAGCTTTAGGATGCGCAATTGTTATATTACGTACGAGTTTAGGAACTGCGTAGAATGTCAGGAAATGGAGTGTAGCAATTGATAGTCGTTGGAACATCTTAGTTAGCCGGAGTGACGTGGGTTTTCAGGAGGTAATTCCAGACGCAGGTATCGGCTTTCCAACTGACAAGTGATCTTTCTACTTGTGAAATTGGAAGTTTCTGTCAACTGTTATATCCAGGTAAGGTCTTGGATACTTCTGCTTTTATTTAGATCAATCAAACAACTTAGATTTTTGTGATTTGTGAGACTGGTTATGATGATCATGGGAATTTATATGATAGGATCCATCTCTTGCTTTCCAAAATGTCCAAAGACAGTGAAGAAATTATGCCCTTGAAAGCTTAAGTATTCGGGTTTCATCATATAGAAAGTGTGGTATGCCTAATTATATGTAGGAAACAGAAGTTGGTAAATTGTCTGGCTTTGAAAAGGTTGATTTAGATGGAAATAAGAAAAGATAGTCCTATTTGAAAATTTAGAGGTGAAGCATTTCATTATATACTCCTGAAAGTTTACAGTGTGAATCTATATTGTAGAAGAAATGGTGTTTTTTCCATCCCTTTTAGATGGACTTGCGAAAACAGTATCAGTCAAGAAAGAGAGGAATTCTCGAAGGAATGCTGAAAAGGAAACTAAAGAATCAAAGAAGAAAGAGTTGATGGTGAAATCCTCTGGTGTTGCGAGATCCAACAAATATAATAATTTCGCCTCAGTTTACACAAAAAGAGGACAGAAGGGTATCAACCAGGATCGACTCGTTGTATGGGAGGTATATACGCTTTAGCACTTGCCAGTGTTTGTTGTAAATTTTTGCACAAACGTAATACAACACCTGTTATCTATGGTAGGAATTTGGATGCCAAGAGGACACGACCTTCTGTGGGGTGTTTGATGGACATGGTTCCTGGGGCCATGTTGTTGCCAAAAGGGTTAGAAAATCACTTCCTTCTTCGTTGCTCCGCAGTTGGCAAGAAAATCTTGGTTTGACATCTCTTGGCAAAGATTTTGAAGTGGGACTGGAAAGAAACCTCTCTTTGTTTGAGGTATGGAAGCAGTCGTACATCAACACTTATGCAGCCATTGATCAACAACTTAAGCTACATCCAGGGATCGATTCTTTTTCCAGTGGCACTACAGCTTTAACTCTTGTTAAACACGTATGTCTATTAATTGTTTTGTTCCTTTCCTTAATGGCACGCTCAGAAACTCTATGATCCATTCAGTTTACTGGTGCACTAAAACTTTGATTAGGGAGAACATCTTGTTGTAGCAAACGTCGGCGATTCTCGGGCTGTTTTGGCGACCACTTTCGATGATGGCAGTTTGGTAGCACTTCAGCTTACTGTAGACTTTAAGCCAAATATACCCGGTGAGTACTTGAACTTTCTCTGAATTTGTGATAGAATAAGCATTTGTTACTTAAACGGTTTGTGCTAATTGGCAGAAGAGGCTGAACGAATCATACAGTCCCGGGGTCGAATATTTTGTTTAAATGATGAACCAGGGGTGTATAGAGTTTGGATGCCAAATGGAATGACGCCAGGACTAGCAATGTCAAGGTCTTTAGGTGACTACTGCGTCAAAGATTTTGGGCTCATTTCTGTACCCGATGTGACTCATAGGAACATAACAAGCAGAGATCAGTTCGTGATTCTTGCAACAGATGGGGTATGCATAATCGTAATTTGCAATACACAGCATCTAAACATCTTTGAACATTTAAGCGAATAAGCGAAGATGAATTATAGGTAATGCATGAACATTTGAAGCTTGAGGGTGTTGTTTCTCTATTGTGCTCAGGTATGGGACGTTGTTTCTAACCAAGAAGCAGTCCAGATAGTCTCTTCAGCATGTGACAAAGAAAAATCAGCAAAAAGGCTGGTTGAATACGCTGTTCGTGCATGGAAGTATAAGAGAAGAGGCATTGCAACGGACGATATATCAGCCATTTGTCTCTTCTTTCATGCTCTACCTTCGCATAAAGAGCCTCACAATTTACCAGTTTCAACCAAAGCTACCAGCACCAGAGATGGATAACACAAAGGCTTCAAGTTCTCAAAGAATGCTAGTAGTAATGTATATAGCGAAAACCAATGCTGAACTCCTTAAAGTGTGGATGACCAGTGATTTTTCCCTTTATACCAAGGAATATATCGAAGGCCTCTGCTGCCCCTAAACCCTTGTTCTCTGCTCAGTTGTAAATACTTAAACGTAACTGTTGAGAAGTGCTTTGGCATCAAAGAATTTAGGTGATGAAGCTTACAACTTTTTGGATCACATTCATTGGAGACCATATAACAACCATTCTCAAATATTTTTTTGCAACAACAGGTGCAAGCATAATGGAAGAAAAGCTAGGCTTCCGAGTCTCCAAGAAGCTGATAACTTGATGCATTTTTTGATTATAGCAAAAGAAGCTACATTCTTGGAGTTGGGCCAATTCGATAAAACATTTTACAGAATCTCCTCCTGCTCAGGTCCTTGCCAATATTGCCATGGAATTAAGAAACTTCTGTTTAAGAATACCAAATGTTGAGGTTTTAGCAATTTACAAAGCAGATAAAAAGTATGCATAATTACCATGAAACAAAATTGTAGGAAACTGAAAAAAAAAAAGGATTAATGAGTTTCGTTTTCGAATTTCAATGGAAACAGTAATCAGTAGCTGATTTCTAACCGAAGTATCAAAGACAAATGGAAGCGTTGATAAGAATGTCACTGCTTGATTTCCGTGCAAATATGGTCTAAATATAACTTGAGTATAACTTAGAAAAAATCCTAGAGGTAAAATATTGTTTCATAAACCTCTATGTTTGTCGCAATAAACCAACAATTTGATAACGAGCGTGGGTCAGAGAAAAAACCTTTACTGGTTTATTCTAGAAGGGGAAAGAGAATTAGTGGACAGAAGCGGTTTCTAAAAGGAGGGAAGAGAATTAGTGGACAGAAGCGGTTACACCAAAATGATTACAACTGCATGATGACTGTAACGGAATGAGAGGCTAGATTCTATAGATAGTATACAGGAGGACTGAGGGATTTTTATCTTTTTTCTTGCTTATGAATTCTTGATATATGCTTGGGCAGAGCACTATACTCTGTAGTTCTTACTTTCAATACAATATCTTTTTTCTCTTTACATTCCTCAACTCCTTACTCATCATTTTGGAGCGGTGAGCGTGGATAATTTCGTGACGTGAGAGGAGACTTCAATGACAAACGCACGCATGGAGAGCAGAGTTGAAACGGTGGAGAGGAGCCTTGGGATTTTAGAGCAGCAGGTTGGAGGAATGGGCTCTCAAGTTACTGGGAATCGTCAACATCTGGAAGAGACTTGCCAACAATTGGATGAAATAAAAAATATTGTTGAGTTATTTTGTATTTAATTCTCTTTAATATATTGAAATTATTATTTAAAATTAATAGAATTGTTTCTTAATTGTTCTCAGATGATTTTCAACACTTAAGAGATGAAATTGAATCAAAAAAATACAAGGAAAGCAAGAATAATTCGAAATTCCGAACTGGCAGGAAATTTAGTGACTTAGAGTGGGCATGTGCAAGGACAAAAACTATATACAAGATTTGTTTTTAAATGCAGATCTGATTCACTAAAGATTTTTATGATTTGAGAATCAGATTGCATCCTTATCTATGGAGATCGACCACTTGAATCAGGGAGAAGATTATCTGCAAAAGATCATGGAAAAGAAAGAAGAGATCGAAGGAGATAAATAGTGATTTACGTTACTATTCACAGAGGCCTGAATAGGAGTAGTTTTACGTTTCTGTAGTCTTCTTCTTCTTCTGGTTTTTGTCAGATATTTAGGAGTAGTTTACATTTTTGTAGTATTTTTCTAGGAATTTTCGTATTTTCTAGGAAAGGACTAGGGATGGAGACTTTATATTTGGCTATTTCTTTGTTGATTTTCACTTTCGTTATGAGTAGCTAAACCCCTTTTCTTGGTTGAGGGAAACCGTATTATCATTTATTATGTGTGAGATGCTCCAATAAAGCTTGTTTTGTTGATGAATATTGAGTACCTTCTGAATTGCTTTTATGATTGAATTTATTGATTTCTAGGACGTACAACTAGAAGTTAATTCCTTTAATAGCCAGATTAGTAAAATATGATGTTCAGTTTTGTTAATCACAAGTGACAATTAGGATTACCATCTTTACGTTAGAGTTGAAAATTCTAAGAAGAAACTCATCTCGATTAAATGCATGTCGTACATGTGTTGTCTTATTCATTGGTTTCTTAGTTCTTAAAGTTATTACTCAATTGAACTTACGATCGTATCTAAGTTGTTGATTAATAAGAATGCTTAAAATACATGTTTCTATTCATTTAAACTTAAGAGAAAACATCACCCAATGAATGTTTGTTGATGAACTGAATTTTATATCAAGGATCCATATTAGTGTGATAACATCGGTGACCCGAAACCAAGATTTGTTACTGAATTTTCCAGATCTGAATATTTTCGTTTAATTTCAATTTTTTTATTTCTAAATTCTCAATTTCCATGAATTAAACCCCGTTTTTTACTTTGTTTTAGTTTTGAACTTGTACAATCTTTGCCGTTAAAATTTTTCGTGGGAACGATCCCTACTTTTTACTACTACATTAACTTGTATTATAGTTTCTTTCTAAATTTGGTTGCAGGCGATAGCAGTACCAAATATGCTGACTATAGTTCTTAAGGGAAAGGTTCAAGGTAAGGATGTAGGAAGCCCTTCTGTTTCAGTTGACACAGTACCACCTGGTATGGTCGAGTCGGTCGTGTTGGGCCCGAGCCCATTCGTAATGACCCACAGGACGATCGGTCCGATCTTCAAAGATCAGTCTTATACTTATTGGCTACATTCTCCTTGGCCCATTCGCAGGTAAGAGACTCCCATGCAAACGTAAAGACTTAAACCTAGTTGTTGGTTCCTATA
>JANQBM010000221.1:20021168-20055281 GCA_025594535.1 Erythroxylum domingense | reverse complement strand
CATCAGAACTCCGAAGTTAAATGTGCTAGGGCAAGAGCAGTACCAGGATGGGTGACCTCCTGGGAAGTCCTGCAGGAGTAATGCCCTAAAGAGGCTTACATGCTGAAAAAATAAAAACCGTGAGGGCGCGAGGCCCAAGACGCCTAGGCCCAAAGAGGACAATATCTACAAGCGGGTGGTCTGGGCTGTTACATGATGGGTACAAGTGATGCAGTTGAGGTGATTCCCAGCACTGGAAATAGGGGATCTGATGTTCCTAGTTACATGGTTGTGAGCTTTGAGGTGGTTCCTTGTAGCATCTTGCATAATATAAAGTCAGTGAAGGACTTATAAATTTATGGTAAATATCCATCTCAAAATTATGAGTTGTTGTTTGTGATTGTGCTGCTCATTTGGAAGTGTTATTGTACTTCTTGCTGGTCTTGTTTTGATGCCATCAATTTGTGCCATTAGAGATAATCAAAGTGCATGATGGATGGGTTATGCTATAATAGCATAATTGTTTTTTGTTTTCAGTTTGCTATGACTTTGTGCCATTTGATGCCATCACTGTGCTCCTTATTAGTTAACAAAATGGGATGTTGGTATTAGAACTGTTGTTTCTTTGTTTCTTTGTTTTGGATTTTGGCAGTACCATCCTCGCCAACAACAATCTTTTCTCCATCTATTGAGCAGCCAAACAGAGAAGCTTCTTCTTATATTTTATTGTTCTTTTATTTTTCTTTTTGGTTCCTGTTTCATATCTTCTTTGGTTCTATTTTATTTTATTTATTTATTTACTTATTTAATTATTATTGAGTATTTATTATTATTATCATTAGTATTATTATCTATTTTTTTATGCATTTATTATTTAATTTTATTTATTTATGTATTTTAGTTTTATTTATTTACTCTTTTAACTTGCATTACTTATTTGTATTTTTTGTATTATTACTAT
Source organism: Erythroxylum domingense (assembly GCA_025594535.1). Lineage (NCBI taxonomy): Eukaryota > Viridiplantae > Streptophyta > Magnoliopsida > Malpighiales > Erythroxylaceae > Erythroxylum > Erythroxylum domingense. The sequence continues at coordinate 20,054,341 of JANQBM010000221.1, read as the reverse complement.
ATTACTTTTTTTCTTCATGTCATAATCGTATGTGGGTCTAACGGAAATAGCCTGTCTACTCTGTAAGGGTAAGGTTGCGTACTATCAGAGCTCTCCCGACCCTGCTTTGTTGTGGGATTTCGGACTGAGTGATGATGATGATGGTTAGAGTGGCTGGCTCTTCTTCTTCTTCTTTCCTCTTCTCTCTTCCTTGGCTTCTTTCTTTAAATGATAAGATGGAGGCTTAGCTCATTAGGGTCATCTTATTTTCTTTTATAGTTCTTTTGCCTTTTAGGATAAAAACTAGGTTTTACCCAGGCTAGAACGTCCAAAATAACCCTTCAAAAATGAAAACTAAAGCAGATCCCTATGTCTGTCTCGCGCCTGTCACGATTGTGACCCCTTAAAAGTAAGATTCTGTCACGATCATGACACACCCAGTCATGATTATGACCCTTGAAAATAACTTTTGTAGCAATCGTGGCTCATTCAACACGATCATTGCCCATTAAGTCACAATCATGGCCCTTGGCTAGATCACTTCTGTCACAACAGTGATTGTTGGTTCTGGATCTCGGTCTTTATTTCATGGCAACAAGGCGTCAAAATTTAGGAGATTTTAAAAATAACATAAATAAATAAAACTATGATAAAGATAAAAATAATTCATAATGAGAGTTAAAAAAATTCACAAAAAATTAAAATAAATAGCATAAAATAAAATGGGCATGAAAATAAATTGGAGTGGGAGTCGGACAAAATACAACAAGTGATTAAGGGAATTAAAAAGAAACAGAAGAAGTGGAAAAAGTCACGGCCGTGAGTTTTTATGCACGATCGTGACTTTTAGTGAATAGTAGCGGATTATGCGGTTGTGCTTGTGCACGATCGTGACATATATAAAATTTCGTGTTAGTTGCAATCGTGCTTGTGCACGATCACGACAATCTGACTGCACACTCCCACTTAAATACCTCATAACTTTCTACTCCAAACTCCAAAAATTATGAACTTTATGTCGTTGGAAAACTAAGAGAATGACCTACAACTTTTATGCAAACAATTTTGTCTAATTCTGCCTAGATCAATACAGTTTATTCATTAAAATTTCAGAACACATTTTTATTCCATTTTTCCTCTTTTCTCTCTACTGTCAATATATATAACTTCTATGTATTTCAAAAGACCCGATTCTAACAATCAAAACCATACATACAAAACTCCCAACTTAACCAATTTCTTCAAAAAAAAAAAATCCAAGGCCTTCAAACATCTAACAATTTTATTCCCAACACAATGACAACTTAACAGAGAAGAAATTTTGTACATATACAAAAGAAGTTCTTCAATCCTTCTTTAATTCATTTCTCAGCAAAGCAAAATTTCATCTCTCAGATGTTGCAAGGTTTATAAATAAATTCAATTACATACTCAACACGGTAGCATAATACAAAAATACAACTATGAATGCTCATGTATGATATGCCTCTAAATTGCCAAAATTTTTTGAACTAACTTAGTTACAAAAATAGTAATTCTTGGAGTCAGCCGAAATTTTTGCAAGGTTCAACGTTGATCTGCTATTTCTACACCTGAAGAGTGGAAAAATAATGGGGTGAGCTGGGAAGCTTAGTAGCTAATATGTTTATAGTTATTAGCGACGAACCACACACACACAATAAATATATATATACATAAATTTATATCACATTTGAATATACACTATTCACGGTTCAAGCTCATTGATAATCATATTCTTACACAAATTAAATCAAATAAATTTTTAGTCATCAAAACATAGCACTCAATCATATGTCATGTTTAACAATTTAAAGCAAAATGCACACATATAATGGCTTGAGCGAATCCCATATAACGAAATGACGAAACCAAAGCTTACACCATGAATGAAATGAGTTCATTTTTCGGAGCTCATATGCCACAAGCGGGCAACTAAGAGAAGGCTATAGGTCAATGTGCACGTCACAAACAAAATGGTATCTGTCTTGCCCACATAAGCAAATTTCTGATGTTTGCATATTTCATACCATAATCATATTTTCATGCTTCTTGAATTTTCTGTTTTTTTATCAAGACAAAAGTAGCATAATTCTTACAAAGCCAACATGATATAAATTCAGATAACATTTTTCCCACATTCACAATGAATAAAAGCAAGCATTTAAGTACACATACAAGAAAATAATTCAGTTCATCAACATAACAACTATAAACATATTACCCACCTATTTACTTGTAACTCCAAGATCAAGTTTGTCTTTCTTCTTATTCTTGCCTTCAACTTTCTTGGTTCCCTTCAAACAACCATATTTTCATCCAAATCAACATACATGAATAGGACTTCCATAAAGCTATATTATCCAAAGATAAGCTTAGACTTAATCTACTCTTAATTTATCTAAACTAGAAGAACTAAAATCTAGTTAAAAATTCAACGAAATCTAAGAACACAAATCTCTTGTACCTCTTGTTTCTCTCTTCATTTTCAGCGCATAAAACATGTTTTCTCTACTTCCTTCTTCTATCAAAACAAAAAGAAAAGATAGAGGTTACCTAAACACTCAGCTGAATCTCTTCTTCCACTTGTTATCTCCTTTTTCTTTCTTTCCTTCTTCTCGTCTCTGTGCTTCGGTTCTCCTTCTCTTCTTCTAGGTTCTTCTACAACTTTCTCTCTTTTTCTTTCTCAACATGCACGACTCTCTTCTCTTTTGTTCTTATTAATTTAAGACCAACCTTTGTCTTTCCAAGCTTACCCTTTATTATTAATCTAATGCCTTCTAACTCCTTAAATAAATTCTAACTTTTTCTTTTAATTCATGCCACCACACGAGATTCATAATATATCTAATTAAACTCCAAAAATTGCTAATTCATGAATTCTAACTTATATTATGCTTGCTAATTTAATAAAATAAATTCTAAGAAAAATTTGAGATCCAACAGTGATAAGGATGTTACGATCATGGCTTGGTTCTTTCTCCAAACTTTCTACAACTTAACTCGATCTTCTTCACTTGATTTCAAACACTAACAAACACATAAAAAAACCTCAAAAGCACAAAATTAAAGTCTAATAACATGCTCTAAACCACATAATACTAAAAAACATAAACATATCATCACATTACATAATTCTAATCCTAAAAATGCACAATTCATCTAATGAACACCTAAGAACACACTAAAATACCTACTAAAACATGATATAAATTACAACTATCACACCTTATTATTTAAAATTAAGTTATTGAAAATTTTGAACAAATCCTTAAATTCAAAACTCCCATTATCCTATAAAGACCTAAAATTCCTACTAATAAGCAAAGATCCTCTACACAATAGAGTGGTTGACTATTAACTGAATGGATCCAAGATGTATAATTTATATTGAATCACCATCTAGCGGGACTACTAGGAGGGATCTCGAGCTTGATGGCAAACTCGTAACATGGGTGATTATTGTTCATCTTAGGTAACGAAGGTGGCTGGCTCGTTATCTTAAAAAAAGAATTAAAAATAAAAATAAAATAAATAGAAATAGAAATTATATGTATAAATCAACATGCCCAGTGCACAAGACTATCTGCTTTGCAGGAGTCTGGGGAGAGTCATGATGTATGCAGTCTTTCATTTGTATTTTTACAAAGAAGTTGTTTATGTGACTTGAACTCTATAACTTTGTTTATTTTATTTTTAATTATTTTATATATATGTATATATATAATACTATAAAGGAAGGGCATAGTAAGTGATAAAAAGCTTCGGGAAGTTGAAAATAAGCTTTATGCTCAATCATTGTAGATAAAGCTTGCATCCTCTGCATGTATTACCACAGTTGTTGACACAAAGTTAGTCGATGCTCAAGAAATAACAAATCTATATTCATCCTATCAATAACCAAGCCATTAAAAAGAGAATACTTTTTTAAGTTTAGGTATGTGCTATAGCTGCACGAGCTTTTCTTGCGTATCAAAACTGACGTATAAATGAGAAGAACTATAGAACATAATGGATAACTCTTTTTTATTAAATTAATTTCAAACTTTTCTATTATTTTCAGTTAAAAAAGAATTCATCAACATGTGAAAAGTGCAACACTGATATCAAGAGTGTGAACATGAGATAGATTGACATAATTGTAGTAAGAAAATTAGTATGTAATTAAGTCTAGGAATAAACTTTAATAATTATATCTTTAATAGTCAGACTCTTTAAGTTGTGGTTGAACTTTTAATCAGATTGTTCATAAACTTTAAACAAATTTGTATTTTAAAATTTAATATCATTAAATGAATTTAAGAATGTATTTAAGTTTGACTTATTTATAGTTGTGTTCTTATTAAATTGTATGATAATATAAATGAATTCTTCTAATAGTTGAATATAAAGAAAGTTCCATTTACCAAAATACGTTAGAAAGCACGTGTGTTGCTTTTCGATGAATTTTAGGTGAAAGTTTGAAGGCAATTCAACAAAAAATAAAGTTAAAATTGCAATCTCGTCCTGCGGGCATGGATAGTTTATATACCCACCAAAGAGTGCTAACTTGTCACAGTTGACAGTAAGTCTAGAAAGAATGATTAGTCAAAGAACAAACAAGTTTTAAATATTAATTTAATTATAAAATTTTAATTCATCAAATAATTTATCTAAAACACCTTTTTGTTAAACAGAGGAACCTATAGTCGCTATCTTTTAAATGCACATTAGATAAATCTCTGAATTGACACTCCTATATGACAGGCTCAATTGAAAGAATGTAAGTAGAAGGATTCGAACACATGACCTTTTAACCTTATGCCCTCCACTCTACCAAATTTATAAATTACTTGTTTTAGATAAGTCCCCTAGAGAAGGTTGAGTTGGTAATTTATAAAACACGTAATTTATAAATTAATAAATGCACTAAAAAATTTATCCAAAAAATTACATTTATAAATTCTACGGTAGAATTTATTGGAATATCATTCCCAATAATCACTAATAAAAATTCACATATGATTTTCTTTAAATTTAAGAAATATGTATATATTTGATTATTTTGCAAATATTTTTAATACCTATTAAAAAATTAAACTCAAAATCTAAAGTGTGTATAATTTTTCGGACTACAATTCGGAAAGTAATGCTCTTTTTATCTGATGAATGAGTGCACAATTATTAATAGTTCATATTGGTTTGAATCCCAATTTCCCATTTGCTGACATTGGCACATAATCTGAACACACCCTTTCGAGTTTCTCACAAACTGAAGGCTGAGGATTAGTCCTTACAGGAATCTTCTAAAAAAATTCATAGAGTAAAAGAGTGACAGCTGGCCCCTTGGAAGTGAAATGCAGAGAATTGATTCTTACGGAACTTAAAAGCTTCGAATCTCATTCTTTCCTGAACAACGTTATCACATGGTTCTGAAGAAATAATGCAGCCACCAGATTCTGTTATTCTTTTAGTTGTTGCCCATTAATTCACTCCTCTATTTCCTCGAGGCGAAACAAGGGCCGGGTTCCTCCTCCCATCACACTCTCTCTGACCCTTTTTACACTATCCTACATGCATTTGGATTTTCATCACTGAACATAGATGTGATGTTTCCATTTCGACTGTTGTCATGATAATCATCATTGTAGCGATCCATCTTGCCGTTATAAAATGTTCGTCGAGGTGGCGACTGTATATACTCATAACTAGTAACATAGGATGATGGACGATATGTGTTGTAGCTATGTGTGACGTAGATTGGCTGTGGTGGCTCTGTTGAGAATCCTGGACCGGTACTGGCATATCTATTCCAATGACCATTGTAACTGTGTCCGTAGCCATATCTATAGCTGCCATAGTCCGATGGCGGAGGGTGGTGGTGTATGACGTGAACTTCTCCTACATCTTTTGGTCCAAAGCGCTGTTGGTGAGATTGGCTTGCACTGTTATCCGAAGCAGCAGGTGGTGCTGGTGATGATTTCTCCTCAGGTAATGGATTCTCTGGTGGTGATGGTGGATCTTTTGGTGGTTCTGTTGGTGGTGGTGCTGCTGATGATTCTGCTGCTGGAGGAGGATTAGCCGTGTCAGAGGCCGTAGAAGGTGGCGGCGAACCACCTTCAGATGGTTGTTGGGATTGTTCTGGTGGCTGAGCAGCAGGCTCTGTTGATTCTGACTGGGAACATATAGTGACCATCTTCCTAGTTTTCCTAATGGCTTTGACTATTTTCTCTGGATCTACCCACCCAGTTATTGTCAACTTCTGTTGGGGAAAGTCAATATACAGATCATATATACCTGTGCGACATGCAACAATTTATGTACATCAGTCGTGAGGAATTTTCAGATTATGATTAGTCTTGAACAACAACATTGACAGGAGTTATCAACATTTTAACAGCTTACCATTAATGCCATGCAATGCCTTTTTGATCTTCTGCACGCACCCATTGCAGTCCATTCGGACATGTATCTCAGTGACTCGAGGTTTCTGCATTTGAGAAAGAAGCAGACTCATAAACGGTTAAAAGCAAACTGTGCACGAAAAGTTAAATTCCCTTCGTATTTCTGCGAAAGCAATACATGAGGTGATCCTTGACTGAGGAATGCATGGCGTACCTCTAACTCTGGAACCATTAGGCAATGGAGAGAGAGAGATGATGTGGTGTGTGGGAGATGAGAGAGGGAGGAGAGTACAAGTGAAGAATCAATAGAGTTGGCATTTATTTTGTGCATGGAGGCGGAATGTACGAAAGGCAAAAGATGTAGGACATGAAAGGAATCTCCTTTTCCTTGTGATAGAGAAAGAAAGAGGAAGATAATATATTATTGCTTCAATGAGATGTTAAACCCTTATAGGTGTCAGTCCCAGTAGTATATATAAGTTCAAGAAAGGGTCGGTGTCTTGTATGGGGACTTTGGACACATTATGACACAAAGGGAATTTGCTTTAAGCATTGTTGAAGGATGCATATGTTTGTTTCTGCAGTCCTGATATCTAAAACCGACCGTAGAAAGGATGAATGCAAGTGTTGATGTATAAGGGTTTTTCTCAGTCAACAGATTAAAAGTAGCTTTTTCTCTTGGGTGTAAGGAGGAATCCTTTTGTCACAAGAAAAGATGACTATTGTGTGCCAAATGAAATCATGCAAGGCAGAGGCAAAGCTTTCTTTTTCGTCCTCAAAGTTTGGTGGAGAGTGAATTATAGATTCCCTACTTGAGTCTCATAGGTGCTTAAGGGTAGCGATGGTTTTACGTTACATGGCGTTATCAATTTTAACATAGAAAGTATAAGCAAGCTTTCATTTTTGTTCTAAAAGATTGAAGGGGAGTGAATGGTAGGTTCCTTACGTGAGTCTCATAGGGTGGTGATAAGATAAGATACATGTTACTCTCAAATACACGTTAAGGGACTTCTCAACGACTCTTATTGTTCCTTTTGATGCTAAATAATTATAGCTAGGGAGGAAAGAGAATTCTACCAATTGGTTATAAATTAATAGTCAAATTAACCAAAATAGTATATAAGCATTGACGAAAACAAGAAGAGGAAGAAAGTGACTGAAAAGGCTATAAGATTTTTTCCTGTTTAGCATTTGGATATTCCATACCTCTTAACCGGTCCTTCATACCTTATTATTTAGTGCAAACTTATAACGTTAGGAAGAGGGACCTTGTTGACTATGTGAAGCGACCATCCTATTTTGATTCCCAATTGATTAACTACACTAATTCCTTCATAAATTGGTTAATTTATTTGAGATGGGATGCTTTTGCTATGATCTAAAAGACTAAAAACCATACCATCCGTCGTGACTTAGTGGAGGCTACGACCACTATCTTTAAGCTTTGCTTTCATAAAGTTGAATGTTGTTTGATTATCTTTGTTTAATAAATTTGTGTCAGTTTGAAGCCAGATCCAATTTTTTGGTTGTTTAAAAAATATCAATTACATCATAAGTTCAACATTACAATTAGTTATATAAGTACTTTACATTTTAGACCGTGCCTTAATTAACATGTAGAATAATTAATTATTACAAAAATGAATCATATTTACTTCTTGTATTTAGAAGTAATGTACATAACTAATGCATGCATTAACTTATCGTACATTTATATGCGTACGTAGCATGTGATTTTATAATAAATGCTTTGATTTTAACAAATACAAAGGATATCTGAATAATGCTATTCCTAACTTTTTTTAAATCTCAATTATGACATTTTATTTCACAATGAGCATAAGTAAGCAGTTTTCATTTTTATTATATCGGCCAAGCAAATTTATTGAAAATACTGATTAAAGCAGGTAATCTAAGGACAGACTAGCAGACGTTCCTTTCTGGAATTGGGAGGTCAAGTTTCTACGCACTCATCAAATTCCTGGAACGTCACATCTCAGTGAGAATATAGATAGGGGCTGGCTACGCATTATTTCCTTCCTGCGATGTTATCTATATGCAGGAAAAAGAAAAAGGAGACACTGAAAGAAAGGTACGTATATATCCAATCATACTTCTTCTGTAGCAATTTCTGGTATCCAGCTTGATCCCATTTCATTTCATGTCCTCACTAGCCAACTTTAATTTTCACATTTATCTCATAGAACTATATTTAGATAATTGTTTATGCCGGGTTGTTAAATTTCGTGAGATCTTCCAAACTCTCAATTACCAATTCAATGATGTATAATTTTAAGAGAGAAAAGAAGCTTAGGGACCAAAAAATTTGAGTGGAAAAACATCCATGAATGTTCTCTTATCAAGCATACTGTTAGTTACCATAAAAACAGGACATTCATATTCATTGCCTGCATAACGTTGGACCATGTATGACTACCAAGAATATGAAAAGTTATCACATTCTCTTACTTAGTCTATACGTTTAACTTGGTATCAAATCTTAATCTGATCCAAATATAGTATATGAATTATGGTGGTAGGTCCTTTAGTAATTGAGTATTATCTTCCAATTATTACAATATACTATATTTTGTATCAATCTGAAAGTGGTAGCATTACTTAATGAATAAACCTCATATTTATTTCAAGCACAAAATAATCAATTTCTCAAATTTTAGTATTGTGCATGCACCATAATATGAAAAAAATATTATAAGAATTTCATAAAAACAACATTGTCCATACAATGAAAACTATATAATGGAACCCAATCTCATTCTTACAACAAAATCCTTGAACTTTATTGGTGGCATTTCTTTTGTTAAAGGATCAACTATCATCAATTCATTGCTAATGTGTTCAATGATCATTTTCTTTTCCTTAACACGTTTTCTTATAGATAAAAAGTTAATGTCGATATATTTACTCCGACTACCACTTTTATTGTTTTTAGCTAAAAAACAACAGTTGAATTGTTACAATACATATCAATGGCCTAGAAATGGAATCCATGAATTTAAGCCCATATATGAAACTCTTTAGCCATACACCATATGATATAGCCTTAAAACAAGAAACAAACTCTACCTCAGTGGTGGACATAGCAGTCAAAAACTGCTTGGTACTCTTCCAAGATATGGCTACAAGGGCAAACATGAGGATATAACTTGATGATGATTTATGTGAATCAACACTCCTAGCAAAATCTACATCTAAGTACCTTATTACCTCCATATTGTACGTTCGTCTGTACATAAGAATGTAATCTTTAGTCCGTGAAGGTACCTTAACACTTTCTTTCTAACTCTCTAATGATCTAATCCTGGGTTACTTTGATATCTGCCTAACATTTCAACAACAAATGCAATGTCAGGTTTTGTACAAACCTAAGCATACATAAGGCTTCTGACTACAGAAACATATAGAATTTTTTTCATTTGTTTGTTTTCAAAAATCCTTTTTCAGGCATTGGTCCAAGTTGAACCTATCACCTTTCACAATGTGTGATAAAGGAGTTACTAATCTAATATGAGTGCAACATAATACTAGTTATTGATGGTGATTGTTACAAAAAAATTAGAGAAAATTATTAAGCAACACAAGGACTAACATATTCTTGTATTAGACTCATATTGGTCAAAATTTTGGGATTTTCTTAAGATAAAAAAGAGAGAGACATGATAAAAATAAGGAGAGCTATTTAGGAGACCAAAGCAAAGGATAAGGATAAAAGGACTACCAAAGCAGTCAAGAACACGTTAAGAAGGAAGCAATCTTAGAGAAAAGAAAGAAGTCTTATTAATATTCAATCAAGACTTAGTGGAGTTCAGCAGCCTATATAAGCAACATTGAATCGAACTAGAGATCAGATTTATCCCGTCCTTGATATATATTGATAGAATTGAACAAGGTAGATGATCTTTTACTATTAGTACAGTATCAATTTTCCTTACCTCCTTTCAATTATTTTCTTTATTTTTGATGTTCTTACTTGATGTGTATATAAAGATAATGTAAAACTTAAGTGTGGTGGAGAATTAACTATTGTGCATATCAATTTTGTTACAATTAGCTTAATACAAAAAATTATGGAATTTTTTAAGAATATTGATCTAGATAATTCATTACTAATTTTGTTGTTATTATGATTTATTTTTTTAGGCATATAGTCGTAGGCATTGATGATTAAGTTAATTTTAATTTGCTTCATTAATTTAAAAAATGGATATTTAATTTACATTGTGATACTTATTGTATAATTCGAACATGAAATTGAATTGGAAGTGAACTCTTTTTAATTGCTTTTAGTATCTCATCCAAAAAAGGAACAAAATGTGTAAGAACAAGTGAGAATTAAATAAATTCGCTCATTTGACTTTAAACCAACTAAAAAGGTTGAAGTTAAAGAGTAGTGCTAGTTGCATTTAAAATGGTTACCTAATTGATTAATTGAGAATATTCATGACAAAGTGTATACTTTCATATTAAAAACTTTTCAAACAAGCTTCTAAGTGCTCATATGTTAATTTAAAATTAGTGCTTTCTTTTTAATTTAATAAGGATTGTCAAAATAATTGAAAGTTGGATCATATTTCTCATATATATTTATGTTTATGTTTATGCATTAAGTTGAGTTTCATAGATTGAGTTAAACTTTGAATTAAATTGTTTTATGAATTATTACAAGTACCTAACTTCCTAGTAAATTGATAAACTTTACAATTAAATAAATAATAAGAAATCTTGAGTAATATGATTAATTTGTTAATTCTTTCATGAAGTTCCACCTATGTAAGATAAGAGTAATGAGATTAGTTTGCTTGAGGACAAGCAATTGCAAAAGTGTAATAGAATTTGATAAATGTTAATTAGATTATATTTTTAGCATGATTTTGAGATTATTAGGCTTGTATTTAGATTATTTCTATAGAATTTGGTTCTTAATGTGGCATATATTTTATTTACAAACCTTATTTTGGCTCTCCTATGAAGAAAGAATGAATTTGGGTAAGTTAGAGCTAGGCTTGGCAATGGGCCGAGCCAAGCTCAAGCCTATCCAAAGCCTCTTGGCTCAAAATTTTGTATTTGAGCTCGAGCTAATTTTGACCAAATCCTAATTAGGTCTAGTCGAGCCTAGGCTAGTCTTAATTAATTTTTTAATTTTTAAAAATTGAAAACAATATCATTTTACTTAAAAATTTTATTCTTTAAGTTAAGCTGGGTGATCGTGTCGTTCGAGCTTTAAAATTTGTAAGCCCTCAAATATCGCAAGCGCACGGGTCGCAATTGTAGTATAAGAGGTATTGACCCTTCGAGAAGGAAAACTAATCTAATCCTAAAATCTAAGGCCAACAATATATGAAACTCAAAATAAGCAATGCAACGGAAAGTAATCACAAGAATTGAATTCAATCACTTAAATCAAAAATTAAATGCGAAGGAATTAAGAATTGAGCAATATGCAATCATAATAGAAATTAACCTCAGGAATTTACCAATTTATGTGGAAGGGGATTTTACTTATCATTAATGCTAACCTAGTTAATTATGTGTCAATGGAGTGTACGTTCTAGACTATCCTAGGGGCTGATTACTCTTTCTCGAGTTATAACCATTAAATCCTAATTTATAAACCCTAATTAGATTATGAAATTTTGCAATCTCTTAATTAACAAATTATTCCAAAACCTAATTAGATCTGAAGCACTCTAATAAACTATTGGAATATCACACGGGATCTCTCTCCGCACAATTACCAAAATGATTTGTCACGATTTCTATTAAATCGCCTCACTCTCATTAATCTGATTTAATCATTTTTCATTTAATTTACCCTCTTAGTTTATTACCGAATTATACAAGAACGCAATAAAATCACGACATCATCCAAATAGCACAATCAACTAAATTATCATTAAATCAAAATAAAATCCCGAAGGAAATTTAGAACGTCATCAATATTCCAAATCCTATCATCATAATATCCATCTCAATTCTATGCATAAATAAATTGAAACGGAAAGGAAATACGATTTGGAATAGATGATGGTAGGCAGTGATGTCGGAAAACCTCCTAATCCTGGAAGCACGTCGAGTCAGCTTTGTCTTCCTCTTCTTTCTCTTCCTTCTTCTTCTTTCTCTCCCTCGGTATTCTCCCTTTAGGGTTTCCAAAAGTGGCTGCACGAAAGCTCCCTTTTCTTTGCCTCTTTATGTTCTTTTTATACTTCTTTATATTTTGGGTAACTCTATGGTTTTTCCGGAGTCCAAAAGGTCCAAAATCTCTCAAAACATGAAGTTCGTGAGCATCTGCACAGGGCCACGATCGTGGCTCACATCCACGCTTTTCATCACGATCGTGGCATGTAGGTCATGATACCAAACTTGGAGCTTTTGTCATGATTGTGGGTCGTTGTTTTAGCTTGAATGTCTCTGAAACTCCTCTGTTCTTTGATGTTAACCTTAAACTACTAGCAAACCCATCAAGGTACCTCAAAAACATAATATTTAAGCTCAAAAGCTTGTACTAACTCTTAAAACACTTAAAAATACAATAATTAACAGACTAACACAATTCGAATCTAAACATATACGAAAAGATTGAGTTAATGGCTAAACACATATCAAACTATGCCCTAAAGCACGATTCAATTTACACTTATCACTGGGCTAGGTTGCTTAACTTTTTAAAAAAAAAGCCTAAACCTAACGTAATGTCTAAGATGAAGCTCAGTTAACTTAGGTCGGACACATTGAATTTAAGTCATGTTAGGCTGGATCTGGCTGAACCAGACAAGTTTTGCTATTCTTAATTGGTGCTAAGTTGGAGAAGTTTTAGAGTGATTTTAGATGAACACATTTTGAAAATTATTTTTTTCCCTCCCTTTTTCAACCATAGTGCACTCTACTTCATGGGACAATTTGCCATATAAAGAACACGAGCCAAATAGGGATCCATATTCCACAACATAACCCAAACATAAACTCATATTTAATAAATGAACACTTAGATGTGCAATAAAGGAGCTACTAATCCAATATGAGTGCAGCATAATATCATCTTCTGACTTATTTTGGTGGTGATTTTTACTAAAAGTTTCAGAGAAAACTATTAAGCAACATGGTCCCATAATGGTCAACTTTTTAGGATTTTCTTAAGATAACAAAGAGAGAGACATATAAGAAATAAAAAGATCTGTTTGGGAGGGCTAAGAGTGGCAAGAGCAAAGGACAACTAAAGGACAAGAGGATGGCCAAAGCAATCAAGAGCACATCAAGAAAGAAGTAACCTTAAGAAAATAAGGAATCTTTATCAAAATTCAATTAAGAACAAAATAAGATCCATAAAAACTCAATGTTAATCTCGATTTTCTAATTGTTTATTACTGGTTTCCTTTATTTTTTATGAACTAAATTGAGATAAATTTAGGTGGGACGAACATTACAACCTATTATCTTAATTTGATTTCTTTATATAATGAAAGATCTGACTTTTCTTTTAGAATTATTTACGAGTCTATATTGTGTTAAATTGAAGTAACATACACAAAAGATTCAATTTTGGATTTCATATATAGGAATTGAGAAATCATATGTATTGAATAGATTATAACATGAATAATGACATTTACATTGTCCTATAGATAGGACTACTTAAATTTCCAGATTACAGTTAAATCTATCAAGAAAATTTATAATAAAAATTAACACATTCTTAGGAGTTTTTATTAAAAAGATATTTTGGTCAATCAACTTAAGGATATAGTCTATATTGCTTGAAAAATAATATACTTGTAAATGTATAATTGTTACCAGTCTAAAAACTAGGATTAGTCATTAAATTCAAATAAATTCAAAATTTTAGAGGTATTCTTTATTTGGATCTTATTTTAGGTACCAATCTTAGTTTGAGTTTGCAAACTCATTTAGTTAAATCCCTTATTTTTGTTATCAATCCTAGTTTGGTTTATCAAAATTCTATTTAAGCTTATAGATTTTGTTGTGCTTCCTTTATTCAATATTTTCAATAAATTGCTCAACTTTTAGACCATTCAAAACCTTTTAAAACTATTGAAAAAGTGTGTATTCAATTGTTACTAATGAAAAAGTGTGTATTCAAGTGTCTCTTTTCCTTTAACATAAGACTTTCCACTCAGGTTAAAAGCCCCATTATTTTAAATTCTCATGTATTCCCAATATTTTCCAAGCTCATTAATCAAGCTTTCTTTAAATTTTGCGCTCTCCTTAGAGGACGTGATAATTCTCTTTCTTTTTAAAGCATGACTTTGGAATTCCCTTTTTAAATCAAATCTCTGTTATTAATCCTTCCAAAGCAATAAAAAGTCATGAAATATTTGTTTTAAAATCTTATTTTGACCTTTTCAATTTCATTAAACCATTGAAAACTCAATCTTTTAGTGTTTTTTTAAATGTCTAAATAAGTCTTCCAATTGCATCTTTCCTTTGCCTTTTCTTGTCTATTTTTTAAAATATGTCTGTAAATCAAATTTATATCTTTCAAGATTCAACCAATTATTTTACACTTGAATCTTTTTCTATTTTTTCCCTTTAAATTTGTAAAATCATTTAGGGATCTAGTTAATGGCTTCATTCTATAATCGATTTTAGAATTTTTATTCTCAAGTTTGAAATTTATAGTTTCCTTTTAAAAAAGTTATTCTCTATCTTTCTTTCTTTAATAAAATAGAGGGAAATTTGTAATTTTTATCTGAAAGTATATTGTAAATAATCCTTCTTTATTAAGCAACCAAAAAAATAAACGTCAGTTGATTATAAATTTTATTCTCAATTCAGTTTACATGTGTGATTACAACTTGAGTTGTTTGGTTATTTCTTGTAATCAAGTTCATTGGTCCAAAATTTTCATCCAAGTCATTAATATATGACACATTAATTATTCTTGAAATTAATTTATTATTAATTAGTGAATCTCTGTCTATCTCTCATATTTTTCAAATTTTGATAAAATAAAACGAGGAAAGAGAAAAGAATTCTAAGCGAGCTCCACTTTGTGAATGTTGGGAAACTTCAAATCAAGCCAAATATTATGTCATCTCCACACATAAAAGGAACATACAATTAAAACCCACAAAGTTACATCCTTATTTACCAAACCATAAGACCAACATAGACAAGCAGTGGCATACGAAGCTACAATAAAAGGCATTTAGCATTCAATTCAACCACAATATTATAGTTCTAGGAAAAGGTCACCATAGAGGACAGACCCTACTTAAGCATAGGCCTCAGGGTTCTGGAGAAGATAGGCTGCCACAGCTTTGAAAAGTCCAATCGTCTTTTCCTTGCTAACCTTGATTTCTTCTTCTGTGGGTTCAACATCTCCCTTGGCAGTGTATGTTGCTTTAATCTTGATCGAGCTGCCTCCACCAGGATAAGGAGTGAACTGGACTTCGTAAGCAATGCTTTCAAGCTTTCCCACGAGACCTTCGCCTTCCAGGTAAGCATAAGAGTATGAGAAACTATCTGGATCAACGGCATCAATTCGGTTCTTTACAACCTTCAATTGTTCACCTGTAGTGTAATAAAATGAAGCACTATAGACATGAATATTCAGGCTTCCAACGTACTAAAAGAAAAGGTAGGTACTTGCCTTCTTGTATGGTGATCCGTGTAATGGTGCCAGACCCTCCATCACCTTGGATATATTCAACACTTTTAACTCCTGGATTCAGCTTCTGGATAAGGTTCTTGAAATCTAAAACCATAGATCTGAACAGTTTTGCTGGGGGCACAGCCACAGTGAATTCAATATCGGAAGTGGAGACAACCATTGTATATATCCCAAGTTTAGAACTTGTAGATAATATGTAAAACTTGGTACTTCTGGCGTTGGTAATGTAGCTGAGAGACTTAAATTTGATAATGAAGATAGTGTACATGGGGTAGATATTTATAGTTGGATAAACTTTACATTACCGACTTACATTCTGAAAAGAAAATAAGTAACTAATTTCCTTTGTTTTTCTCACTTTCAATATTTTTGTTCTTGATTTGTTCCAAAGTATGTCATTTTCAAGTTTATATCAAAAGTGTTTAACATAGTGATTTAAATCACCTTTTCTTGATTGGAAAAGAATCCTACAACGATACAAGGAGAAACCTGTTCTTGTTTTGCATATTTAAATTGCAAGGAGGACCAAGTAATCATATGATTATATTCTTACCTTCGTCTCATTGAAGCTTCCGAGTTCCGAACCATGAAACAGGCCGGCCAACGACCGTATCCTCTACTTACTGAGTAGACCAGCCGGCCAACGACCATCAATGTCAGTATTATAGCTTCAGTAAAGATTTTTGGTTGCCGGATTAAACTTCTTCCATGAAATTGTAAAATTTAACTGCTTTGCCCCTTGGCCCATTGTCAAGCCTTGCATTAATTAACTTCGAAGATTCTTTTGTATCTTCTCTTTGGTGAAGCGTATTATAGTGAAAAATCTACAAAATCATACATATAGGTGATGTTGGCTTCATAAGTGGGAGAAGTTCTTTAATACTTTAGAGGCTGTTGACAAAAAAAAAAAAAAATTATGTATCATAATAACTGAATATGTGCTTTGTACATGCTTCTCTAGGAGGATCCTGAATTATCCCACTAAAGTCATACCAGGAGACAACTTAAAAGTAGTTTCATACCAGGAGACAACTTAAAAGTGGTTATCTAAAAGATGGGACTAGAGATATTTGGTACCCATATAAGGGGTTTATTTTCTCTGCTAGCATACCTGTAACCAGTATTAAGTCCATCTCCTAATATGTCCTCTGTTGGTATCAGAGCCATAGGTTGTTTGATATATGGGTTGGAAACCTTATCATCTATTGGACTATTGTCTTAAGGCTCAAGGATTGGAGGATTGACTAAATTTGTTTACCCTTGAGCATGGTGTAGGTGTAACAATGCTCTTGAAGAAAAGAGAAAGACTACTGATAATAAGAGTTAGTAGGGAAGTCTACAAAATATGAGTACATCTACCACCTCTGTAATAGATCTTGTTAGTCTTTCTTCTACTTTTCTTATTTATTTTCGATCCTCTGTGAAAAGAACTCTCTCTAACAAGATCGAGAATCCACTGAAATAACTCATCTCCTGAAGAAGCAAGAATCCATGATACACAAATGTCATTGCTCAGTCTTTGTAGTGTTTATCACCAAACATATTCTTTTAATAAAAGTATTTGGTCTTTGATATCTACCTAGAGACCACAATCGAAAGAAATGATTCAAACTTGCAAGTTGGATCAGTGTGACCTTTCAACTACTTCAGTAGAATAATACGTTACTCTAAAATTTCCCTCTGAACTAATATCGTTCTAGAAAGAAGAAGGGTACACTCATCTCCATATAGGAATGTTTAGACTAATTTTAACTCTCTATAGTAGAAAGGGCATTGCAACAACAACTCAAATATCCTTATTGGATACAACCTATAAAAGTATCAAAATTCTCTTCTTAGCACTCTCCTTACTACCCTTGACAATGGAAGTTTCATATTAACAATAGAGTCCGACTTCAACATTAAATTAAATGACCTATCCATCTCTACTAAATTGAAGGTCCAAATCCATATTATAGGTGCTGAACAAGATCACATAATCATCATGGCTGCTCTACATCACCAAATTATTTTTCATTTGTAGAACCATTCTTTAAATCTACATTTCCCAAACTCTACCACTAATGCTTTATTTATAGCGGCAAACAAATCCCATGGAGATACTACTATTATTTAGATCCCCAAACAACTTTCTATAGAAAAGCTAGGGGAAATCATAACCCTAGAGTTGATAACCAATTATGAAAAGGAATTCCATTCCCCTCATCGTCAGTCTAGCGATACGACTACTCCACCACTCTATAGATAACCTGAAGATGGCTCTGTCAAATTAATTTATAAAAGGACTGGGCTTGAAAATTCTCAATCTACTAGACAAATGTTGATAATCTCTTTATCATTTCCTTATAAAGAAATAAATACCAATCCTTTGATTCACGCTACCTAAGAAAATGGGACATACTCTTATGTTAATCAAATAAATGGCCATTTCTTTTGGGATATGGATCCATCTATGTGTCATCTAAATTGTAAATTTTGTGAAGATGATACTTTAGATATAGATTCTGAAGAAGAAGATTATTATACCCAAAGGAAAAAAAGAAAGCACAAGTGTAGACCCTAACAACATCCCTAAGCACAAAGATGGTTTAGGAATGATGACAATGACTCTAAGTCCTAGATTGGCATCAGAAATCTTAGGCTAAGACCAACAACCTTCCATCAACTTCTAAAAGAAGTAAGATATAGCCATCTTTTGACTTTATCTTAACCTGATCTAGTCATCCCAACTATTTCAAAAAAATTACAAACCTAATTCCACGTTTAATGACAAAGCCATCAAAATAGTATGATAAAGAGTTTCCTCCTTTAAGAAGAAAGACAAATGAGATGAATAGGGTGACAACTCGCCCATTTTTTATGCATACATAGGAATGCTTGTAAGGAGTTTACTCAACCTATGACTGCTATAGAAGAAGTACTAAATTGGTAGATTGAAAACATAGTTGTTTGAAACATAAGAGTTACATACCAAAATAGATTCAGTATCATTCCAAATTTAAAAGCTACACCAAAAGTTGCTTCATCAAGCATAGTGGCTTAACTCAGACCTAAAATTTTTTATAGAAAAGCACTATTATGACCGATAATTTTCAAAGAAAGAAAAAGAGTTATTCAAAATTTGTGAAGAATGAAAAAAATAAGTAAGATTGATAAGTGTTTGATTGAATATATATTTACTCTCTAATGCTTAGTGATTAATGTTATGTTGTGTTTATGATACTTATTTTGGTTCATATATTATTTTAGGTACAAGTTAGAAGAACAAGAATCACAATGAGCAAAAAACGTATCCATTCTATTAATTTTCAATCTTATTTTCCTTAATGGAAGAAAAGGATATGAGTTAGAGTGAAAACATGACAAAGAATACAAAAAAAGAAGTTATTGCAACTTACATTGTGATGTATGGGAGATTGTAAGTCATTGAAACCATGTAATAGCTTAAAGACAACATTGTAATCAGCTTACAACCTGCATAGCCATATGTGGACCTACGCAGCCACATAAGTGAGCTACATAGTCGTGTGTGGACTTACACGATTGTGTAAATAGTCATATAGCTCACTATGAACATGTATGTTCATAATTTCTAGTAAAATTGACATACATTGTCATTTACACACCTATGTAGCTAATCTTATATTATTAAGAAACACTAATTTTAAGTATAAATGAGAATTTAAGAGGACAAAGTGGGGATGAAGATTCCTTCCATTTGGAGAGCTATAAAAGCTAAAATTCATCATTCGAATACAATAGGGATATAAAGACTGATGAACATGTTTGGGCATTGATTAATCTAGTGATGTTGTTCTTAACTCTCTTGTGGAATTTATTATGTTATTTTATAACTAATGTTTTGAGATTTATATATGAATGATTTAAATACTCCAAATAGTTTATTCATATAACATTCAGTTTCTATACTAAGGGTTAGAACCTTAGATTTCTGTAAATGAGAAATAGTAATGAGAGATTAGAAAAATCCATTTCATACTCACGCATAATATTAGCATACACACACGTGAATTTGATTATTTTGCACACATTACAATGATTTTTCATATACTCATTTGACATTTTTCAGGTATAAATGATTATGTGATTATGATGTGAATAGTGAATGTTTTGTGTTGAAAATTGATTTGATGAACTTAAATGTTGGTGAAATTTTGGGAAATTTATGATATTTAGGAGTATTTTTGGACTAAGAAAAATACCAAGTAGTAAGAAAATTGATAAATGGTAATATAAATAAATGTCAAATGGCAGTAGAAATTATTGATAAGTGACATTAAGATTTATTGACATGTGACATTGAAAATTAGGAGACAATTGGATTGGAATTTAGAGACAAATGGACTAGAGATTCAATGACATTAGGTACAAAGTTAAAAGGCATTAGCATTTTAAATTGAGTGGTAAGTGTCATAAGTTTCGTGACACTTACCAAGCATTATTTACCTTGCCTTTTAACCTATCTTGCGACGTTAACCTATTGAAAGACTATCTTTCCATTTATCTTTCACCTTTGCCAAATGCTCTTTTATTCATCTTCTTCATTTTACTTCTCTCCATTTATGACCGACTCACCCTCACTCTCTCAACGTTGAACTTGTGTTATCATCCTTCACTTTACCAATTTAACACCTTGTTATCTTCTTCATGTTGATGAAAGCCACTTCTATTTCATCTTGTTCTTGCAGATATATGATGATTGTGTAAAGCTTGCAGGCTAGGGTTTCATGGTGATTTTTGAAGAAGTTTGGAGCTAAAACAAGTAAGTACATGTTTGATCTTCAAGGGTTGTTTTGAAATGAATTATATATATGGTGATTGGGTTGAGATAGCATGATCATGATCATGGAGTTAAATATATGTTGTACGTGGGTGTAAAAATAAATGAGTTTATGTTCTGGTTTTAGTATATTAATGTTATGAATGGATTGGTTAATAAAAAGCATTTATGATGATATTTTGAGATTAAATGATAATCATGGAGGAGTTAAATTATGATGAATTATAAATGAGAAAGTAGGTAGGGTTATGTCATATTTTTGAATATATGATGAACAATAAATCATGAGTTGTGTTAAAGATATTTTTGAGATAGGTTGGTTTTGAAAATGATATTTTAATGAGAATTGATAATTGAAAAGTGTAGAGATGAGTTATGACGTATTTTGTGTTTAGAAAGAGTGCAGAAATTTTGAAGAAGGAATGATATGTTTTGTACATATGAAAGCCATAAGTTATAAGTTGTTATGTGAGGATATAAATTGAGCTTTGAAGCTAAAGAAAAGAATAATGTAGCATCTTGAAATGAGAAGAACTAGGATAAGAGTTTAGAAATAAAGTGAAGGTGAAAATGGAGTTGAATGAGTGTAGAAAAATTGATGAATTTATATGTACATTGATGTTCTGTTTTTGTGTTTATGATCAAACACATACTATAATTTGTTTGTGAATGATATTGAGATAAAGACAAGGTGAGAATGAAGGAGAAATGAAGTAGAAATGATTAATGTAGCATAAGATGGTTTGGCTATAAGATATGAAGTTTAAAATCTGGAAATCATATAGAAAAGAGTTGGAAATTTACGGATAACAAAACCCAGGATCGTGAGAATTGAAAGGAAGGAAAAAATGTGTTCTATTGATAAATCCCACAAGTGTGGGATGGGATGATCTCCACGATCATGGGAATGGCCTAAATGTAAGATGTTATCTTTTATGTTATAGTTGAAACAACAAATGGTTACCTACTTGCCTATGGTGCATTTAGACTTGAATGAAGCTTGAAATGAACCTAGTTGATAGGGGATTAAGTGACTAAATGTGTGAAATATTTAGAGTGATAAATGAGGTTATAGCTTGGTGACTTGTTGATATCAAAGTACTAAAATCTGGAAAATTATCAGTATAATCAGAATGAAGGTGTTCATATGAATGCTAATGTGATTCAAAGAAGATGAGAAATGTGTATTGAGGAAGAATGAATGAGAAATTGAGTATTATGAGATCTTATAATGCTAGAAAAAGGATTGGAGAGCATGTATGTGATAGATATATGATTGATAATATTAGAATAACTAAGTTCTTTGATCTATGAACCTACGTGCAAGCTTGATTTACACAAATGATGATGATGCTTAAACGATCACGAGATGTGAATAAAGGATAAATATACCCAGAATAGTCAAATTGAGCATGCATTACATATTACACATATACATATATGTATAATTGAATGTTTATATGATTGTGAAAATTAGTAATGTGTGTACATTGTGTGTATTGCATGAAGTTAATACATAGGATTGAAAGCTAACATCCAGACGTTTCCGGATCATAGAAGCAAATGCTAATCTGGAACGTACTATAAGTCGACCTAGATGTTCTTATATTAATTGATTGCTTTGTTTTAAATTTCTATATCGATTTATTAACAAGGTGAATGTGATTGTGATAATTTTAATCATCAATAGTCCTTAGTTTGATAAATGTGAACATATTGGAAGTGTTACATTGAATGTGAATGAGCAAGGAATAAGTGATTCTCAAAATATTTGTTGAATGACGGACTTAGGTCCGATGATATGTGAAATTGAATGTGTAAAGTGCAATAAAGTGACTGATTGAACTTATGTGATTTGATACATTCATACATGATCATATAAAGGCAGTTGTGACCGAAGTAGTCATCGAGAAAGAGCTTAAAACTGAGAAAGTGATTAAGAGCCAAAGACTCACTATGTATAATGAGCCCGGTATCCCTAACAGATACGGGATAGTTATTAATGAGCTTGGTAACTACAATAGATATGGGACAACTAAGGCATTCAGTCACAACAATGTACTCGTGAGCATTGCATATATAATTGATAAGTATATTTTAAATGATCGAAATGAATTGTTTGATTGTTCTGAATGTGAAATTTGAAATAAGTGAATAAAGTGTTATTTGATGTTACATGATGAATTAATGAAGTGATGTGCTATGTGTGTAAACACTTTTATGCAAATTAAATGTAAAATGTGAACTGTTTGTGTTATGTGATATGAGTGAGCCATCATGGATGGTCCGAAAACTGAGTTCACAAAACTCACAAAAATTACAATGTTGTCTTTCAAATTCAAGGGATACCCAATTAGACCAATTAGAGTATAACCACTGTATACAGATAAGAGATAGAGGTCGGGATCAGTTTGCACCTACATATGTCTACAGTCTTTTTGTATTTTGCAAATATTGTACAATGTTTATGCGAATTGAAAAGTGTAATGACTTTATGACTGGAAGTGTTTTGTAATTGTAATAGGCCCAAATGATTACTGGAATTCTGATGATATATTTGTTGTTTGTAACACTTGACACTGAAATTATTTATGAATAAATAGGCCGAAATTGGTTTTGGTTTTCTGAAATATGCGTGTGATGTTCAAAAACATTTTGCAATGAGTATGATTGACTAACTGTCCTAGCGTGCCACCCTCGTTGAGTATGTTCTCGAATGTCGACGGTATGTTCGGCAATATGCCCTATGATTGGCATGCTACAATTTATATATGAACTCATTGCCAAAATCAAGATTGCAATATATAATCGTTGTAATTTTAATTCACTTGTGATAAACTAATGATTTTGCATCATTAAGGATAATATAACATAGTTTAAATGACCCAAACTTATATAGTTGTTTCCTATATTAACCTATTTTCCTATTTCATAAGGTAGTTATCCCACTAAATCTAGAGAGTTTATTTTTGGTTGTTGTTCGCTCAAGGTTATACACACTAAGGGGCTATTTGGTTTTTTTTAAAAGTTTTTTGTTGTGTTTTTTGTAAATTAAGAAACAACCCTTAAAATCGTGTTTGATTAAACACATTTATATATTTTGTTTTAAAAAAATAAAAAATGGCAACTATTTTACGAAAACGTAAAAGTAACGTTTTGTAATTTTTGAAAAGAGGTTTTCAACTATTTTGAAACGTTTTTTTGTTCACAAAAACAAATCATTTTGTACCGACTTCGTCTTCTTCTGCGTCTTCACCGGTGTTGCAATATCTCCATGTTTGTTTTTGTTTTCATATCTATCTTGCTTTTGCGATGTCTCTTATCTCCCTTGTCCATAACAGCAGACCATCATACTTCTTTTGTGGAAAACTCTGATCTTTTATAAAGAACAACACAAAACCATGAACAACCCATGAAATAACGTTGTTAAAATTGACGGCTATAGCTACAACTATTTTCTTCTTCGTCATTTTATTTTAAAGTGCAGACAACTACAGATGTTTTCTTCTTTCTCCCGTCTTTGTAGCTGTTCTATTCTTAGACTTCACGTGATTTAGGTTTCTCGTTAGCCTCACATCTTTTATAGCTATTTTCTACTTTTCTGCTACTCCTCACATCTTTAATGTAGCATGGAGTAGAGCATAGGTGGCTGGAGCATGAAGCCTTCTTATTTTCATGTCATTTAATGTGACATGGAGGCTTCTTGTGCATTTAATGAAACCAATTATAGTATATCACTGCTCAATTGGTACTTGAAATTAAGCTTATGCACGTAGTTTCACTTCTCACAAGCTATCTTAGTGATGTTTATATATAAATGTAGCCAATATATCACATCGTTAATTATTATAATTCTGATAAAGAAAGGAACACGTATATCTAAGTGCTTTGCTTGACATACATCTATCATGGCAAATAATACAATGAGAATTATATTACATATTATTTAACGAAAACTAGAATTGTAATTTCTTTTGCAAAAAGAGATTTTTTTTCCATAGTTGCTATTTACTATTCTGCTTCTTACTTTTACATATAATTTTCACCTTATTCTTTTCCTATCCCACCCGTTTTGTATATAAATCTAATTTGTGTAGATAGTAAGACGTATATTACATATGTAGGTTGGCTTTATCCCTTTAAAAGTAGTTTAATTTATTTATTGTTGCTTAATAAATCTAATTGGTGTACAATTTTAGACACTAAATATTTTTTAGAAATTGTTATGGTTGTCACATGTTTATTTGAATCATATTTGGCGTTTAATACTTCGTAAAAATTATTGTGATTGATGTCACTTATATGTTATTACATTTAGTGATGGAAGGCTTGAACAATATGAATGATTACAATGATTGTATGGAAGTAAATGAAAAAGATGGGGTATGGAATGATACTATAGAGATGTATTTAATCTCCTTAATGGTTGAAGAAGTGAAGAAGGGAAATCGAACGACTACTACCTTTTCCAAAACTGGTTGGAAGAATCTTAAAGTAGGACTTCAAATAAAATTCAATAAGGAGTATACGGATATTCAATTGAAGAATAAGTATAATGGATTAAGGGCCAGATTGAAGAATTTTAAGAACTTACTTAAAGAAACTGGAATCGGTTACTACTCTTTTACGGGTGAAGTTAATGCTACAATGAATGATGGGAAAATCTATTTAAGGTAAAATATGTCTTTTGTTTTATTAATATATCATATTATATAATATTCATTCTCATTTTTTTTATCATTATAGGTGCATAAAATGGCTCACAGATTCAAGAAAAAAGGATGTAAGAAATTTTTAGACTTGTGTCATATTTTTGGAGATACTACTGCAACTGGTGTGCATGCACATCCATTAACTAAATCTCCATCTAATAGTACAGAAAAAAACATGAAAATGATGTTGATGAGGATTACGCGTATAATGGAAAAGAAGATCAAGATAAAAGTTCTCTGTCTAAGAGAAAGAAGTCTCCTAAGAACAAGAAGGCAAGCAAGACACATTCTAACATTGTAGAAGAAGTCTTACTTACATTTAGTGAACAATCAAAAAGGAAGAATGATTTACTTGAGAAAAAACTGAGTGAAACATCATCCACTGCAAAGAATAAATCTCAAGAGTCTAACATAATGATGGAATGTTTAAATTCTTTAGATGAATTGGGTGTTGACGGTGTGCTATATGGAAAAACTATGAAGGCTTTACATGATTCTCCTCTTTATAGGGATATTTGTGTGAAGATGACACAAACAAGGAAGTTGGATTAGATTATGTCACTTTAGCTATATTTTCATGTTATTGTATATGGAATTCTTATTGATTTGACACTTTTATATTAAGTATTATTCTATATTTTGAACATTTTAAATTTATGTTTTGTATGAATATTTGACATAATTTTAAGTCTATATTTTGTATGAATATTTTTCTATATTTGATTAAATATACTTCATTGAATATTTTATTAATTATTTAATGTTGGCATTGTAGATATATGGATTTCTTATCAGATTTTGAATCAGATTCTGATGATGAACGGAAGAAGGTAATCATTATTTCTGTAGTTGGGGGAGAGAACAAATATTTTCATTTACAAAAGCAACCATGTATAACTTCTGCTCTACTAGGTCATGATTGGATATTAGAACTTTTGAATGAGAATCCTATAAGGATTTATGAAAAATTAAGAATGAGAAAGATAATCTTCTTGAGTTTATGTGATGAGTTGAAGAGTTTAGGAGGCTTAAAGGCAACAAATCATTTGACTGTGGAGGAACAAGTTGCAATTTTCTTGATGAATATAGGGCACAGTGAGACAACCAGAGTCAACGTAAAACACTTTCAACATTCGACCTGGACAATTTCAAAGTACTTTTGAAAAGTTTTATATGTAGTTAATTGTCTTGCAAAACAGATTCATTACTCCACCATCTTTTACTAACATACCTCTTGAGATTCAACATAATTCAAAATTCTAACCATATTTTCAGGTACATTCTTATATTTAATTACTACTTTAATTATTTCCTTATGATTAAAAATTATTTTAATATATTTTAATTTTTAGGATTGTATAGGAGCAATAGATGGTGCACATATTGATCCACATGTTTCGAACGATGAACAAATACCATACAGGGGCAAAAGAATTAATCCAACCCAAAATATTATGTGTTGTTGCTCATTTGATATGCGTTTTACATATGTAATGGCTGGATGGGAAGGTACTGCAAATGACTCTCGAGTTCTTTTGGAAACAGTGACAAATCCAACGAATCAATTTCTTATGCCTCCACAAGGTAATATATTATTTAAAATAAACATAGTAATTATGATTCATTTTTAATATTTTTTGTTAATATTATGTTCTTTATATGTTAGGCAAGTACTATTTAGTTAATTTGGGCTACACTAATATGCCTGGATTTCTTTCACCATACCGAGGTGACATATTATTTGCAAGATTATAGAGGCAAAGGAAGACCTCAAGATCCACAAGAATTGTTTAACTACAGGCATTCTTCATTAAGAAATGTCATTGAAAGATGTTTTGGCGTCCTAAAAGCAAGATTCCCTATACTTAAAAACATGTCGAGTTATGGTATGAAGAAACAAAAATACATCGTTATTGCTTGTTGTGTTATACACAACTATATTAGAATGTATGGACAAAGCGATGAGTTATTTGACAGTTATGCCAAAAATGAAAAACAAATTAGGGAAAGTGCAAAATGAAGATGCAAGTTCTCAAGTGGAGTATAATATCACTCCAGCACAACTTCGAGGCATGTCTTAGAAGTGAGATGAAATTGCTAGACAATTGTGAAGTAATTATATTATTTCGAATTGATTTATGTTTCATTTTGTAAATGATAGTACTATTATGTTTTCAAGAATTATAGTATGATGGACATATTTTATTGATTAGAATGACTTAATATAATTTCTAATTTATGTAATTTTATTATATACAATTAATGTGTAATTGTTTACTAATATTTGATTTGCATATATTTTAATTTTAGTTATAATGATACTTAATAAATTTAAAAATATAATGTATTATATTATAATTATTACATATAGAGTATAATTACAAAAATAGAAACAAGATGATAAAGCCAATCATGTTTTTGCTTTTAGTTTTTATTATAAATTTCAACCAAACAAAATTTTGTTTTCAGTTTTTATATTACAAATCTCAACCAAACAGGTTCTCATTTTTTAAAGAAAAAAACAAAAACAAAAACCAAAAACAGAAAACAGAAACTGAAAACAACAGAAAAATAGAAGTGGAACCAAACGGTCCCTAAGTTTTACTATTTATAACCTTGGTAAATTCCACAAGCGCACGGGTCATTTGCGTAGTACCTAAGGTATCGATCCTACGAGGAAGCCTAATCTAGTCCTAAAATCTAAGGTTGTACTAAACTACAATAATTCAAAAGAAATAAATTAGTGCAAAAAATAAATCCATCAAACATTTCAAGAATTGAGTTGAAGAAATCTAAATACGATAATAAACCACATAAACCAATCCCAAAACTAACCTAAAAACTATCAAGTGAGACAAAAGGGGGATTCAATCCGAAATTAACGAAAATCTAATCAATTATGCAATTCTCAACTTAATGGGTCTAGAAGGTCTTAGGGTGAATTACTCTCTCTCGAGTTATAATTCTTAACCCAAATTGATGATCCCTAATTTAAATTATGAATTTGCGATCTCTCGATTCGCAATTGACCCAAATCTTAAATTAGTTCTATGTTTTCTATGAACCTACCAGGAATCTATGCTCAATCTCTCGTTACATTAGTCTATTGGTTTGATCCAATCCTTTACCTATCAATTCACCTAACTCTCATTAGCCCAAATTGATTATTTTCACTCTACTCACCCTCTCAATTTATTGCCGAATTATTATGAACAGGAATTGAATCACAATTAAATCAAAAGAAAACATAACCAATTAAACTTTATTAATCTCAAGAATTAAAAACCCGAAGGTGAGTATAGATAATACTCAACACTCAACAACAGTAAATTCAATAAATATCCTAATTTCATATATAAAAAATTGAAATAAAAATAAAAACTACTGTCGAAACGAATCGTGGAGGTGGCCACAGCGAGAAACCACCTGTTCCGAGAAGTACGTCACATCAAGCTTCATCTCCTTGTCTCTCTTCCTTCGTCTCCTTTCTCAATCTCTCAAAACTCTCTAGGATTTTTCCAGGATATGGCTAACGTGCTCTCTCCAGACTCTCGGTGGCTGTCACATCATGTTCTATTTATTCTATGGAAGCCCTAGGTCAAAGTCAGGGTTGAAACGGTCCACAAAATCTCACGAAAATTGAGTTTTTCTATGAGCCCAATGCAAGTCATGATCGTGGCCTGCCAACTCCTTTACCTTTCTGTCATGATCAAGGCCTCATATGCACGATCGTGACCTAGATGTATGCTCTCTGTCATGATCGTGCCCTTATGCTCACGATTGTGGCCTGGCTACTCTGGCTCTTCCTTGTCTGTCACGATCGTGACCCTGCTATGCACGATTGTGGCCTATGACTTTAGCCCAAAACTCCTCGAATCTTCTCCATTCTTCACCGTTTACCCTAAAATACTAACAAATGCATCACGGCACCTCAAAAATATAACATTTAAGCGCAAATACTTAATCTAAGCCATAAAAAACACTAAAGCACTTAAACTAACATAATTAAACCCTAAATGCATACTCAACACTCAAATTCACACTAAATACTTAACAAATTAAACCCTAAAACATAATGCAATTGATAACTATCAACATCCCCATACTTAAACGTTTGCTTGTCCTCAAGTAAACAAAAATAACAAACACGAAACACACAATGCAAAAATGAGGCAATGACTTCGACTTCATGGAATAAATTTAATCTTGAACACAATATAACAAATTATAGATAATCATTAACTTATAAAATCTATGTCTAAGGGCTTTGAACTAAGTATACAAGTTAATCGAGATCTAAGTGCTAATTTAATTACCATTTTTAATTGTACACACGAATTAATAATTCTTTGATCCTTCAGACTCTATAACTATTCCTAAGTACATTTTTATGAAAATTCAAGCTTATTACAAGTCCTGTAGGTTTTTATTAAGAACACACTTTTTTTTAATTTAATAAAAACACGAAATTAGTCTTTTACTCGGAAGCAAATATTGGTGATAAATTTCAATTCGGTTACTTGACTAAGTCTTTTATTAATAGCTTAGTTAAAACGTCATTATAGTCTTTTGACGTGAAGACACACATTTGTGATGGGTGTCGATCTAGTTACTCAGCTATTTTTCAACTGACTGCTAACTCTATTCATAACCCAAAGGTCAACAGAATAGTAATTTATTAACAAAACATTTTTTTTACTAACCTTGTTGTTTTTTTTAACTATTCGTTTTAATGAAAAATGCTAGTTAAGCTACTTAAGTTAAAGGTATGTGACAACCTATAGGGTGCTAAATTTACACTAAATCCTAATTAAGCTATATATTTATCCAAAGACTCCTAATTCACTAATTTTACCAGCTAATGATTATTTATAACCTAATAAACTCTGTTCACAATTAAATAAATTTCATTTCACTCCATCTAAGCCATTGAAACGTTCGTACAGCTCATAAAATGTAACCTAATAACTATCCTACAATATGCAAAATTCGCACTCAAGGTAAAAACACACAACCCTCCTCACACTTGAACAACAAATTGTCCTCAATGTGAAAAAGGTACACAAACACACCAGGGGGAAATAAAACACAATATACGAACAAATAAGAATAAAATACTAACAAAAATGAAAAGAAAAGAGTTAGAACATGAAACCGTTTATGGTGATAGAGGTGGTGATGGTGATAGTGTTGAGACCAAATCCTCTTGACATCAAGAGTATTTCCCTATCTTATAAGTGATTCAAGCGAGCAAAAGAATTAGCAATCCAAACCGTTCTAAATTATTAAAAACTTATTTAAGAATTTAAAACAAATCGAGCTACATAACAATGTAAATCTAACTACTAAACATGCTAATTTATGGTCATTAGCTTGAATTTCATCCTTTAAAACTCAGCCAGGATCAATTATACGTGGCTTGCATCCACCCTTCTCGCTCAACATTAGTTTTGTAGCCTGTGAGTGAGCTACAAATTGCAAAATGATCAAAAAGACAATTTTGATAAGGTTCAGAAAACCAATTAATTTCATAGTTTATCCTGTACGAAGGTGAATTGCTCTCTTTCTTCCTTAATCAACTTCATTTCCTTAGCTTCTTTTGCTTCTCGAACAGAGACTTCCATACTTTCTTCAAACTCGATGTCTGTTGTCATCTGTTCTTCGTCCTCTTGTTCTTCAAAAGATTCAAACACATCAATTATCTTGAATGAGCTAGTAACCTTCGTAATCTTAAATACATCATTCATGTTGAATGTCTCTTCATCATCATCATATGAAACGGTAGGGTTCTTTGTATAGACATCTATCCTAGATTTTTCGATTTTTAAACATGGTGTACTAAGATCTGGTAGATATTATGAGGGGTTTCCATCCTTTCCTTCATCCTTTTTCTTGAGTTCTTGGTCTTCTATAAGGTCAGGATTAGCTTGATTTCTCACTGGTTCTTCTAGCTCTACCCCATTCCTAAGTGTGATAGCCTGGCATGGCTCTATTGAATTTACATTAATGTTGTTCAAACAATTTGCCACACTTTGCTTACAAAATTCCCTGGAAAGTTGTCTTACTTGAATCTCCAGATGATGAATAGAAGTGGCATGATTTTCCATTACTCAATCAATTTGCTCTTCCAGTCTCTTATGGCTCTCTTCCATATCTGTGAGCTTATCCATGATTTTGTCCAACTTGGAATCCCATAAACTGGATGCATCATATTGAAATTCACATGGGTCTTGATGTCCCATGAGAGTATTTGCATGGTTGGACCAATAGAAATCTGGGAGGTTTTGCCACTCCTAAGTGTATGGGTTCATAAAAGGATGATGGTTTCCCCAACCGAATTGGGGCAATAAATTTCGCAACTGTCCCTTTCCCCATATAATATACATCCTCCATGATCGTTCGTTTGACCTCTTCTTAGTACTTAACTCTTCGGATGTCTCATTATCATTCTAAGATGTCAAAATGTGTCTCTACTTTATGCTCCAAATCTTTCTAATTTTTTTAATTTAAGAAACAAAAGAAATGGAAAACGCCTTAAACTATAGACTAAATTGCCTTTCCCGGCAACGACGCTAAAAACTTCTTCGCTCAAGGTTATACGCGCTAAGTTTTACTATTTATAACCTTGGTAAATTCCACAAGCGCACGGGTAGTTCATGTAGTACTTAAGATATCAATCCCACGAGGAAACCTAATCTAGTCCTAAAATCTAAGGTCGTACTAAACTACAATAATTCAGAAGAAATAAAATAATGCAGAAAATAAATCCATCAAACAACTAATTTCAATAATTGAGTTGAAGAAATCGAAATACAATAACAAACCACACAAACAAATCCCAAAACTAGCAAAATACAATAACAAACCACACAAACCAATCCCAAAACTAACCTAGAAACTATAAAGTGAGAGAAAGGGGGATTTAATATGAAATTAACGAAAATCTAATCAATTATGCAATTCTTGACTTAATGGATCCAGACGATCCTAGGGATGAATTACTCTCTCTCGAGTTATAATTCTTAACCCTAATTGATGATCCCTAATTTAAATTATGAAATTGTGATCTCTCAAGTCGTAAGTGACTCAAAACTTAAATTAGTACTAAGTTGTCTATTAACCTACCGAGAATCTATGCTCGATCTCTCATTACATGACTCTACCAGTTTGATCCAATCCTTTATGTAACATCTCCTCACTTATTAGAAAGGGTATTTTGGTAATTTGGGATGGGTTAGGACTGTCTAAAGCGTTTTTGACATATTCATGTATTCATATATGCACATGACTAATAAATAGTAAATTTTTGCACATGAAATGAATGTACATGCATGCATGACATTTTTCTCGGTTTTTAATTGTGAATAATTGAGTTATATAGAAAAAGTGTCTCAAGTGATTGATAATTGGAATTGGAGAGGTTCTTTAGGATTTTCCTAATTTTAGAGAATTATAGAATTTTTTCGAGAATTTTCTGGAATTGTTTCCGGATCCGAAAAATTGTCAAGAGACTGTTAGGAGTCATGCAGTAGTAAAATTTGTTGTCCAATGGCAATGGAAACTTAGACATATGAAATTAAGAATTTTTGGAAGTGAGCCATTGGAAATTGGAGAGAAATTGAAGTGAATTG
>JANQBM010000221.1:20007815-20021068 GCA_025594535.1 Erythroxylum domingense | reverse complement strand
TTTCTACAACTCCATTTTGTTGTGGAGTTCTAGGAGCAGAGAAATTATGGAAAATTCCATTCTCTTCACAGAAAATTTTGAAATTTTCATTTTTGAATTCTCCACCATGATCACTTCTAATTCC
The DNA here is from genome assembly GCA_025594535.1 of Erythroxylum domingense. Lineage (NCBI taxonomy): Eukaryota > Viridiplantae > Streptophyta > Magnoliopsida > Malpighiales > Erythroxylaceae > Erythroxylum > Erythroxylum domingense. The sequence continues at coordinate 20,020,944 of JANQBM010000221.1, read as the reverse complement.
AGTAATAGAAATTCCTGTTTCATTTTATAACTTTTTGGAAAGAACTTTAAAACACTTAAAAGCTTCGTCCTTATGTGAAAAAAATAATATCAGGCAAAATCTAGTGAAGTCATCAACAATTACGAAACCATACTTCTTTCCGCCAAGATTTATTGTCCTAATTGGACCAAATAAATCTATACGTAACAACTTTAGAGGTCTAGATGAAGTTATAATATTTTTAGAAGAAAAAGAAGCTTTAACTTGTTTTCCTTTATGACAACTCTCACAAAAGAAATCCTTGTTAAAACTTATTTTTAGTAAACCCCTTACTAAATCATGTTTAATCAACTTGAAAATATGTTTAAAACTAACATGACCTAGCTTTTTATGCTAGATCAAATTTTCTTCATCTGTTGATATAAAACAAGAAATATTTTGAATTTGCAAATCTTCTAAATTGATCTTATAAAGATTGTTTCGTCTTTTGGCAGAGAAGAATATAGAACTATCCTTGTTTTTAACTAAACAAGAATTTTGATTAAAGGATACTTCAAAACCAGAATCACATAATTGAATGACACTAATCAAATTATGTTTTAAACCTTCAACTAGCAAATAATTATTAATACATGTAAAGGAATCTTTACCAATTTTGCCGATTCTGACTATTTCACCTTGCTGGTTGTCTCCAAAAGTTACTGATCCTCCCTTCTTATCTTGAAGATCTAGGAACATATACTTTCTTCTCGTTATATGTCGTGAGCATCCACTGTCTAAATACCATTGGTGCTGGCTACTTTTTTCAAGGAAGGAGATCTACAGTAGATATTATATCCTTTTTAGGTACCCAAATTTTCTTGGGTCCTTTAGGGTTAGTCTTAGAAATATTCATAGAATAAAAAAAAGACTGATGAAATTTCTTTTTATAAGGAACAAACTTCTTCTTGTAATGACTATTGCTTTTCGTAAACCCTAGACCACTCTTATCATTAGGGTGTCGATAATTTCTAATCATGTCATTCATTTTCTTTGTACTTTCAGTAAAGTTTGATAAATCAGCTGAAAAAGAATTAATCCATTGTTTCAACTGACTAATTTTCTCAGATCTATCAATAGAAACTTTTTTCTTCATATCATCTACTTGTTTCTTAAGATAGACTTTTTCCTTTTCTAATACTTCCGTGTTTCTCAAGTTTTCGACAAACTTCCTTTTTAGGGATGTATACTGCTTTAGTATAACATGTGAATCTTCTAACAATTCTAAATATGCATCTTGAAGTTCATTAAAGTTAGAAGTTACCTCCTCATCACCTTCTTTTTCGGCTACCAAACATATATTTGCTTGTTCTGATGCTTCTGAATCAGAATTAGATTCGGATGAATCCAAATCTTCCCAAGTTGTCATCATGCTCTTTTTGTTTCCTTTATTCTTCTTCAGTTTTCTTCTAAGCAACAGACATTTAGACTTGTAGTATCCAGGTTTGTTACACTCGTAGCAAATGATAGAGGTCTTGTTGTTCTTGACTTCTTCTTTGCTATTTTTCTTAAAAGAATAATTCTTATTTCCTCTTGCTTTCTTTTTCAACATCCTTCTGATCTTTCTTGAAATGAAAGATAATTCGTCATCATTTTCACTTGAATCTTGATCAGATTCACTGGTATCATCAATCTTGACTTCTTCTATCTTTAATGCTTTTGAAGAACTTCTATTTTTCTGAGTCTTGTGATTTTTCTGACCATCCTTTAAAGCTATAGATTTATCTTTTTTCGGTTTGTCTTCAACATCAAACTCTACTTCATTTATCTTCGAAGAACCAAGCAATTCATCTAGCTTTAGTTTACTTAAGTCCTTGGCCTCTTGTATTGCAGTGACTTTAGGTCTCCATCTTTTCGGAAGACTTCTGAGAATCTTCCTCACATGGTCTTGATTATTATAGATTCTCTCAAGAGCTTTAAGTCTATTAACGATAGTTTGAAATTGTCCAAACATCTGATCAATAGACTCATCTTCTTTCATTTTAAACAGCTCATACTGATGTATAAGAATACTGATCTTAGACTCTTTCACTTGGTTTGTGACTTCATGTGCAATGGATAGAGTGTCTCACATCTCCTTCGTAGTTTCACATCCATGAACTTTATCATACTCACTTCTGCTTAAAGCATAACTCAAAAAGAATTTGGCCTTTGAATTTAGTTGAAATCTAGCTTTGTGATCGGCTGACCATCTGCTACGAGGAATGGTATTTCCTTCATCATCTACTGGTACGTACGATCCATTCTCAATGATATCCCAAAGATCAATGTATGTGGATTCTATGAAGAGCCGCATCCTATCCTTCTAATAATGATAATCTTCACCATTAAACGTATGAGGTCTTGTGATGGAGGCACCTTCAACTATAAAAATATGTGATTCAGCCATGGATCTTTATCCTCACTTTGTAAAGGTGGTTCTTGGAAACCGAGCTCTGATACCAATTGAAGTAAATCACACGTTAGTATAGAAATTACGTACAATATAAGATATACACAAGAAGGGGGGTTAAATTGTGTATTCTTTTCACAAATACAAATTCTTTAATTTTTCCTAATAAGAACTTCTCTGACTTGTTAAAAGAAAATCACTAACAAAAATTTTTATGAGTTAAATCGCAAATAAATTCTATATACTTGTTTAAAAACAAAATATACTAATTTGATAGATAAAGGATAGACACTGCGATTTGATACTGGTTCACCCCAAACCGTAGGCTACGTCCAGTACTCAGAATTCATCTGAGTATTCACTATACTTTCACAAATGTGCAAGTATTTTTTCTCCTTCAAGAGCCTCTTTAGGTCTCTTACACTAAGTATTCTTTCAGCTATCTTAGCCTCTCCAGGCTCTTAGCCTTTTCTTTCTCTCACTAGAAAGATATCGTGAGCTATTGTTACAGTAGTTTAGCTTTATAGTATCGCTCTACAAAATTTTTAAATATACACTTAAAGGCTCAAAAATTGTAGAATCAAGTCTCTCGAAAAGTTATTTAATCTTTGACTATGACCAGTATTTATAGTCTAAGTCTCCAACCGCTTCTTTGAATCTTGATAACCGCTTCTTGAGTCTTGATAACCGCTTATTAATTCTTGAAAACCGCTATTTAGTTGAGTTTTGTAACTGACTCCAACTAACTAACTACTCGACGTACTCGCGTATATTTTGCTTTGAGTCGTCTGTGTTTTCTTCTGTGTCTCGTTTCTTCTGTATCTACTTCTTTTGTACTTTATTTCTTCTGTGTCTTTACTTCTTCTGTATCTCTACTTCTTTTGTCTTCTACTTCTTCTGTCTTTTGCTTCTTCTATCTTTTGCTTCTTCTATATTTTACTTCTTCTGTCTTCTACTTCTTCTATGTTTTGTTTATTCTGTGTCTTTACTTTTTATGTACTTTACTTCTTCTGTCTTTTGCTTTTTCTATCTTTTATTTCTTCTGTGTCTTTACTTCTTCTATATTTTGCTTCTTCTGTACTTTACTTCTTCTGTCTTCTACTTCTTTTGTACTTTACTTCTTCTGTCTTTTGCTTCTTTTGTCTTTTGCTTCTTCTGTGTTTTTACTTCTTCTGTATTTTACTTCTTCTGTACTTTACTTCTTCTGTCTTCTACTTCTTCTATACTTTACTTCTTCTATCTTTTACTTCTTCTGTACTTTACTTCTTCTGTACTTTACTTCTTTTGTCTTCTACTTCTTCTATACTTTACTTCTTCTGTACTTTTCCTCTGAGTTTTGTACTTTTGCACACTTAACACACTCATCAAACTAGTTCATTTATTTCTAACATTATTATTATTTGATTGTCATCAAAATTAATTATTGTAAAGTCCTCCTGACTTAACACGGTGGCTGTCATATCATGTTCTATTTAATTTTTGGAAGCCCTAGGTCAAAGTCAGGGTTGAAACGGTCCACAAAATCTCATAAAAATTGAGTTTTTCTGTTAGCCCGACGTAGGCCATGATCGTGGCCAGCTCCTTTACCTTTCTGTCATGATCGTGGCCTTATGTGCACGATTGTGGCCTGGATGTACACTCTCTGTCCTGATCGTACCCTTATGCTCCCGATTGTAGCCTGGCTGCTCTAACTCTTCTTTGTCTGTCACAATCGTGGCCCTACTGTGCACGAATGTGGCCTATGGGTTTGGACCAAAACTCCTCGAATCTTCACCGTTTACCCTGAAACACTAACAAACACATCACAACACCTCAAAAATATAACATTTAAGCTCAAAGACTTAATCTAACCTATAAAAACACTCAAACACTCAAACTAATATAATTAAACCATAAATGCATACTCAACACTCAAATTCACACTAAATACATTACAATTAAACCCTAAAACATCATGCAATTGACAACTATCAGTTGTCTGATAGCTAGACCTAATTAAAGAGCTTGTTTTAATCAAATAAAACATAAAGGAAAACTAGGATTAATAGATCTTGTTGTTAATCTATGATTAATAGTTTCAAAGAGAGGTACGACAACAAAATGGCAATTGATTTTGTACATTCACGTGAAGGGAGAAATTGAATCATAAACTGGATTCAAAACTAATTAATTAATCTCAACAATTTTGTACTGTTTGATTTGATTTATCTTTTATAGTTTATTTTTACTTTATTTTGTTAATTGCATTCAACTAAATGCCTCTCCCCCTTAATCCTAAACATTGGTTTATTCATTACAAAAGTTAAACACACACTCTCTATGGATACAATCCTTTCTTACCACCACTAAAAATTTAGTTGCATAAAGTTAGGTTTATTTTCTAGCGTGTTCGATGCACATCAAGAATTTTGGCATCATTTTCGGGGAGTGAATTGATTTAGTTTTCTTGTTTTTGATATTTATTGGTGTTATATATAAGAAAAATTGTAAAAAGTATTTATAAATAATATATATTTATAAATACTTTTTACAGTTATTTCTTGATCTTTTTATGTTTGTTAGTGTTTGTGTATGGAAGTGACGAGATTTCCTCATCAAGTCCCTGTATAATTTAATCTTAAGATTTAAAGGACAGTATAAAGGTTGCAACGAGAAAATAGAGCAACTCTAGAAGTAGAGCAAAGAAATGATTCAGAAGAGCTATGGCTAATCAAAAAACTCTAAAAGAGTTGGCTACCCCAAATTTGAATAAAAGGCCTTTATGCATTACTTTTCCAAATTTTACTGAACTTATTACTTTCTAGCTTAAGTCTAGCTCAATCCATCTTTTGAATAACTTTCAAGGTCTTACAGATGAGAATGCTCATAAGCATCCAAAGGAGCTCGATGTGGTTTGTCTTAATATGGAACCTCCAGGGCTAAAAAAAGAGCATATTATGTTAAGAACCTTCCATTTTCACCGAAGGATATCATAAAATATTATCCTTTTGATTTTACTTCAAGGAGTGTAAGCATATGGATCAAAATAAAGAGGCTATTTTAAAGAAGTACTTTTTAACGTCAAATACAAGCAGTATAAGGAAAGAGGTTGGAAGGATAAAATAACATCATAAAAATCCCTTTATGAGTATTGGGAATGCTTCAAGAAGTTATGTGCTATCCAATACTTCTACAAATGATTATTGCCTCCAGATAGGAGCCTGTTAGATGCAGCAAGTGGTAGAGTACTATGTGAAATGACTCACATGGAGGCTAGAACATTAATCGAGTGTATAATGGCAAACACTCAACAATTTAGCATCTGTAATGATGTTCGTAGGATGAAGTAAACAATTCATCCATAGAAAATCGTTTAGATGAACAAATTTTTTTTTTTAGACAAATTGTGTTATGGAAGACATAGGTGAAAGCTTGCAATATATGTGCTAATGCAAACCATCTAACAAATAGGTGTCCAACTCTATAAGAAAGAAACATAGAGTGTGTCAATGCTGTAGGGGAAAATTTTCCCATCAATATAACTTATATTCCCAGACTTACAACCCTGATTAGAGAGATCACCTGAACCTAAGTTATAGAGGGAATAAATAGCAAAACTACTTCTGACATAGGCCATAAGGTACACAACAATTTCAACCTAGACCACAAGCTTCTTCTTTTAACTCAAGTACATCAATGGAAGATATAGTTAAGTCTCTTGTCACTAATTCTCTACAATTCTAGCATGATGAAAATTTTTTTTAGTAAAAGACAAGATCTCAATTTCTAGATATATGGTCTAGCGTCTAAAATTTGGAGAGCCAGATGGGTCAAATGGAAATGGCTATCCGCCATTTAGAATAAAAAAATAGAGGCAAGTTGCCATCTTAACATAAGCTAAATATAAAGAATGTCAACGTAGTGACCTTAAGGAGTGGTAGGGAGCTTGAGGATCCTAAGAGGACCCTATAAAATATGGCCAATGAAGATGAGTTTGAGAAGTAGTCAGAAGAAGAAAGAAATCGCTCATCTAGCTCAAATGTAAATTTTGAATGTCCCAATGTGGTTAAGACTAACCCTCCACCTTTTCCTAATAAGTTGGAGACTTTTTGAAAGGTAGAAGTAAATATACCTTTGCTAGAGACAATCAAATAAGTGCCAAGGTATATAAAATTCCTTAGGAAATTATGTACTAATAAGACAAAGTTAATAGGTAATGAGAAGGTCATGATGAGTGAGAATGTTTCTGCAATCTTCAAAAAGAAAACACCTATAAAATATAGGGATCCAAGTATGTTTAGCATTCCCTATAAGATTGGTAATGCCTTATAATTAAGAGAGTCATAGAACTAGTTAATGTTATACCTTACTCTATCTATTCTTTTTTAAACTGGGGACCTTTGAAAATGACTTATATTATCATACAATTATTTAATTATAGTAATGTTTATTTGAATGGAGTGGTTAAGGATGTTTTGGTATAGGTGAATAAGTTAGTGTTTTCGGCCAATTTTTATATGATGTATGTTAATGATGAAACCTCATATAATCCCATACTTATCTTACTAGGGATACTATTTCTTAATACGTCCCAAAAAAAAAAATGTTTATAAAGGAACCATCATAATGGAATTTGAAGGGGGAAATAATTCATTTCAATATTTTTAATGCTATAAAACATCCTTAAGATGATCATTTTGTTTTCTCTATTAATGTGATTGATCCCTTAGTGTAGAAAGTGTTTAAGTTAAATTACAGAGATCAATTAGAAGTAGTTTTGAATAAGCATTTAGAGTTGGAAGCCATTGATGATTTGATTAAGGAGAGGAGCTAATTAAGATGGTGACTACCTTACATTTTTTAGAAACCTCTCCTACAAGGTATGAACTTTCTTTTATATAGTTACTTGAATCTTACTAGAGGCTATTAACTTTTAATGTGTAGGTGTTTAATGTAAAGTTGAAACAACTATCTTCTTGCTTGAAGTATGCATATTTAAGAGATAATCAAACCCTTCTAGTTATTATTTTTACAATTCTAACTTATGATCGAAAAGCTAAATTGATTTGTTTGTTAAGAGAGAACAAGAAGGCCATTGGATAGACAATTTCAGATATTCAAGGAATAAGTCCTTTTATATGCATGCATCACATTTTTCTTGAGTTGGATGCCAAGTCTACTAGATAAGCACAACGTAGGTTAAATCTTATAATGATGGAAGTTGTAAAGGACGAAGTACTGAAACTTCTTGATACTGGATTTATTTATCCTATCTTCGACAGTAAGTAGGTAAATCTAATACAGGAGTTTCAAAGAAATCTATAATCAAAATTGTAAAAAATCAAGATAGTGAGTTGGTTCCCATATATGTGCAAACTAGGTGGAGAGTATACGTTAATTACAAGAAGTTGAATATTGTAACTCATAAAGACTATTTCCCCCTTCCATTTATTAATCAAATGCTTGAGAGACTTGTTGGATATGAATATTACTATTTTCTATATGGATTCTCAAGTTATCTTCAGATACCTACCATACCAGAAGACTAAGAAAAGACAAACTTCATATGCCTATTTAGTTCATTTGCTTACCGAAGGATGCCATTCAGTTTATGTAAGGCATTCACCACTTTCTAAAGGTGCATGGTAAGCATAGTCTCTGCGTATATTGAGAAGATCATAAAGGTATTTATGGATGATTTCAGCATCTATAGTTCTTATTTTGATAATTTCTTACAGAATCTTACACTCATTTTGGAATGACGTATTAAAACTATCCTCATACTTAATTGGAAAAAAAGTCATTTTATTGTTAATCAAGTTATAGGTCTAGGGCAAAACGTATCTTTGAGGGGTATACCGGTTGATAAGCCTAAGATTGATCTAATTTTTGCTTTTTCTTACCCCTCAAATATGCAAGAAGTTATTTTTTATTGGCCATGTAGGTTTTCACTGTAGGTTCATTAAGGATTTCTTGAAGATAGCCTCCCTTTTATGCAAGTTGTTCTAACAAGTTCTCCCTTTTAAGTTCGATGATAAGTGCAAGGAGCACTTGACAAACTTATGGAGCTCTTGACATCCTAACCAGTGATTTAACCTCTAGACTAGAGCCTTCCTTTCTAGATTATGTGTGATATAAATGATTATGCAATGAGGGTAATTCTAAGACAAAAAGTGAAAAAAGTTACACATGTTATCTTCTACACTTAGAAAACTTTAAATCCAGCCTAATTTAATTATCCCATAATCAAAAGGAATTTTTATCTATTATATTTTCCTTAAAAAAATTTCAGTCATACTTGTTTGGTGCTAAATTTCTTAGTTCCTTTGATTTTACACCAAGAAGGAAGCAAATTTAAAGTTTTAATAGATGGATTCTCCTCCATCAGGAGTTTAATTTGGAAATAAGATATAAGAAAGGGGCAAAGAACGTGGTTGTTGATCACTTTATCCACTTAATCTGAAAGGAAGATGATATTCCTTTGAGAGAAATGTTTCTAGATGAATAATTTTTCCACCAATTTGATACCTTTAAAGTATGCAGATATCGTGAATTTTACAAAAAAATTACCTTTAATTTTGTCAAAAGCTCAAAGGGACAAGTTGAAGAGTGAAGCCAATTACTATATATAGGATGACCCCTATCTATAGAGGCATTGTGCAGACCAAGTCATAAGAAAGTGTGTTCTTGAGTGTGAGACACTTTATGTCTTGACCTTTTATGATTTGTATGCTTGTGGAGGGCAATTTAGGGTAAAAATAAATACCCATGACCTTTTATGATTTGTATGCTTGGGGAGGGCAATTTAGGGTAAAAATAAATACCCATGACCTTTTATGATTTGTATGCTTGTGGAGGGCAATTTAGGGTAAAAATAACTACCCATAAAATTTTTGAGAGTGGTTTTTACTAGCCCTTATTATTTAAGGATGGATATATCTTTTTCAAGTCACGCGATAGGTACGATCGATTAGGTAACTTGTCCTGTAGAAATCAAATGCCACATACCCCATTCTTTTTGTGAAATTTTTTATGTTTAGGGAATTGATTTCATAGTACCGTTTTCTCTGTCTTTTAACTTTCATTATATCTTACTTATAATTGATTATATTTCAAAATAGTTGGAAGCTAAAGCTACCAAAACTAATGACGCTAAAATTGTTGTTGTTTTCGTCAAGTCTAATATCCTTTTGAGGTTTGGGATGCCAAAAGCTATCATAAGCAACTAAGGAGCAAACTTTTGTAATAAGGTGATGGCAACTTTGTTTAAAAAGTACCATATGAAGTAATTCACACGTTAATATAGAAATTACTTATAATAGATGATATACACAAGAAGGAGGGTTGAATTGTGTATTCTTTTCACGAATACAAATTCTTTATTTTTTCTTAATAGGAACTTCTCTGATTTGTTAAAAGAAAATCACTAACAAAAATTGTTATGAGTTAAATCGCAATTAACTTCTATATACTTGTTTAAGATCAAAATTTACTAAGTTGAGAGATAGAGGATAGAAATTGCGATTTTATACTGGTTCACCCCAAACCGTGGTCTACGTCTAGTCCTCAGAATTCGTCTGAGTATTCACTATACATCAATAAATTACAAGTATTCTTTCTCCTTCTCGAGCCTCTTCAGGTCTCGTACACCAAGTATTCTTTTTGCTATCTTAGCCTCTCCAAGCTCTTAGCCTTTTCTTTCCCTCTCTAGAAAGATATCATGAGTTATTATTACAGTAGTTTTGCTCTATAGTATCGCACTATAGAATTTTTAAGTATACACTTGACCACTCAAAAGTTGTAGAATCAAAGGTCTCTCAAAAAGTTATTTAGTCTTGGACTACGACCAGTATTTATAGTCTAAGTCTCCAACTGCTTCTTTGAATCTTGATAACCACTACTTGAGTCTTGATAACTGCTTCTTGATTCTTGAAAACTGCTATTTAGTTGAGTTCTGTAACTAACTCCAACTAACTAACTACTCGACGTACTCGCATATCTTCTGCTTTGAGTCGTCTGTGTTTTCTTCTATGTCTTGCTTCTTCTGTATCTACTTCTCCTATGTCTCTACTTCTTCTGTGTTTTGCTTCTTCTGTATCTACTTCTCCTATGTCTTTACTTCTTCTGTGTTTTGCTTCTTCTGTATCTACTTCTTTTGTATCTCTACTTCTTCTGTGTTTTGCTTCTTCTGTATCTACTTCTTCTGTATCTCTACTTCTTCTGTGTCTTACTTCTTTTGTCTTCTACTTCTTCTGTCTTTTACGTCTTCTGTCTTCTACTTCTTCTGTCCTTTACTTCTTCTGTCTTTTACTTCTTCTGTCTTCTACTTCTCCTGTCTTTTATTTCTTCTGTGTTTTTTTCTTCTGTCTTCTACTTCTTCTGTCATTTACTTCTTCTGTACTTTACTTCTTCTATACTTTGTTTCTTCTGTATCTTTACTTCTTCTGTGTTTTGCTTCTTTTGCATCTACTTCTTCTGTACTTTGTTTCTTCTGCCTTCTACTTCTTCTATGTTTTGTTTCTTCTTTGTTTCGACTTCTTCTGTCTTTGACTTCTTCTACATACTTAACACACTCATCAAACTAGTTCATTTATTTCTAACATTATTATTATTTGATTGTCATCAAAATTAATTATCGTAAAGTCCTCCGGACTTAATAATCTCCCCCTTTTTGATGATAACAAATAATCATAATTTAGAAAAATAAAAGTGAATGAACTATTTTTATTCAGATAAAGAATAATGAATTTGGAACAAAATACACATATACAATCTTCTTTTCTTACTTCTGCTTTTCCTTCTGTTTCTTCTGTTCTTCTCCCCCTTATTCTTTTCTTCTTTTCTTCTACCTTTTACTTTTCTCCCCCTTTTTCTTCTATTCTTCTCCCCCTATTTGTTATTAATGAAAAAGGTTTTCTTAGATGTTGCATGATTGTAGAAAACATTCATTGCATGTCAGTCCTGATCAACTTGAGGTCTTCTTCTACTATCACCCGAAGATAAGCTACTTCTTTATGTAGATCACCAACATAGTCCCTCAAATCATCAACCTTAGTATGAATTTCTTCAATCTCCTTCACTAAGGCTTCCTGACTCCACTGCTAGGACTGACTAACTTCTTCCATCCTGATTGTAGGAACTCGTTGAGATGCACTTGATGGATAGAAATTTTGTTCAGCATATATTTCTAAAGGTACGACATCCAATTCAATGATTTTCAAAACTGGAGGTTTGAAAAACTGTTTTCTTTCTGGGAAATCAAGGTCATCAGGTTTTGGTAGTTTTGGTATTGGTTTGACAAGAAGGTGAAAGACATCTTTGATTGATGGTATAACATTCAAAGGTCTAAGATGGATAAGTAGGCTCACAAACGTTTCTAAGTTGAAACTGATACTTTCAACCATAATAGTTCTAAATCGTCCTTTAGTCACCCTTCCAACTACCTGAGAAGTTGCGTATGTGGAGAAGCGTCCACAATGACTTCCTGATGCCTTTGAAATGTGGTGTGAAACATAGATGCCTCTTGGTTGTTCTGCATTGCATGCATCATCTATGCTTCGCACAGCTTCTTGTATCTGCTCATCTATAAGGTCACCTGTTCTTCCTTCTGTAAATATCTTATGTTTCCCCTTTTTTACATTGCGTACAATGTTTACAACTCTAGGTTGTATATGAGGTACAATCTTGATCAGTATTCTACCTGTAGCTAGGTAGATGGTATATTCATCCTTTATCATCTTCAAGGGATATAGTTCTAATTTTTCATCTCTCAGAATCCCATATAATCTTCTCTCTTCATGATTCAGAAGATGTATAGACAGATTATTAACCAAGATAGGTTCAACTTGTACCTTGATTATCTTCTGCACAGGTTCTCTTATTATGATTGAGCTTCTGCTTCTCGCAGGTACAATTTCTTCTATTACCTTCATTTTCAAGTCCTCTTTTCTGATAGGACCAAGAGAATCAACTGATTTTTCCTTCTGATTACCACCGGTTAAAGTATTCTCTTTCTGACTGGTCTTCAACTTCTTATTTTCTTCTACCAGTCTAGAAGGTTGTTGTGGTTGGGGTCTTTTCTTCTCAAACTCCAACTTCCTCTTAATCTCGGTCTATTTTGTTGACTTTGGTTGCTGTTGTTGCAAGATTGAGACCAAAGACCTAGTTACCTGAGGTGCTTTTCCTACCTTCTCAGAATCTTCACCAGGAATTAATTCTTTTCCTCTCTTCTGCTCTTTTTGTCGAACAGTTAGTAATCTTGGTGATCTTCTGGATTTCTTAATTTGCTCAGCATCAAGTGTCTCTCCTTTTTTTTTCAACGACACTTATTTTTTAGATAGATGCCCCTGGCTTGCTTCTTTTTATAAAATCATCTTATCTTTAACTGCTACCTCAGACGATTTATTTCTCTTTTCTTCTGAAAGTATTCTTCCTGAGGGTTGAGGTTTCTTCCTCTCTGTGGGAGTAACATTTCCACTACATCTAACTATACACTCCCCCTCAATTCTTGCTTTCTCCATAGAAATTGTATCCTCCTTTTCTTAAGTTTTCAACCTCATTCTACATATAGTAGACGCATTTATAATGCTTTTGATATTCATTGTTAAGTAATTTAAATTGCATTTATTTGGGACTTAATTTTGGTTGATGTGTTAAAATTGGCATCCGAAATTGATGGAATTGCTTTATAATTGTTTACAGATGGTTTTCAACACTCTAAGGACGAAATAAGATCAAAAA
>JANQBM010000221.1:19965912-19993589 GCA_025594535.1 Erythroxylum domingense | reverse complement strand
GTCAAAAACACTTTAAATAATTCTAACCCGATCCAAAATGACCAAAATGCCCTTTCCATAAGTGAGGGGATGTTACATTTTACACTAGCTTGTGTCACGATCGTGGCATTTTCCCCACGATCGTGACTCCTTGCTCTTGCTTCTGTAAATATGCCACGATCGTGGCCTTGGGGTCTTAGTTCTTCTCTGAATCTCCTCCAATTTCCTTGAAACACTAACAATCACATCAATGCACCTTATAAATATAAAATTGAAGCTCAACATTATGTTCCAACCCGCAAAAACACTTAAAACATAAATATTTACTAACTAACACAATTCTAACCTAAACACACACTAAACAACCAAATTAACAACTAAACATACACTAAACTACCCACAAAAACATGATGCAATCTACACCTATCAGAAACCAAGGAAAGGTGAGGAGGAACAAGTTCATGAAGTTCACACATGAAGAAGTATGAGACTGAATTGATGAGTCGATCAAGTAGGCCTAAGTCTTACGGGATAATTTATGTCTACCACTAGTTACTAGTCTTCTAAACGAACACTTATCAATCAATCACAAGAGTAAGCTTACATACCCAAGTTGTCATAAATCTATCTAGTTATTCACTCTCCACATATCAATGTCCCATCTTCTAAAAAACATTTTAACATGCTAAAAACAAAACGAAGGAATTTTTTTCATAAACAAATCTCAAATTATCCCCTCCTCTGAATACATTGTCTCTAATGTAAGGTTAAATGCAAAGTAAGGAACAAATAGTGAAAAATAAACTAGCTTAAAAAGAAATAGAGAAGGAATGAACCCCCCTTGGGTTACTTTCCAAGCAGTGCCTTTGTTTAATATTAGTGGCTCGACTTAATTTTTGCTTTCTCAGTCCAAATAAACTGGAACCTCGAGCAAAATTTCCTCCATATTTTCAATTTAAAATCACTCATAATAAGTATAAAGTCTATAATCATTGAGTTTGAATACGTTCGATGTTTTCACGCTTTGAATTTCAACTGCACCATAAGGAAAAAAATTAGTAACAATAAAAGACCCTTTAAAATGTGAACAAAGCTTACCTGGAAAGAATCAAAGTCGAGTGTTATAAAGAAGAACTTGTTGTCCAACTTTAAATATCTTTCTTAAAATCATTTTATCATGAAAAGCTTTTTTCTTCTCCTTGTAAATTCATGCCTTCTAGTATGCATCATTATAAATCTCCTCTAACTTATGTAACTCCAACTTCTTGTGTTCCCCACTTTCATCCATCTTCATGTTGAATTTCTTGATGGCCCAAAAAGCTTTATACTCTATCTCAATCGGAAGATGGAATGGTTTTCCAAACACTAACCAATAGGGTGACATACCAATAGGTCTTTTATATGTTTTTCCTATATGTCCATAAAGCATCCTCCAAATGCAAGCTCTAATCCTTTCTATTTAAGTTTATTATCTTTTCAAATATAGACTTGATCTCCCAATTAGATACCTCCGCTTGACCGCCAGTTTGTGGATGATAAGCAACTGAAATCTTGTGGGTAACATAATATTTTCTAAGTAAGGCCTTAATGGTTGGATTGTAAAAATGAGAGCCTTAGTCACTTATCAATGCTCTTGGGATTCCAAACCTACAAAAGATATGAGACTTGATAAAAGTTGCAGTAACTTTAAAGTCATCAAATTTGGTGGCTTTAACATCTACCCATTTCGAAACATAATCAACATATAACAATATGTAAACATTACCAAATGATGCAGGGAATAGTCCCATGAAGTCGATGTCCCAAACATCAAAAATTTCATAAACTATTATAGGGTTTATGGCATCTCATTTCTTTGGGATATATTACCTATTCTTTGTCAATTATCACATGATTTACAAAAGACATATGAATCTCGAAATAGGTTTGGCCAATAAAAACCACATTCTTTAGCTCCAAAGTGACCACCACATGTATAGGAATGATAAAAGATTAAAATAGACAAAGCCTCATTTTCAGGAACACATTATCTAACCACTTGGTTAGCCCAATTTTTCCAAAAATGAAGGTCCTCCTATATATAATATTTAGTATCACTTTTAATCTTATCTCTTTCTTATTTAGGCACATCATTAGGAAAAGTCTTTACAACTAAATAACTAACTATGTCAACGCACCAAGGTTATATTTCCTTAATTGCAAATAATTGTTCATCAGGAAAATTATCATTTAAAGGAAACTTATCTTCCTCCCTAGTCAAATGACTAAGGTGATCAGCAACTTGATTCTCTTTTCTTTTCTTGTCCTTTATCTCTATGTCAAATTCACTCAAGAGAAGTATCCACCTTATCAGTGTTTGTTTTGTTTCTTTCTTTGTCAATAAAAAATGAAGAGTTGTATGATTAGAATAAATAATTACTTTAGAATCAAGCAAATAAGAGTAAAAATTTTCTAAAGCAAAAACAATAGACAAAAGTTCTTTTTTAGTGATGGAGTAGTTGCGTTGAGCATCATCTAAAGTTTTGGAAGCATAATAAATGGAATGTTATGCCTTCCAATTCTTTGTCCTAGCACAGCACCAACAGTATAATCATTTGCATCACACATTATCTTAAAGGGAGCATTCTAGTTGGGTGGTTGTATAACTAGTACGGGAGTCAGTAATGTTTTCAACTCATCAAAAGCTCTCTTACATGCTACATCAAACTAAAAAACTACGTCCTTTTATAACAACTTATATAGAGGTAAGGTGATTTTTGAGAAGTCCTTTATAAATCTCTTATAAAACCTTGTATGTCCAAGAAAAGAATAAGCTTCCTGCATGCTAGTGGGGTAAGGTAAGGATTGGATAATATCAATTTTAGCTTTATCAACCTCAATTCCTTTAGAGGAGACAACATGACCCAAAACTATTCCTTGTTCCACCATAAAATGAAAATTTTCAGAATTTAAAACAAGGTTAGAATAATAAACTTACTGAAGGGCATTCACTTATATGCAAATGTTCCCAATGGGCATGTAAAAGTAATCATTTCTTGATCTTACGATGCAATTGCAATTTGAAAATAACCTAAATAACTATCAGGAAAATAATAGTAAGCATGACCTACTAGTCTTTCAAGCATTTGTTCCATAAAAGGTAATGGAAAATGATCCTTTATAGTTACCGAATTTAATTTTCTATAATCAATACAAACTCTCCAACCGTTCTGAACGCAAGTAGGGATCAATTCATTGTCTTAATTTTTCACAACAATTATTCCAGTCTTTTGGGCACTACCTGCACGAGGCTAACCCATCACTATCATAAATAAGGTGAATAATTCCAACCTCAAGCAATTTAAGTATGTCCTTTTTAACTACATCCATCATAGGTGGATTTAATCTCCTTTGGGGTTTTTAAGAATGTTTTGCTCCTTCTTCTAGTAAAATTCTATGCATGCATGTAGACAGACTAATTCCCTTAATGTCAGTAATCATCCATCCAATAGTCGTCTTAGGCTCCTTAAAAACCTGCACCAATTTGTATTCTTGTTATTTGCTAAGCTTGCTTAAGATTATGACTAGCAATGTTCCTCCTTCTCTAAGGAACACATATTTTAAATGTTCAGAAAGAGGTTTCAATTCTAGAATTGGTGGATGTTTCATAGAATGTAAAAGTCTCTCATTAAAAATAGGTAAAGCAATATAGGAAACGTTACCTTGCACTTATTCCTTATGATTTTCTTTGAGCACTGAAATGTTCTCTTGTAGTCCATTAGTAAATGAAAATTCATCAAAGTCCTCTTCATTAACATCTTCACTAATGGCTACTTCCAAAGCATCCATTCCATTAAGATCAAAAACCCTTTGTGCCAAAGAATAAATTACATCAATGGTACAATTATAATCATCTTCATTAAGAAATTTCATGGCATCTTGCATATTAAATTCAACAACTTCACCATCAAATTCCATAGAGAGGGTACCATTATGCACATCAATTTTAGTTTTTGATGTCTTTAAGAATGATCTTCTTAACAAAATAAGAGCACTTTGATCATTTTTATGCGTATCAAAAATATAAAAATTAGTTGGAAAAACCAAATTATTGACTTGCACGAGAACATCCTCAACTACACCTTGAAAATAGGCATTAGATCTATCTGCCAATTAAATTACAACAACAGTTTTGTATAAAGGATCAAGTTTTAAAGAAGCATAAATAAAATATGGCATTACATTAATTAAAGCTCCTAAGTTTGATATGACCTTTTTAAATCTAATACCACCAATTGTCCAAAGGATAATGAAAGCTATTGGGTCTTTACATTTAGTAGGGAGCTTTCTTTGAATCATAGCAGAAACGTTCTCCCCCATTTTAATTTTTTCAACTCCCTTAAGCTTTTTTCTCCTCTTATATGTACATAATTTTTTGAGAAATTTAGCATAACGAGGTATTTGTTTAATAGCATCAAGTAAAGGAATATTTACTCCACACCTACAAAATGTCTTAATGAATTCTTTTTCTTCCTCCTCCTTAAATTTATTCAAACATCCTGGAAAAGGTACAACAAATTTATAATTAGACAATAGAGGAAACTTGAGTGCTTTTGGCTCTTTATGTTTTTTGGGAACATTCTTATCGTCCTTACAGGGAATGTTGCTGGGTGAGATAATTTTGTTATCCTTTTCTTGCATTGAAGCTACTGGAGAGGTCTTTACTAGTGCTTCTAGCTCTTTCCCACTTCTTAAAACAATTACACTTGCATTCTCTTTTGGATTAACAATTTTTTGAGATGGCAACTTTTTAGAACCCTTTGATTCTAAATTACTTACCGTAATGGCTAATTTTCCAACTTGATTTGCCAAGTCTTGGATACTAGTCCTTGTCTCTTTTTGAAATTGTTTTATCTCCTGTTGTAATTAAAAAGTGTTAGAAGCTAAAGATTTGACAATATCATCTAAATACATATTAGAACAAGAATTATAACTAGAGGGTTGAGATGGTTGTGTTGTTTCGGGACATATGGCTACTTGTATTATTGAAAATTTGGGCACAGTTGATTAACTTATTTGATAACAAAATTATCCTTTTCTTGTATATCCTTTGTAGTTGTCTCAAAAATCCACCCATTGCATTAACTTGTTTGATAGATTCCTCTTGAAACATGGGACACATATCAGATGGGTGTCAACTACCAAAAAAATTTTGCAAGCCTTCACTGATTGCACGTTACCTATAGCAAGTTGACAAATAAGAGATGTTAGTCCAACAATTTGTTGGTGTAAATAAGAGACATTCACCTCATTAGCATGTTTAGAAGATGAGTCTAATCTTGTTCTAAATTATTGTAAATTAACTGCCATGTTCTCAATTAAATTTTTAGCCTACTCGGATGTCTTATTTGTGAAGGCACCTCTATTGGTTGCATCAATTAGGCTCTTATCCGTATCTAAAAGTCCATCATAGAAATATTAGATAAGTGATTATCGCTAATTTGATGGTTGGGGAATTTTACACACAATCTCTTAAAATGTTCCCAGTATTCGTGAAATGACTCTCCTTGTTTTTTCTATATTCCACTAATCTTTTTTCTAATGTTAGAGCTTTTTGATGTTAGGAAGTACTTCTCGAGGAATGCTTCTTCATATAATTCTATGTGATAGTACTCCCAAGAGGTAAGTAATAAAGCCAATCGTTAGCTGCATCTTTAATGACAAGGGAAAAGCTCTTAGGTTAATTTGCTCATCTGTTACCCCCGAGGGTTTCATAGTTATACATATCAAACAGAACTCCTTCAAATGTTTATTCGCATCTTCACCTAGCAAACCATGAAAAGTAGGCAAAAGATGGATTAGTCCAGACTTTAACTCAAATGAAACATCATTATTTATTACAGGAAAACTGATGCATAATGGTTATTGTCCAAATTAGGAGTAGCAACCTCCTTTAAAGTTTGAGCCATGTTTCGTTGTTCTTTCGAATCCGAATCACTTGCAAATAACAAATCAAGTCTAGTAAGATTAATCTCGTGTCTCCTTATTCTAGCTACTTTCCTTAATTTCTTTGCAGTTTTCTCAACCTTCGGATTGAATTGTAAACCAAAATTAAAAGAACAAGTATTATGCATAAACTAAATGGCAAAACAAAATTGAGCAAACCTAAACATAAAAAATTTAAAATTTAAAATTTAAAAATTGCTTCAAAAACTAAAAACTAACGAAAACTCCTAGAAATTGATCAAATTTAGCCTAAAACCACTAGGGCTAATGATCCAAAGAATCAATTAGTTTTTTTTAGAACATCTGCTAGTTGTAGAAAGAGGTATTTTTGAGCCAAAAATAAATCAAAAATTTTGCTAAAAAATGAAACTTTTTAACGATAATTAAAATTAAAATTAAACTTTTTATTTATTTATTTTAATTAATATATATGTAAATGAATTTTTTTCAGTAGTAGGTTGTAAGAATAACACAAAAAATCTATTAAAACCCCTCCTCGGCAACAACACCAAAATTTAATGAGCTTATTGAGGGCTATTAAAAATAAATCTTACTCCTAGAAATTAGACTTGTAGTAGTGGGAATACAGGTCGTCCATAGAGAAAGGCAATTAAAAATGTATGTAAATTACTACTAAGATTGATGGGGGTTTTTTTTTGTCACGAATAAAATATAAAGCTAATAAGGTTAAGCTGAAATACAATCAATAATAACTAGCTTAGCCAAAATAGATATCCACCATTGAAACTAACGATTGATCCTTGATACAATGATAATTAATTCCACTTTGAGTATTTATCAGGGAAACAAGTATTTCCTATCTTTCCTCATGTGTGGTTAACAAAGAACAATAACGAACCAATTAACCCTAATTATTAGACGATCTAAGTCCAGTACAAAAAATCTAATCTAACAACATCATTAAGCAATAGAAAGATCGATAAATCAAAGTTCCTTTAACCACCAGCGATTAAAAGAGATTTAGTCCATTATTCTTCCCAAGATTTAATAATAACACTAGCGAAATTACTGAATCCTAGTTACTACTTTATTAGAAATAGATTATCAAACACGATTAACTAGTAGGCCTCCTAGCAATCATGAATGATAATTATAATAATAAGCATAAAAGAACAATAGAACTTAGAGTCAAAATTAAAACAATAAATTCATTTAGATTTTGCAGTTTTAATGTTCCGAGGTTTCAATTCCTTCGTCCAAGAATGAGATTAGCTAAGTAGAGCCATAGAAGAAGCTTTAAGATGTGAAGAGACAAAAGAGAGGTGTATGTTGTGTATCAATTTTCTAGATATCTTCCCCTCTTCTTTCACGTAATAAATTAGTAGTTAGAAACTTAGAAATCTCCTAAAGATATTCCAAATATTATCTCCACATCAAAATACCAAATTAAGGAAAATAATAACAATCCAAATAAGGGTCTTCTTAGTTGAGGGAATTGGCATTTTGGCCAATATTTCATGTCCAATTTGGCTTAGGAAGCTTCCTTAATTATCCCCTTAATTATTGCGTAGAAATCTCATGGGTTTGGGTTAGATCAATGTGCAAGTATCACTTCTGGGCTGATTTTGGACCTCTTTTAGTCAGGATCACTAAAAACTCAAAACATGAAAGTTATAGCTTTCTTTGTATTCTTTTTAGCTCCACTTGAACCATCACAATATATTTAAAAGTTATGTCCCAAATATGGTAATATGTCAAAAATGTCTGAATTTGTGAAATTATCTCATTTTTCTCCCTTTGTTCCCATAGCACACGTAAATCAAAATATACACATAATGAGTACTTTTAGGTCAGGAATAAACATAAAATAATAAGGATTAGTGGAGAAAAATACAATATTGTATGTTCTTATCAATCAGAACATACAAAGAGACTATTTCGGTTACTCCAACTCGTAATTCTGCACTATTGGTAATTGATTCAATTTATGACATTGTAAACAAATTTTCAAAGTCTTATTCTACCTTGGTCAAGGATTTCTCAAATTAATACTAATCCAGAATAGTGAAACAATCTCCTTAATCACTTTAGGGTGCTAAATCCTATATTAATCACTCAACTATCTCCATATAATTTATGTTATATTTAATAACTACCAATGAAGTTACCCTTGATTAAAGTAGGTCATAAGTAAGATGAAAACATAGCAATTCCTATACAGCATATATTGGTGATCATAACTAAAAAAATTACTTAGGGCCTATTTTTTTATATTTTTATTTTTGGTTTTGTTGTTTTTGTTTTCACAAATTTAGTAAAAAAGTATGTTTATTTGAGTGTTTGTTTATGTTTTTTTTATTTTAGTTTCTTTAGGTTTTTGTTTTTTGTTTTTTTATAATTTGATCTACGATCAACTAAATATATATTATTTAAATATTTAATATATTAATTTCTAAATAATTATGATAAATTTAATTTAATATTATATATTTATTTAATTAAATTAATTATGAATAATTTAATTTTAATTAATAAATTTATTCAATTTTTGTAATTAAATCAAATAATTAAATTTAATAATTATTAATAAATATAATTAAATTTAAATATCTTCAAAATATATAAATTTGAAATAAAACTTGATTTAATAATTAAAAATAAATATTAATTTTAAATTATTTATTTTATTAATTGTTTGTTAGTAAATATTAAACAAGAGATTAAAATAAATTTATTTAATTAAAAATAATTTATCTTTAAGTTTTATCTGATATGTAATTATTATTGGTGATAAAAATATAACTACATTGACATTAACAGTCAAATAGATTTTTGTTTTATTAAAAAAAACATAAACAAAAAAACTGAAAACCACGTAAAAAATAGAAGTAGAACCAAATGATCCCTTATATAATCATCACAATGAGAATTTTCATAGACTTGCAAGTAGTGTTTCAAATGAAATTATCACACTGCATCAGTTCACTGAATTTGTTCTCTAACAAGCACCTAAATGTTTGTTTATTTAAGAATCTTCATATTTTAGTCTATAAAAATGATTACTTTTGCCATAAGGATTAAAAAAATAATGTGTGACACTATTTCCACGCTCTACTAATTTTCAATCTTAACAAAATGATGACTAGGAATAATTTTGAAATAGTATAGGGGTGGTTGGTTCACATTGGGGAATGGTAATAGAAATGAGAATGAATATAGTGAAGAATAAGAATGGATATAATCATTATAATTATGATAGTTGGTTAAGAGGAAAGAATGATTACCATTACAGTTGATAATGGTTGGTTTGTTTAAAATATTGAGAAATAAAAATTTGTTATATTTTAACTAATTAATTAATTATATTTTAATTAATTACATTATAATTAACTAATTAATATATTATAGTTAATTAATTATATTTTAATCAATTAATTATATTTAATTAAAATTTTTAAAAAATATATAAGCGTCACGCCTATGACACTTATTGTCACGGGTGTGACAGAGACTGTCATGCCTATAACACTTACCTATTAATTAAGAAATGAAAGTCACTCCTCTCAAATGTGAGAGGTATAGAGTAATACCAGAAAGTGGGATATCAAAAAAAATTTATTCAATCATAATAAATAACCAAAAATATTTTTCATTTCATACCCATGGATTCATTCCCAATCCCCTTAACCAAGCACCCCTTGATCTCATCATAATTTTATTTGTAATGTACATTTATTCTATGAACTTATCATGTACATTTATATATATATAAGACAAAGAATGTCTTTAAGTAATAATGTCATTAAACTAGAACCAACCTATACAAACTAGGACCTTCCTCTTTTTAGGGTACACCATTAATAAGATTGTGTGGATTACATCAATGTGGACATAAAAAGTTTCAATAAAGAATTTTTTTTATTGCCTAAACTTCTTACATTAATATATAATTCCTAACTTCTTCCATGATCAAGTTTTACATCACCCTCGAGGATTCCTATCTGTGATCTCTAATAGAGGTACTATGAAAATTTTGCGTCAAAGGTAGTATTACTTGTAATAAGTAACATAGACCTTATTATGTGTTCTAGATCGTTTATAAATGGGTTAGAAACAAAGGAAATGCAAAATACCTGATTTCAGTTCCATTTTTACTTCTGAAGCAGTTTTTGTGGTCAAATAAGCTCCAATCTCCCAGGACCTTCACGGAAAGCATTCACCAACACATGGTTAAAGCCTTTCTATAGTTTTCTCAATACGTAAGTGCTCTTAATGGGTCAGAGGATCTGTATGTTTACGAATGATATAAGCAATTGTAGGAGACCTTAACCTTTACATATAGCTTCCACATCGAGCTTCCCCATCATAAGCCTGATATGGGTTTGGTCTATATTAATCGGTATCTATTTTCCTTCTGGACTTTGACCCATTAGTTTAGATCATTTTATTGAGCCACTTTATTACCATTATCTGGATCAAATTACTTAACTTAACCGATAAGTTATCAAAAAGCTGAAAAATACAATGTCCAGTCTAGTGCACACCTAGGCATATATCTGGCTACCAATTACACTAGAGTATAGGATATTCCTCATAGTCTCTCTCTCAACTTCATTCTTTGGACACTGTGCCAAAGATAATCTCTCGCCATGAGAGATAGGTGCTACAACAGGTTTACATTTAGCTATATTAAACCTTTGTAGTACTCGCTCAATGTATGCTCTTTGTGAGAGGCTCAATGAGTGTTGAGATCTATCTCGATGAAACTGTATTCCAAGGACAAAAGATGCTTCACCTAAATCCTTCATGTCAAAATGTTTAGCTAAAAGTTGTTTTTCCTCATGCAACATTTTCAAATCATTTAACGTGAGCAAGATGTCATCCACATATAGTAATAGGAAGATAACTTTGCTCCCCCTGACTTTATATAATAAGCATCTTTCAACTTTATTTTTCACAAATCCGAATGAGGTCAAAACCTCATCAAACTTTAGATACCATTGTCTGGAAGCTTGTTTTAAACCATATATTGATTTAGTCCACTTACAAACTTTGTCAGTTGTATCTTGATCCTGAAATCTAGGTTGCTCCATATAGACCTCCTCATAAAGGTCACCATTTAGGAAAGCAGTTTTAACGTCCATCTGATGTAGCTCTATGTCATAATGAGCTACTATTGCCATAATTACTCTAAATGCATCCTTTGAGGATACAAGAGAGAAGGTAACATTGAAGTCAACTCTTTCTCTCTCAGTGAATCTCCTAGCAACCAAATGCGTCCTAAACTACTTAACTTGACCCTGTGTGTCCTTCTTGGTCTTAAATAGCCACTTTCAATTGATAGACCTGCAATGTTGAGGTAAATCAACAAGCTCCTATTGATGGTAAAACCTATCTACTTATTTTACGCTCAAAAATCGCAAGTAAACAGGTCGTGACTTGTAGTAAAAAGAGTGGATATCTACAACATCCCTACTACCATAAGGTGCATACCCAAACATTCAAGAATATTCAAGTACATATCATATGATAGTGGCATGTTAGAGCAAAAACAAATCCAACTTACAAATGGCATCATCTAACATAATCAGAAGGCATCAAATTTTAAAACCATTCATTGCATTCATTTATAAAGTCTACACTGTGTCCATTAGACAAATATTTATAAAACCTCATATAGGTTCTAGCAAAAACTACAAAATAAAGGCTATAACTCTCTGACTTTAGCTGACAGACCTCTGAGCCATAACTTAGTCCAAAATGTTCTTGTAGTCCAGAATAAACACTCAGTCTCCTGTCTCGTACCTAAAAAGTCACGTTGCAATTTTTATGAGTTTTGCGAACTCAATGAGTGAACCATTATTGATGATTTCACCGGATTCACATACACAAATCACATATTTTACAATTATTCATACAGAACAGGAATATTTCAAATACTCACACTGTAATGGCACATCATTTCATCAATGCGACTGAGATCATATATAAACACATATAGATGCATATGAGACTCCACATTCGTTATTAATATTGTGACCAAGTGCCTATCACATATACAAATATTGGCCCATTAGGCTTAGTCAGAAACATATATCACGGAGCATAGCTCTACATGCCAAATAATATATCAAGGAGCCAAGCTCTACATGCAAGCACTTGATATTGGTCACTCCGGTCACAACGTTTTTATCTGAGCATGCATTTTATGAAATGCATCATTTTAGAATTTACCACTTATCACACTCATGTATAAAGTACAGCCAAAATTTCAGAATCATCGGATCCAAGTCCCGCATTCAACTTTTGTTGAGAATTCATATAGCATAATACAACTAGAATTATCAAACAAATCAGAACACTTCCAATACAATCCCAAATATATACTCCTTGGAATTTAAGTCTAGAATTCAGAAACAATCACAACAGTTTAATAATTGGAAGCTTAACAAATCAAATTAAATCAATCCTAGGAAATTCATCTAGGTTGACTCACAGTACGCTCCAAGAATCTATTGCCTAGATGGTCCAGCAATGTCTGACTAGTATCCAATGTGCTCCTCTAAAACATACACAACACATTTACAATCTATCACATTTTTGCACTAATGTAAGTATTCCGTTATACACACATACATATATAAAATATGCACAATACATGTTCAATGACAATTCTGGGGTACTTTATTGTGATCCTTATCAAAAATTCATTCAGATATCAAAGCCCTAATTAATACCATGTATATTGATAATTGGATCAAAACAAAACAATGTCAAAACAATTTCATTGACCACTTCAGATTTTTCTTCTAATACACATACGGGTCAATTTTGCATACTAAATTTGATAAAGTAAATGGCTAAATTAGGCAACACTTTCTTCTCAAAAATTGTTCAACCATGTCTTAAGTTTCTAATGCCTCTAAGATCATCTAATTTGATCCACTATACTATGAGTTATGCTTACAATACCATAGACTGTGTATATTTGAACATTTGGCTAGTACATGATCATACCCTCGAATTGTACAACTCATATCTTTCACCTCAGATATCCAAAAATTACAACATTTATTCAAATTTAAAACTAAGAGAATAAGATACAACTTTGGTGAAGACACTTTAGTTTAATTCAACCTACATCAATACAGTTTATTCAGTAACCATAAGATATGATTTCTGTCCCTGGTAATGCTACAACTAAGCTAAGATGCAGTTTCATGCCAAATTTGAAAGTCTTAGAGATAGAATAAAAATTCTACTCTTCAAGAAAGTTGTAGATTATGTCTCTAGTCTAGTCTGAACTAAGAATCAACTTATTTGGAAATCTACAGATCAAGTTATAATCAAAATACCAAAGTTATAATCAGAATACCAGCAAACTTCCACACTTTCATCCTATCAATCACTTTCAATTTAATTCAGATAGCTCTAAATTTTTATGGAGAGAAAGAAAAATGTCTTAGGAATCCATTGATCTAAGTTTCAAGTCAGTTGAAGTTCGGATGAAAAAGTTATAGCCAAAAGACTTAGGATTGTTCAATGAAATACTCTAGTCCATAACCCATACATGCATCTACAACCTTTTTCTCTCTTTAGCACGCAAATCTTCATCTTCTTCACCAAACCCAGTTTTTTTTTCTTCTTATTCCTTTTCCAACTTAATCACTTTTAAATCGCCTATTATGCTTGTCTATACTCACTGACACTTCCAAACAATTCAAAAACAATCTTAAACTTCAAACATCACAAATTTGAACCCTTCATTTTCACTTTCTCACACTACTGTAATTTTCCAACTCTCATACTATCATCAGATACACAACTCTCTTTTTTTTTTCCAATTCTTATACTATCATCAGATACACAACTCTTTATGTTCTTTAACACATTTCACTTCATTAATTCCTATAATAGTTCAAAAGCATTAATAACAAATCAAAATATACGATTTCACACTAACGCCAAAAACAGAGTATATTCAGTTAAACACTAATTTTAGCACTCTCTCATTTTTTTCTGACTTACCCATTTATAGTAAAAATCTCATTTCAACATAAACTTTGCATTTAAATACACTTTCCCTTAACACTGTATCATTTAAACTTTTCCCTTAAATCCAAACTCATTCAACTCACCTCTGTTAACACTTCATAAATTTTCTATGCATGAATATTGAATCACCATTTACGTAATCTTCTAAGCCTTAACATAAACACATATTTCTTAGTCCAAAATCCATTCAAATCAATTGAAAATAATTCCGAATCCTCAAACCCATCGACTAAATTATTCAATACCGCAACCTCAAATCTTAAACCCATGTATGCATGTATATTTTTACACCATAAAAACATCATCAAGTTACTTACTTATTTCAGCTACAAAGACAACCAATGAGAGACAAAAACACAAAGCAGAGAATGTTTTCGGTGATCCAAAAGCTACAGGAATTCTTTTTTCAGAACCAACTTCGTGGGTTTTTGCATGATATTTACGTGTCACTCAACCTAACATCCACTTATCATAACAGACGCAACCCATTTGTCACAGTACAACTAGCTAAATGTCTCATATAGATTATTGCCACGTGTCACTATATAAATGGTCCATACATCAATATTTTTTTCAAAAAATTCACTAAAAATTTCAAAATACCCTAAATAATCCCACAATTGCCAAAACACATTTTATGCACATTTACTAACTCAATTATACCTGGAAATGTCAATGAATGCATGTACAGTCATATGAATGTGCAAAAAAAATGTGTATGTCACAATTAATTTATGCATGACATGCATTTTCCCAATTTTCTCATAAATTTCTCATAAGTTACTATTCTAGTCTTAACATGGGTAACGGGATGTTACAATTCTCCCCTCCTAAAAAAATTTCTTCCTCGAAATTCTTACTTGAATAATCAAATACGTAGGGGTACTGATTCCTCATACACTCCTCCGTTTCCCATGTAGATTCCTCACTCGAATGATTCTTCCAAAGTACTTTCACCATTGGGATCACTCGGTTCCTCAATTGTTTACTCTGATAGCCAATTATCCTCACAGGTTCTTCAATATAGCTCAGGTTACTAGAGATTTCAATCTCCTGGGTCGGTATCACATGAGGTGGATCTAATAAATACCGTCTAAGCATACTCACATGAAATACATTATGTATCTGAGCCATTTCCAAAGGTAAGGCTAACTTATAAGCCAATGGTCCAATTCTTTCAATTATCTCATATGGACCAATATACCTCAGAATTAACTTACCCTTCTTGCTAAATCTCAGTACACCTCGCCATGGTGATACTCTTAGAAATACTCTATCACCAACCTGATACTCTATATCTCGTCTGTGTTGATCCACATAGCTTTTCTGTCTATCTTGTACTACTTTAATTCTGCTACGGATCAACTTTACCTTATTAATAGTTTCCTGAATCAACTTTGGGCCTTTGACAATTCTTAGACCCTCTTCATCTCCATATAGAGGGCAAAGACACTTCCTTCTGTACAATGCCTTATAAGGAGCCATTCCGATACTACTGTGATACTGATTATTGTTAGCAAATTCAATCAAAGACACATACTGATCCTATGCTCCTTGAAACTCCAGAACACAAACTCTAAGCATATCCTCAACAGTCTTAATCGTTCTCTCACTCTGACCATCTGTCTGAGGATGAAATGCAGTACTGAAATTTAGCTTTGTACCTAAAGCTACTTGTAGGCTACCCCAAAATCTTGAGGTAAATTGAAGATCCCTGTCCGACAAAATGGACATTGGAACCCCATGCAATCTCACAACTTCATTTACATATCGCCGAGTCAACTGATCTAATGAATAATTTTCCCTCACTGGCAAGAAGTGAGCTGATTTGGTCAGTCTATCAACAATGACCCAAATGGCATCTTGTTGCCTCAGAATCCTAGGCAAACCCATAACAAAATCCATCATGATTCGTTCCTATTTCCACTTCGGAATAGGTAACGAATGTAATTTTCCAACAGGAGCCTAATGTTCAGCCTTAACTTGCTGACAAGTTATACACTTAGAAACGAACTCTGCTACTTGCTTTTTCATTCCCGACCACCAGTAATGTTGTTTCAACGTGTTATACATCTTGGTAGTACCAGGATACATAGCATAAGCTGCTATATGGGCTTCCTCTAAAATCTCTTTTCTCAAATTATCAACATAGGGCATACACAATCTTGGCCCTAACCACAATGTATCATCTCTAACTTCAAATTCAGAATCCAATTTCACTTTCAACTTCTTAATTATCTTCATTAAGTCTGGATCTCTGCTCTGAGCCTCTTTAATTCTTTTAAGCAACACAGGTCTCAACTTCAAGATGGCTATCAATGTATCATTTTGCTCCAGATTTAATTCAACATTCAATGCTCTCAACTGAACTAGGCTCAGTAACCTCGATAACTGTACTTGAGCCACACTACTGTTAGACTTCCGACTTAATGCATTAGCTACCACGTTAGCTTTTCCAGGATGATACTCAATGGTACAATCATAATCTTTTAACAATTCAATCCATCTTCTCTGTCTCATATTCAACTCTTTCTGGCTCAACAGATATTTCAAATGTTTGTGATCAGTGAACACCTGAAAAGTTTCTCCATATAAATAGTGTCTCCAAATTTTTAAGGCAAATATAACTGCAGCGAGTTCCAAATCGTGTACTGGGTAATTAAATTCATGAGACCTCAATTGTCTCGATTCATATGATATTACTTTACCATGCTGCATTAGCACACATCCTAATCCCTGATGTGATGCATCATTGTACACAATATAACCTCCAGAATTCGATGGGATAGCTAACACAGGTGCAGTAGTTAACCGATGCTTTAGCTCCTCAAAACTCCTCGACAATCATCACTCCATTTAAAAGCCACATTCTTTCTCAGAAGTTTTATCAAAGGGGCTGAGATCAGTGAAAACCCCTCGATAAACCTTCTATAATAACCAGCTAATCCAAGGAAACTTCAGATCTCAGACATATTCCTCGGAGCCTCCCACTTCAACACTGCATCTACTTTCTTTGGGTCCACCTAAATGCCCTATCCAGACACTATATGACCCAAGAATACCACTTGATTAAGCCATAATTCGCTCTTAATGAATTTAGCATAAAGTTGTTTTTCTCTCATTATCTAGAGAACCAATCTCATATATGCAACATGATCCTCTCTACACTTCGAGTACACCAAAATGTCATCAATAAAAACAATCACAAAGAAGTCTAAATAAGATTGAAATACCTTATTCATCAATGCCATAAAAGCTACCGGAGCATTAATCAAACCAAACGGCATCACTAAAAAATCGAAGTGCCCATATCTAGTTCTAAATGCACTCTTGGGAATATCAGCCTCAGCTATTTTCAATTGGTAATATCCCGACCTCAAGTCTAACTTTGTGAACACCTGAGCTCCCTGTAACTGATCAAATAAATCATCAATCCTAGACAATGGGTATTTATTTTTAACTGTGATCCGATTCAACTGTCGATAATCAATACACAATCTCAAAGTTCCATCATTCTTCTTTACAAATAGTACCGGAGCTCCCCAAGGTGACACACTAGGCCTGATGAAACCTTATCTAACAACTCTTGTAACTGGGCTTTGAACTTCTTCAGTTCTACAGGTGTCATCCTATATGGGGGTATTGATATAGAAGCGGTACCTAGAATAATGTCTACAGTAAACCCCGTCTCCTTTTCTGGTGGTAAACCTGGTAATTATGTAGGAAACACATCCAGGAAATCCCTAACAATTTGAATATCCTGAATGGTTTGTTCATTCCGAGTGTCAACTACGTGGGCCAGATAAGCCTCACATCCACCTCGGATCAGTTTTAGCACACTCATAAATGCAATTAGTCAGGCTGGCATTGCCTGACTAACTCCTCGAAACACCACTCTCGATTGGTTGGGAGATTCAAGAACTACTTCCTTGGTGTCGCAATTCATTACAGTTTAATGAGTTGTAAGTCAATCCATGCTAAGAATTACATCAATTTCTTTTAACTGCAAAATGATCAGATCAACTTCCAACTCTGCCTGATCAATCCGAACTATACATCTTTGACATACCTCACCAACCACTGTTGTACTACCCACTAGAGTATTCACCTCTAAACCACATTTCTTTTCTTAGAACCAACTTCGTGGGTTTTTACATGATATTTACGTGTCACTCAACCCAACATCCACTTATCACAACAGACGCAACCCATTTGTCACAGTACAACTAGCTAAATGTCTTATATATATTATTGCCATGTGCCACTATATAAATGGTCCATAAATCAATATTGTTTTCAAAAAATTCACCAAAAATTTCAAAATACCCTAAATAATCCCACAATTGCCAAAAACACATTTTAAGCTCATTTACTAACTTAATTATACCCAAAAATGTCAATGAATGCATATATAGTCATATGAATGTGTAAGAAAAATGTGTATGTCACAATTAATTTATGCATGACGTGCATTTTCCTAATTTTCTCAGAAATTTCTCATAAGTTACTATTCTAGTCTTAACATGGGTAACGGGATATTGCAATATCGATCCCACAGGGATTGATGCCTAGACACCGCTTAACTTAAACACAACTTTGTTTAAAAAACTAAATTATGAAATGCAAATAATCTGGAAAATTAAAAAAGACTAATGTAAACAATGGACGATACCATAAATGTAAAAAATATGAATTCAATAATCTAAATGTTAGAGATTACTTTTTCCTTATTTTGTCTCCCTCCTATTTTATTGATTGAATTGTGTCTTACCCTAGATTTTTGAATGTACTAATTACCCTCTCTCAAGTTGTAACTATTTGTCCTTAATTGAATTAACGAGAATCGATTAAACGATCTCTCAACCTACCCAATGACTCTACCAATTCAACTAGTTATTAAACTATCCTATAGGTGATCAATTGACTAATCGAGATCTCTCTTCTAATTATTCAATTAACATGTTGATTGCTAGTTTATAGGTCATAAACTCTCCTTGTACAATCCTACATGAATATCATCTCACTCACTCTCTCGATTTGTTGCAAGATGACAATTAAGAACAACAATCAACAAAGACAATTATATTCAATTCAACAAAATAGGAGTTTTGACAAAATAATTCAAAAGCAATCCCTAAAATGAAATCAGCCTAACATAATCTCCATATCATCATCAACAATCAAATAAACCTTTTTTACAAAGAATATAAGAGATTAGAATGACAGAAAATTAAATAGGAAGATTCCTTCTCTTTTTTTTCAAAATCTGGAATTTTGGTGTTGATTTGCTATTTTGCCCAATCTTGATGATGATCCTTGTCTTCAATCCCTCCTCAATGCTCCGAACATGTTTTCTCCACTCAAGGATGGTGTTTCTACAGGTGGGTTTCGTCTCCTCTGAAGATGGAGGCTTAATGATGTTTTTATAATCCAAAAATCTTAGGTTTAATGAAGCCTCACAGATTGCCTTGGATTACAATTCTCACATCCATGGGAATCTGCATGATTCCACAAGCGTGGGAATTACACACAAATGCACTCCTCATTTGTGCTGTGATTTCCTACACTCGTTGGAATTTGCATGATTCCCACAAACGTGGGAATTTGTCCCAGATGAACTCTTCTTGTCTTCTCTTCTTTGATCTTTTGTTTAACCTCCAAGTTGCTCCCTCTTCCTTACTATACAAAAATAATCAATTCTAACCCTCAATTAGCATCAAACACACAAGAACAACAATGGAAATCAAACTTATTGAAAACATACAAAATGAATCCTAAACTAGAACAATAAATAACAATTATGTAAGAAAACACATGCCAATTACCTACAAAAATATATCCTAATGCACACCTATCACTCCCATACGTTATTGTGCCTCATAGATTGCATCTCATTGTTCATTGCTTCCCATGATAACTCCACATAGAGTCCAGAAATGCCAGAAAACATCTAGCATTGTATAATGTGACTTTATGGGGACCACTAATGTCTGTATATATGAGGTCCATTAAACCAGAAGCACGAGTTCACCCCTTTTTCCTTATCTTAGTCAACTTACCCCTACAACAATCGATAAATGTTTCCAGATCACTAAAGTCCAGAGTTGGGAGAATGTTATCCTTTATCAATCTCTCAACCCTCTCCCTAGAAATGTGGCTAAGACGTTTATGCCACAACATGTATGATGTTTCCTTTATGAAGGCTCTCTTTCAAGTAATAGGTTCAGTAGCATAAGAAGAGGCATACATTTCGTTAGGAGTAAGAAACATTCTATACAATCCGTACGATAAGAAGGCAGTTTCGATATGTCTTGTATTGATAGAAATATTTACAATCAAAGTATCAAATACAAACTGATATAGTGCTCTAATCGCCGACACGTGATTAATGTCTTTTTACAGTTTTCTCAATATGTAAGCGCTCTTAACGGGTCAGAGGATCCGTATGCTTAAGAATGATATGATTAACTGTAAGAGACTTTAACCTTTATATATAACTTCTATATCAGGCTTCTCAATCACAAGCCTGTTATGAGTCCGGTCCACACTAATTGGGATCTATTTTTCTTTTGGACTTTGATGAGTCACTTTATTATCCTTATCTGGATCAAATTACTTAACTTAACTGACAAGTTATTGAAAAGCTAAAAAATAGAATTAATAGTTGTCCAACATAATAAGAAAGGACAAAATTGTTCAACATTACCTTCCTAGTGGGAAATGTTCTTTTAACAGTTTTAGAGGGAAATGCAAGTGCTATTCTATAAATATCTTCATGATAATACTTTTAAAATAAATTCAAGTTTCTATATTGAGATACATGCTTGATGGAAAAAATTTTTTAATTACTTTTAAATTTGTCACTTCTTTATGAAGCCTTCTCATTTAATTGAAAATGATCGTGACTCTTTAAATTAATTTGATATATTTTCATAATCTTTCATTTGAATGACTTCAGATTCTCCTTGTAGATTCTGAAGACGAACATTATTTGGCTTTCCCTTGTTAGATTATTTAATGGCCCATATGACTTATAGATTTGAGTCCCATGAATAGCACCCAAGATAATGGTTATTGGGTATTAAATAATGGATCTCAAAATGGGTCAACGATCCTTTCCCTCTCTCTTTTAAAATGAACCAATATGATGGTTGGTGAAATGATATATAAGTTTTAGAAACTTATGAAAGGTTATCTTAACCATTGAGAAAACTAATTTACAGACGACAAAAGGCAGAGAGGGAATAAATTAACATCTTCCAACAATCTCATCAAACAATATGGAGTCATGTTTGTCTTTATATGTTGTTCATCGATCTATGAAAGTATTTATAGTTGGTATCAGAGCCTGTGTTGCATTGTTTGATTTCGTAAATGAATCGCATTCTCAATATGCTCTGTTGAATATCGATTGTTTATGCGATGTTGTATGTCTTTTCGTTTTCTAGAATAGATATGTGTCTTTTTGAGAGTTTGTTTATAGATAAATACGGATTGTTTAAAAGTTCAAGAAATGAAAACGAAAGTTTTATTTAGTAAAACATTTAGGGATTTTTGTGGAAATTAAGTTAGAAAGGGCTGAGAAAGATAGCACCCAAGGAAGAAGATGAGAGGCTGTTTATATGAGTTTCAAAAAACACCATTTCAGGCCATAAACTCCCTCGCTTAGTCTACGTTCATGGTGGACCTTTTGCATGGACAGTCACTTTTCTCATACGTTCCACAAACTCAAATCCGTGGTTAAGACGACCAATGACTTTGCCGTCTCAGTCGAGTATAGTTTTCATAGACCATAGTACCTTTGGCTTTTCTATTTCTGAAAACGAAAAGTAACAGGAAAGTCAAGGTTTTTATGGACCTACTAAAGGCACTGGATTTGTGATGCATTTATTGTTTAAGTCAAGTAAGGATTCTGGAAAAGCATTGCAAGAAGAATCTATGAAAGAAGATTGTAGAATTAAAAAAAGGAAAAAATGAAACCAGCGTCGCCTGAGGAAGATGAGATTGCACGCACGCACCTCACTTGTTACATTACTTGTTTACTATCTCTGCATTTATTGTTAATTGTCTTTTCATGAAAAAGCAACAGATTGGTGTGATGGTGTCAAGTACGTAAATGCTTTTATTATAGTTTGACTTGTTATCTTTAATAGGAATAAAAGATGCAAAAGTCTATGTTCGTGGCCCACGTAAGAAAGACATTAGCTTTATAATTGTAAAGATGAATTATTTGGATTGAAGGTTTTGGAAACTGATTTCATGTATATGGGTCATAATTGATTTATTTTCTATGCATAATATAAATTAAAAAGAATTTGTGCCATATTATGTGTGTTATTTGGTATTTTGAATAGTTTATATTATGCAATGTTTGCAATTAATTTGTCCTATTATATGATGAATATGTTACATGACATAATGGTATTTTAAAATAGTTTGTTAATCACCAAAGTGACCAAATTAATTTAAATTAAATTTTGTCATGTACAATAATTGTCCAATTAAATGTTTATTGCATGAAAAGCTTGTTAGTCACC
This sequence comes from Erythroxylum domingense, assembly GCA_025594535.1. Lineage (NCBI taxonomy): Eukaryota > Viridiplantae > Streptophyta > Magnoliopsida > Malpighiales > Erythroxylaceae > Erythroxylum > Erythroxylum domingense. Next base: position 19,971,072 of record JANQBM010000221.1, on the reverse strand, counting down.
AAAGTGGCCTAGCTTGAAAAATTAAACATTTAATTGTGAATGTTTCAATTGTTCATATGGAGATGATGCTATTAAAATGAGGTAAAAGTTGAATTGAACAATTAAGAATATTCATTATAATGCTAGGAGGTCACCCAAAGGTGGACCATTGCTTATAATTAATAATATGAAAGGCACTTTATCAACATATTTAGTTAATATGATTGTATATCAAAAGATAACATACATGTTGACTAGAATATGATTGATTGTCTATTATAGTGAACTATATTTACATCATAATAGGTTACAGCTATGTATTTAAATTTTACCCAATGGAGAATTTAAATGCATAATCAAATTTTATTATTAGTTTGAATCTATTTAGGTCTGCTCAAAGCATTAATTAGTGAGCTATATATTGTGTTTGTAGCATCTACTAATTTGTTTGCTTTAGAAAATGGGCTAATCAAGTTCAATGGTCTGAACTATGCTGATTGGTCCGAACAAATCCAGTTCCAACTGGGTGTAATGGATTTGGACTTGGCCATAGTTTCAAAAGTAAGGCCTGCAGTTATAACTGAGACCAATTCTGAAACTGACAAGTCTTATTATGAGGCTTGGGAACGGTCTAACAGGCTAAGTTTAAATTTAATGCGAATGACAATCGCGGAAAATGTGAAGCCATTAATGCCTAAGACGGATAATGCAAAGGAGTTTATGTTAAAGCTTAAAGAATACTCCTAATCTGATTTATCTGACAAGTCCATAGGAGGGACTTTAATGGGTGAGCAACCGACCAAGAAGTTTAACTAGTCACAGCCCATTCATGGCCATATAACCCATATGTCAAACCTAGCTGCAAAGTTGATAAAAGATTAGGTCATATATCCAAGGAAAGGGTACAGAGGTTAGTGAAAAATGAAATTCTACCTTCATTGGATTTTTTTGATGGGGATATATATATGGATTGCATCAACGAAAGGCACACTAAACATATATCAAAGCATCCAGCCACAAGAAGTAATGAATTATTGGAATTAATACACACCGACATCTATGGTCCTTTCGAAGTTCCTTCTTGGGGCGGCGAAAAATATTTCATTACCTTTATTGTTGACTTCTCATGATATAGATATATTTATCTGCTACATGAGAAGTCTCAGTTTATAGACATCCTAGAGGTGTTTATTAATGAGATAGAAAGGCAGTTAGATAGAAAAGTAAAGATAGTGAGGTATGATAGAAGTGGTGAATATTATGGAAAATTCAATGAAAGTGGACAATGTCCAGGTCCATTTGCAAAGTTTCTTCCAAGTCGAGGCATATGTGCACAATACACAATGCCTGGTACACAGCAGCAAAATGGTGTAGCAGAAAGACGGAATCGTACTCTTATAGAAATGGTTAGGAGTATGTTAAATTATAGCACTGTACTGTTATCATTGTGGATGCATGCATTAACGACCACTGTATATCTGCTTAATAGGATTACTAGTAAAGCAGTTCCTAAGATATCTTATAAACTGCAGATAGGAAGGAAACTCAGTTTACGACATCTTCACATTTGAGGTTGTCTGGCAGAAGTAAAGTTGTATAATCCATATGAAAAAAAAAACTTGATGCGAGAACTGTTAGTGGTTTTTTCATCGGTTATCCTGAAAAATCAAATGGTGCAGATTTTACTGTCCTAACCATAATACGAGAATAGTTGAGTCTGGTAACGCTTGGTTCATTGAAAATGGTCAAATCAGTGGGAGTGGAGAACAACAAAAAGTGGATATTCACGAGAATCGTGTAGAACCTACTCCAAGTCGAGTAGAAACTACTATATCAAACGTGATCCCACCAGTTGTTATTTCTTTTGTTGCATCACGGATACGCAACATACCAAAACAACAAATTAATGTTCCAAATTGATAAATTGAACATAGTAATGACGAACTAGCTAATGATGATCAAGTTAGAAATGATCAAGTAAGGTCACAAGACGTAGCATTACGAAGGTTTGTAAGGCAAAGGAGACTAACTATTTCAAGTGACTGTGAAATTTACTCACTTGAACATGAATGTGACTTGAGCATTGATAAAGATCCAGGATCATTCAAACAAGCTATGGAATGTAATAATTCTGAAAAGTGGTTCAATGCTATGAAAGAAGAGTTGAAATCAATGGATGATAACAACATCTGGGAATTAGTTAAGTTGCCAGAAGGTGCAAAACAAGTGGGTTGTAAATGGGTCTTTAAGACCAAACGTGACCCACAAGGCAACATTGAAAGGTATAAAGCCAGACTTGTTGCCAAAGGTTATACTAAAAAGGATAGCATTGATTATAAAGAGACCTTCTTGCTAGTTTCAAAGAAGGACTCTTTAAGAATTGTTATGGCTTTGGTGGCTCATTATGATTTAGAGCTTCACCAAATGGACTTAAAGACTACCTTTCTAAATGGTGACTTGGAAGAAGAAGTATATATGGATCAACCGGAAGGTTTCGTGACCACAGGAAAGGAACGATTAGTGTGTAAATTAACGAAGTCAATATATGGACTAAAGCAAGCTTCCCGATAATGGTATCTTAAGTTTAATGATATCATCACGTCTCATGATTTTGTAGAGAACACTGTTGATCAATGTATCTATATAAAGGTCAGTGGGAGCAAGTTCATTATATTAGTCCTATATGTTGACGATATTCTTCTTGCTGTTAATAATATGGTTTGTTACATTATGTAAAGACTTTTCTTTCTAATAATTTCAAAATGAAAGATATGGCTGAGGCATCCTATATGATAGGAATAGAACTATTTCGTGATAGATCACAAGGAATGTTAGGATTGTCTCAGAAAGGTTATATCGAGAAAATATTATAAAGATTTAAAATGGAAAAGGGCTCCATATGGATAGTTTCGATTCAGAAAGGGGACAAATTTAATGTAATATTCACAAAATGATTTGGAACGTAAGGAAATGGACTCTATTCCTCATGCGTCAGTAGTTGAGAGCTTAATGTATGCTCAAACATGCACTCGGCCAGATATCAGTTTTGCTATTAGAATGTTAGGCCGATATCAAAGCAATCCTGGAATGGATCACTGGAAAGCTGTAAAGAAAGTCCTTAGATATTTACAAGGCACCAAGGACTATATGCTCACATATAGGATACTTGGATTAGACTATGCTGGTTGCGTAGACTCATGGAAATCTACATTCAGTTATATGTTCCTATTAGCTGGAGAAGGAGCAATTTCGTGGAAAAGTGAAAAGTAGTCAGTCGTTGCTACTTCTACTATGGAGGTTGAATTTGCAGCATGTTTTGAGGCTACAATTCATGGATTGTGGTTGCGGAACTTCATCTTAGGTCTTCGTCTTGTCGACAATATTGCTAGACCGTTAAGAATTTATTGTGATAATTCCGCAGTTGTTTTCTTTTCTAAGAATGAACAAGTATTCCAAGGGTGCGAAACACATGGATTTGAAGTACTTGTCTCTAAAAGAAGAACAAAAAAAAAATAAAGTGTCAATTGAGCATATTGGTACGACTCTAATAATAGCGGATCCGTTAACTAAAGGCTTACCGCCCAAAACATTTATTGACCATGTTAATCGAATGGGCCTTATAAATAAGTCCTTGTTAGCATAGAGTTCTGACATTTATATATACATATGATTATTGTTGGACCCCGTTTCCAGAGCCCAACATCGGACTTGGGATCGTGAAACTTGAGCATGGAGGAGGGCTTAGAAGTTGGAGATTTTAAAGAAAAATCATTCGGAAGCAAAGGAGGGCTTCGCCGCGACGTCAAGTATCTTCGCCACGGCTAAATTATGCGGAAAATTCCCCTGAACTCTTCGGGAATTTTATGCTGCGGCGGACATAATGAACTTCGTCACGGCAAACCCGAAATTTTATTTTTGTTGCGGTGAACTCACCACGCCAACAAAAATAAACAACTTCAGGTTAATTAAGAGTTCGCCTCGACGAAAACCCCTATGAAAAAACCCATAACCCAAACTACTTGTCTTACTAAAATGCAAATTTAAAATCTTTCAACCACATTCATTTGTACAACCTAAAAACAAAAATGGATAAGAACCTAACCATAAACAAACTCCCAAAATCTTAAGCTCATTTCCAAAATCGAATACTTTACGAAAACATGAAAATCATAGCCAAAATCAAACATATATTTCATTAATATTAAAAGTAAGAGTTTTACAATGCTTTAGTGGACATTTCGAGTCCCCTTACATCATAATCCAAAATACAAAGTTTATAAAAACTAGAATCGCTCAAAATATGACTAAAGCATTGTTTCATATAATCTAACTTCAAAAACAAACAAAACAAAACATGCAAACTGGAGTGATGCCTTGACTCTTGACTTACTCGGTCTCTTGCTCATCACCTGAATAGGGGAGGAGAATGAGGGTGAGCTTAAAGCTCGTGGGTAACAATTTGATAACTAGTAACAAGAAAAATCGTTGAATTAGTTTATTTGAATCATAAACATATATTCCTCAATTCTCAAATCATCAAACACTTTATAAGCAATTCAAATCATGCATTCAATAAACTTGTCATCATATAAGCACATCAAAATGGTTTGGATGGATCCAAAATAGAACATACTACACATTTCCCATAAGGGTCCTGAGTAGCCGTGAACAGAACGTACTATCGCAATTCCACTTAATGGTCTTGCATAGCTGTGAACTTGTGGGAGTCCATGAAGGAGCTACATGCCACTAACGGGCAGGTAGGAGAAGCCTTTTGTCAAAGTGCACTTGATTCATGTAACACCCCACTCCCGCTGAACCCGAACCTGATATCGACAGTGATACCCGAGTCCGTGCCCCGCGAGAGTGACGTGTCACATCACTTCACTAAACAAAAGTCGGTATAATTTTTTTTTGTAAGCTCTTTACACTTGTCACTCATATGGGCCCACTTTTTCTTTTTCAAAACATTTTGCTTACTTCAATTGAAACAAAACACATCACATTTTAATCGAGAGAATAAAGTACAGAAAGTTGATAATCCAAATTGGCCTATTTTATTTATAACAATATGACACAGCACAATAACAATCAACAGAAGCTTTTATTGGCCACTTGGGCCCATTAAATTTCAAAATACAATCATTTCTCTTTTTATAAAATTATTACAAATCGCTTACA
>JANQBM010000221.1:19955761-19965812 GCA_025594535.1 Erythroxylum domingense | reverse complement strand
ATACCAAAAATAAATATATTTGTTTTCTCATTCTATGTTTTGTTTCTTTGCAGTGAATATGCGCTCAATCTCGTAAAATCACTAAAACCCCCATCCCTTTGCATTCATGCACTCGCTTCAACACTAAAACCTCTCTGCTCTCTCTCTATCTTACGCTCAGTTTCTCTGTGCTTAGGTGGGTGTTGTTTCCGTACAATGTCAGGATCTGGTGGGGTTCCGATGACAAGAAATCGTGGTGAGAACCGGTTTTACGTGTCTCCCGCGATGCGTAAACAGCACCAACAACAGCAACAAGAAAAGAAACAGCAAAAGCCGGCGGTTGCCAAGAATTCTGGGTCAGAGATGGGTAAGAGGTCGGATTCTGATCAATGCGTCTCACACTCGTCGTTGTCCTCCAACTGTTCGGTTTCGGGTCGGACCCTGGGTGATGATAACCTGACGAATTTGGATCGTTTCTTGGAGCACACTACCCCTGTGGTTCCTGCCCAGTTGTTGCCTAAGGTAATGATAATCGACTGTTGATTACGAATACGAAATAGGAGTCTGATTCTTTGATTGTTTAACCTTTGGGTTTGTACTTTATGATGAAATTTGAAATGTTTTTTGTGTTTTTCTTGCGTGGGTTTTGGGTTTTCCTGCAGTATGAATCTCTGATTAATCGTTGGTTTTTGTGTACTTTATAATGAGCCGTGAGCGTTTGAATGTTTTGGTGTTTTTCTTATATGGGTTTCGGATTTTACTGAAGTTTGGATCTTTGATTGTTTAATCTTTGGGTATGTGTACATTTATGATGAAAGTTTGAATGTTTTTGTGTCCTTTCTTATATGGTTTTTGGACTTTGTGACTTGAAGATTCCATCTTTGTTTTAATATCTGCTAATAAGATAATTAGGGTTTGAAATTTCATTTTCTTCCAATTTTGGCAATTCACTACAGAAGTTGTTAAGGTTACCAAAATCTCTGCCATTGGATGCAGTTATTTAAGGTTTAATCTGAAATAGTTACATTTTGATGTTTATAAGAATAAATGTGGTCTTATATGGTTGCATGTTTGGGTTAATAGACCAGCGTAAGGGGATGGAGAACTCATGAACCAGAGTATCACCCGTATTTTGTGCTTGACGATCTATGGGAATCATTTAGGGAGTGGAGTGCATATGGAGCTGGAGTTCCCCTTTTATTGGATGAGAATGAGACTGTTATGCAGTACTATTGTCCCTCCTTGTCTGGCATTCAATTGTATGTGGACCCTTCGAGACCATCCCCATGGTTAAGGTTGGTGGTTTTTATTTTCTCTTATTTACCTTAATGAGTTACTGCACTTCCTCATTTATTCTGGTTATGTCTGTTAATATGGAACGATCTTGATGATTTAGCTGGTTATGCAATGATAAGCTTATGTAGTATTTGCCTTTTTCATGCACTAGAGCCATGTGTCTTTATTCTTTGTTAATGTATAATTGTTTCAATATTCACAGTTGTAGAAATAATATCTTTCTTAAGTAGGATGAAGCGTGTGCCACGTGGTGAATAGCTTTTCTATATATGTGTGGATGGCATCATTTCGTTAGAAAATTACTATAAACTTTAAAGACACCTAAGACAAGTTCCTATAACCTTATTTTAGCACAAGTTCCTATAACCTTACTTTAGCTTTTAAATACCCATAGGTTTTATTCCATCTTAATATGATATGACCAAGGCTATTTGCATTGTTGGTTTTGTTCTTAGCTCCATTTCTTAACACTGTTCTTTGTCTTGTTTGTAGCAGTGATGAATCAGTTAATGTCATTAGAGTTTGTCTACTTTGCTTGCAAACTCCGAAAGCAATATAGTTCTTGTAGCAATACTGTAGAAAACATGATGTTCAGTATGAGGACTTCCAACTTGAAGTTGTGGTAGGTTGTTTATAACTTGATACAGTTTAATAGCTGGTAATCTTCCCTAGATTAAAGTGTTGAATGGCGTGAAATGTGAGCCTATCATTATAGAACGCCCTCTATCCTAGAAATTTGATGATTATAATGCCCAGTTGGCACCAAAGTGCTCCATGAACTTTAAATAATCAAATTTTTGCTGTCAGTATTAATTTCCTTGTATGAAAATGGGCAGGAAAATTTTATATTATATTTTAGCCATGATTCTTCATATCATATAATTAGCTTACTTTCTGTTTTTATCACTCATTCTTTGTGATTGTGTATATTGGATAAGTATATGAAAGTAGTAAATGAACGTCAAGAAAATGTCTATAAAGACCCACTCTTTATGCAGGGCTGGATCCAATGAAAGAATTGTGATATCTTACTCGATTTTCACTTTGATGTGAGTGAGACATCAGAGTGATTAGCTTCTTTTGAAGGGTTTGCTAACACAATTGGATGAATAATTAAATCGCAAAAGGAATCTAAGTGAAGGGCCAGTTTGAAGAATGTAAGCATATTAGAGGTGATTAGGTGAATATGATGGATTGCATCTCAATGGTCCAAAGCCTTATATGCTTAAATGATAGCCGAAAATAATGTTTGAACTCTTCTCCAAAAACTACTGTAATGCCGAATTCCTTTTCATTGATTTGGCATTCTGCCGCTTCTGTTTGTGCCATATGGCAAGTTTTGTTGCTTCAAGAATGATCTATAAATTTTGAGTGGCTTGATGTGCGTGTTGTGTATTCAGATGAATTGTTATTGCTTAATCATCTCAGCATATTGAGTTTTCAATAATTTGTTGATTAGTAATATTTTTTTTCTAACATTAAGTTTTACTTTCATCTTCTTACAGGAGACGTGGTGAGGAGAGTGATAATGATTCATCTCGGGAGACTAGTAGTGATGGTAGCAGTGAAAGTGGAACTTATAGAGAGACAAACAATTGTGTTCGGGAATCATGGGGCCAACAGAACAATGGTTTGAGTGGGCTGTCTCTTAGAAGTAAGCATTTGAAGGGTTCATCGAGTGATGAATATGAAATTTCCAACTCTCCAGATCGACTTGTTTTCGAATATATGGAATACGATCCACCATTTGTGCGAGAACCTTTAACTGATAAGGCAAGTTCATCAAAGCTTTTAGGAGTATATATACGTTCAGATGTCAATCTATCATTTTTGGTTACTAACTTTTTCAATATTGCTTTTCACAGATTTCGTTTCTGACGTTGCAATTTCCAGAACTGAGGACATATAGAAGTTGTGACTTGTCACCTTCAAGTTGGATCTCTGTGGCTTGGTATCCAATCTATAGGATACCCATGGGTACAACATTACAGAATCTTGATGCCTGCTTTCTGACCTTTCATTCCCTCTCAGCACCTTCCCAAAGTACTGTCTCTCTGTCCCTCTCTCATGTATGTGACTGTATGTATTTGAATTCATGTATGTGCATGTAGGTCTGTTATCTGTTTATATATTTATATCAGCCCTGTTTATGTGGTCTAATTTGATACCACATTTCGGCTTGGAACAGGTCAAAACATAGATGGGATGCGTGGTCGTGGATCCAGTGCTAGAGATGTTCATACTGATATTAAACTACCTTTACCCACTTTTGGGCTTGCTTCCTACAAGTTCAAAGTACCATTTTGGAATTCTAATGGAGCATATGAATGTCAAAAGGCTGGTTCACTATTGCGAGCAGCTGATAACTGGCTTAAGCTTTTGCAGGTCAATCTTCCTGATTATAGGTTTTTTATTACGCATAATTCCAGCCGGAGGTGACACTGTTCTGTATATCCAAGACTTTGAATGATGGAAAGAATCAGAAACTCGACCCTGAAAGATGAACCCAGTTGATGGTTCATGTCAAATGTCCTCCCTTGTTTTGAGATAAATGTGAAAATAGTCTTTAGGATTGTCAACCTAAAGTTATATTTGGCTACAAAACCATTTCTCCTTAAATAAGGGTTCAAGTGAGGTCTAGTTTTTGGGTTTTATTAGAGCAATTTCATGCTTTCGATGCTTTTCTAGTGCCCTTTTGGCTGTCTATGATTATCCTGTTTGGTGCACCCTTTTCAATAATCTGTTAGATGATGTTGATGCTAATGATGAATTGCAAATTATGCACATTTGTATATACTGAACCTTTATCATTGAATGCTCATTTTGTACCAATAAATTATTGTATGTGCTTGAATTTCGTTGTTTGGTTCTTTAGACGGACACATCCTAATCAATTTTATGCTATCCTATATGGGCCAAATCAAAATTTGTTATCGTACATGAGGTCTAAGAAGAAGAGCCGGGGACAAGTCAATATAAGATATCCGTGGCTTATGTTTTTAGTTGTTTTCGATTCTCTCTGTGTGGGCTTTTAACTCGTATGACTAGCGTCCTGGATTTGCCTCGTCTGAGTAACAAGTACATCTCGCTCGCCAAATCCTCAAGAGCCCAGGAACAACCCCATTTACAAGTAATGTCCTCTTGCAGGTGAGGATAGGACATGTCCTTAAAACAGTCGCCGACAATCTTTCCCATGAGGTGTACTTGCATTCGAGCAGAATACAGTGATTTCGCACACTAAGGTATGGCCAAGTACGTAATGTATAGCAAGAAAGAGCGTGAAGTTATTTCGTCTTTTCCATTATACAAAAACTGGAATACATCATTAGTATACAATAGTTTAGCACCTATCTATTATTACCCACGTATGAATTGAAGCTTGCCCTCTTAATATCTCACATAAATACTTCCGCCTCTTGGTTGCACGTATACGTCCTCTACATGATATCAATGTATCTCTCGCATCATCAATTCCCCATCCAGCTCAAAACATGTCTTCCAAAATTGTGGATAGCAACAATTCCTGAACAAACTCTGACCTTTCCGAATTTTGTCTTTGATCTTTGTTAGATATATCTGATGGTTGCACAGTCCTGTCAAATATTAAAGAAAGTAAATCTGCAAGAAGATAGAAAATAGACGCAGTACAAAACAATTTGAGAGAGGTAACGCAGATGTTAGTCCAGCTCTTTTATTTCATGCTTTGCAAAGCGATACTTGTTCTTTCCAAACAAATGATCTGAGTTCGGTTCATTGCAGATGCCATTGGTTTCTAATATCGTAATTGTGATAGTTAATATGGCAATCTCCTTTATTCTCACTTCATTTCAGATGAGCAGAAGGCCCAGAACAAAAATTTGAACGCAAGACCTTTCCAAGGGGAGCTGCAGAGCTGAAATGAATTTTGTTTTCTACAGTCTATCGACGCTTGCTTTCCTGATAACTGGGTATGGAATTTCAAAAGATACGCGCAAAAGTAAATAGATTTACAACAATCAAGTCTGATCCTGTGTTATTTTACCTTCAATAAATTTGCACAAGTATAAAAAGAGTTCAAAAAAGAAAAAGAACAAGGAAACAAGAAATGCCCCTGATAAATTAAAGCCATTGCCAAAAATTAGAAAAAATACTTTAATTCGGACAAGCTTAACCTACCTGACCAGGATAGTATAAAGTTCATTCTTCTTATATCAAACAATTCAAGATATTTAAGAGGGCAATAAATTAAATCACCCGTACCTTTCTTGATACTCCTCATTCTTGCTACTCTTGGTTGAGCTGGCATCAACAGTTGAAATAGACTGTGTGTCGAAAGATTCCTCAGGAGCAGGTGGATTAAATATAAATGATGACAACAATGGATCAGGCTCTGTATTGGAGGAAGAAACAAAATAATAAGATCCACCAAGCAGGGATTGCAAGCTCCCTTCTCGTAGCTCCCTTCTCAATAAAGAAAAGGGAGAGTTAGATCCCCTGCGTAATCTTCTTTTCCGCTGCACGTAATTTGGAGTCAAGGAATAACATGGGCACTCCAAAGTAATCATGATGAAACAGCAAATCGAATGAAAGCTATATGATGCTCAAAGGTACAATTTAACTGCAGAACTCGAACTGACAAATTAAAAGAGTGGGAATCCGGATAATCGGAAGTGTTAAATTAAATCTCATAAAATTTCAGGGAAAATTGAACTACAAGTCATATCAGACAACATCCAGGAATATATAAACGTTATAATTCACAAGATCAGATTAATGGATATCTTAACAAAGTTGCCGTGTTGCATGGTAATGTGGCCAATGATATCCATTCCCACCCTCTTGGCACAAACCGGGCAGACCTAACAAAGACCATTCAAACAGCAATAGTCAGTAAGAACATCCTATAACGGCAGCCTCTTACCAGTACCAGTTACAACATCAGAGATCAGAATAAGAATCAGAGCAAAGGTGTCAGCGATCCATTATTAGGTAGTAAAATAACCTTAATCGAGAAGCCAATATATTCTCACAAAGAAGGAAATACATGTCAAACCCTGATCCTACAACTTCTAAATTCCCGTCCAAAACCCTGACAGACCACTTAAGCACAAGCCAGATGCTCATCTCTGAATCAAACTAAAGTAATAACTTTGGTACCCAAAATTTCTTACTAACTCAAAAGTCTAAAAGACAAAATTCGCAGAAGAATTAATGAAATGAAGAAGAAATAAATTATCATAACAGAGCGTCAAACAGACAGAAATAAAATAAAAGGGAAATGAGAATTCAAACCCCATTCTTGACTTCAACAGGGTGCTCCTCATCGATATGGCAACAAAGTCCAACAACATCAAAATCCTCAGCACAAAACGGGCACAAAAACTCCGATCTCAAATCCTCTTCCATGTCGGCCTCATCATACATTTCTAAAACGCGTCAACCCACAAAAATTACAATCCCGAAAAAGAGAAATCAACAAAAACTCAGAAAAGGACATACTCGCATAAAACCAAAGGGTGGGTTCTTTACGATAAATGGAGAAACTTTGACATTAACCTGAGCGAGAAAGGTGGTGCCGCCTTGAAGAAGTGGAGAAACGTGAACCCCATGAATCAGAAGCCATTCTTTATCAAAAGTTGTGGACAAAATCCTTGAAAATTGGAGGAAATTGATGAATCTGGACAAGGGGGTCTAACAGTTGATAATGAATAGGGATTGGATTAAAAAAACCCTATGAAGACGGAAGATTAGGGTAGTAAGGGAATTGAATTGAGAGACTGAAGAGAATGGAAGAGAAGACAGACAAGAAAAGAGTCTCCTATTTCACCACCCAACTCTTGGTCGCTGTTAGGCCTCTCCAAGGTCACACTGGGCTTTGTTTTTTGTTAGATTTTGGGGAGAGTAATGGTAATACATATATATACACACACACATACACGAGGAGTCGAAGGTCTAAAGCAGAAACTAACACTATTTACACTGCTTACCGCATACTAGATTATTGACCCTTGAGGCTTATAATGACTGACCAACTGCTAATCCAAAGAACTATTAACACGTTTTATATATTATAATTATAACAATGCCATCTGGCTCTCGTAGCTCAGTTGGTTAGAGCACCCGTTTAGTAAGCGGGAGGTCTTGAGTTCGACTCTCAACGAGAGCAAGACTACACTGGACTGGAATTTTGGTTCATGAGTATTATAAACAGGGTGTTGCTCCATCTTTATGATTTGTTTACATGAGCACCAACGCAAGTTGTAGCGTCTGGTCGAACGACCTCCAAATAATCAGGAGACAGGTGGCGCAGCACTATCTGACGGCTCACTTGTAACACCAAAATTTGGTATATGATGATGATAGATATGAATAAAATCTTCTTTGGCCGTAGTTGATCATCTGATGACTGAGAGTCAAGAACTAGTATAAGAGCGGACGAGTAATATCATTTTATAATTTATACACTAAGTCGTTATTTAACTAGTTTTTTGTGCTTAAGAATGATGTCTTTTGTTTTCACTCGTTTATATTGTATTTTCTCTCTAACTTTATTAATTTAATTGTAAGAGACCAAATATCAACAAACATTTTAATATTTAATTTTATAAAAAAAACATCACATTAGACACGGTCAATATAGTCCAATCCGGTCAATCTAAAATCATCGCGGTTGGTTTGAGTTGATTAAGGAGACAGTTAGTTCGCATGAGATAATGGTAATAAGAATGGAAATGAATATAGTAAAGAATGAGAATGAATACTATCATTATAATTATGATGATTGATTAAGAGGAAAAAATAATTACCATTATCATTGACAGTGGCTGGTTTGTAAAAAATATTGAGAAATAAAAATTTATTATATTTTAATTAATTAATTATAATTTAATTAATTATATTGTAATTGATTAAGTACATTATGATGATTAATTAAAATATTTTAATTTAATTTAATTAATTATATTGTAGCTAATTAATTAATTTTAATTAATTAATTAATTAACATATTTTAATAAATAATAATAATAATTTAATTATATTCAGGAATCTAATAGGCAACGCATTAAAAAACGTTTTAAGAAAGAAAAGATAAGTTAATCAAATTGAATTTGATTAAAAAGTTTGAGAAACTTTATGATCAAATATAAGATATTTGATAAATAAAGGCATAAATAAAGACCAATATTAGTTATTGAATCTTATTGGGATCTAATTGGCATTTAATTAAAATTGAGAAAAGGTGATTTAATCAAATTAAACTTGATCGTAGAGTTTGAGAAATTTTACGATCAAATATAAGATATTTGATAAATAAGGAATAATATTAGATATTTGAATCTGGTTCGTGTTCGGACAATGTTTTAAAAAAATTTCAAAAAAATATTAGATATTTGAATCTGGTTAGGACCTAATTGATATTTAATTAAAATTGATTGTAATTCTAAATGAAGTCTAATTTATATTAGAATCATATTTCAATTAAATTATTAAAAATTACAAACCAAATATTCTTGGCATACCTTTCTACATCACTTACAGACTTGCACATGGGTTGGTTAGGATCGGCTTTAACTAAAGTCTAACCTTAAAAAGTTTAGAACTCTTAGGCCTATATCCAACCTAGCTAACGAAATGGGCCTATTTTTTAAACCTAAGATAGACCCATTACAAAATTTGAAATTCAAACTTAATTCTTAATTTCATATCTTATAAAAGTTTCATTAATTATATAAAATATAATTGTGATATAAACATTGATTTATGTCTTAACATATGAAATTAAATTAAATTAAAATTAAAATATTCAAAAATTTATCAAATAAAAGTAACCATAAACTTATTGTAAAATAAAAATATAATTCCTAAAAAATCCATAATAAAAATTAAATTAAATAAATAAATATAAAAATATATAATTATGGTAAAATTCAATTTTATTATATTAAAGATGAACTAAATTACAATTCTTCAATATCATTATAAGAAGAATCGTCATCTTTTATTGCAATTAATAATTAAAATAAATAAATAAATATAAATATCTATCTAAATAACTGTGTCTTTTATTCTATTTCTAAATAATTATATGAATTAGAAATTATTAGATAATAATTATAAATTCAACTAAATTTAAGATATTTATAAATATAGGTTTAAGCTATTTTTCTAGAATTTTTATAACCTAAACTTGACTTATAAATTTTTTAGACTTAATTTTTAAACTCAAATATAATTTATGAACTAATTCTTAAAACTCAAGTCTTTTGCGTTTACTTATTTAAGATAAATAAACTTATACATTTGCATAAACATTATTAGATCTCCAAAGCTCGCGTGACTAATATAATTTTCAATAACTTATTTCAGAAATTAATTTTAAAAAGTTGCAAAGAAGGAATTCAGGATTCGTATCTTTTAATTCTATGAACGGAAAAAGAAATAAATGTATTTAATTTTATTAACTTGATTTTCTTTTTTATTTTTATTCTGTTGATCACAATATAAGAATTGAAATTGCAACCGATAAGCTACTTCGATCAAATTGGATTTGCCTTGAAATCTAAGAAGTTCGTATTGTAAAATCACTTAATTTTGGAAATCCATAATCTCGTCAACCATATCCTGTTAAAGACCATATTAAAAAACGATGAACAGAGGATGAACGTGAATAGTATTTTTTTAGAAAAACATGAAGAACAGAGGATGAATGCGATCAGTGAATTTCCAGAAGTGAGAGAGTGATGATAAGTTTAACAAATACTTTGTCTTTTTATTCTTTATGACAAACAAGTATATA
>JANQBM010000221.1:19943266-19955661 GCA_025594535.1 Erythroxylum domingense | reverse complement strand
ATTTTACAACAGAACTTTGTTAAAAGGACAAAACTAATTATTGTTTGTTATTTGACAGCTTACGTAACTATCTTCTCCTTCCTTCTTACTTCCGACGTACATTTCTGTTTCCTTTTCACACTCCCACTCAAGATGATCATAAATATTGATCATGTTCATCTTGGCAATTACAAATCTGAGTTGAGAAGAATTAAGAGCCTTTGTGTGGATGTCTGCGATCTACTCTTTAGTTGTCAAATATTCAATTTTTACAATTCCTTCCTACAACCTTTTCTCTAATAAAATGACAATCCATCTCAAAGTGCTTCGTTCTCTTATAATGTACAAAATTTTTACATATTTGAATAGCTGATTGATTATCGCAATACATTATGATTGTCCATTCATACTTTAGCTTGAAATCTTCAAGTAAATTCTTAATCCAAAGCACTTTACAACATGTAAGAGTCATGCTTTTATACTTAGCTTCAGTTGAGCTTCGAGCCACTATTGATTGTTACTTATCTTTCCAGCTGATCATAGCTCCTCTATATATTACACTAATGCCAGATATGGATCTTCTTATGATTGGACAACTTCCCCAATCACTTCTGCATAGCATTTTAGCCTTTTATTTCCTTCAGCATTTAGGACAATTCCTTGTCGTGGTGTTCCTTTCAAGTATCTAAACACTTTCAGGGTAGCTTGCCAATGTATCTGGGCCAGTTTGCTCATGAATTGGGATAGGATATGAACTGAATAATTAAGATCATCTTGTAAAGGTGGGGTATATCAATTTTTCGACATGCTTTCTATAGGTTGTTGGATCATCCAAGAAATCCTTTTCCATTTGTCTCAATCCATGAATTGGTTCAACAGGTATTGAGATTGGTTTTGCACCTAACAATCCACATTGTTCCATAAGATCTAAGGTATATTTCCTTTGACACAAAACTATCCCTTTTTCTAATCTTGCTATTTCAACTCCAAAGAAGAAGAACTTAAGTTGTCTTAAGTTTTTGAATTTGAACTTTGCACTCGTGAAATTAAATACTCTATTAATTCCTTCTTTTGTTTTGCATCTAATAAGAATATCATCTACATAAACTAATAATGATACTAAACCATTGGATGAAGACATTTTAGTGAATAGGGAGTAATTTGACCTCGATTGAGAGAAATCAAACTCAAGGAGAGCTTCAGTAAATTTAAAGTTACACAATCTAGGTGCCTGTTTGAGTTCATAGAGTGATTTTTTGAGATTGTATACTATACAATCAGTTGCTCCCTTCTTCTACCCATTCACTTCATAGCCCTGAGGTAATTCTATATACACATCTTCAATTAATTCACCATTTAAGAACACATTTTTGATGTCAAGTTGTTGCAACTTCCAACCATGTTTTGAAGCTAAAGTGAAGAATAGTCGTACGGTGGTTTGTTTAATAATTGGACTGAAGGTTTCGTTGTAGTGAAAACTAGCCTTTTGATTAAAATCTTTTGCTACAAATCTTGCCTTAAATCGTTGAATTGTTTTGTATGCATTTACCTTCGTCTTATATACCCATTTGTAGCTAACGACGTTCTGCCTAGGTGAAAGACATATAATGTCCCAAGTATCATTTTCTTCTAAAGCATGTAGCTCTTCATCCATTGCTCTTCTCCAATGCTCCACATACACAATCTTTTGATAATGGGTGGGTTCCTATAAGGTTGTAAGTGGAGATACAAAACAATTGTGATTCTTTGAGAGGTTAGAGGTTGTGAGAAAATTGGAGATGGGGTGTTGAGTGGTTAATGAGGAATTCATCTTTAGATTATGCTGATATGTCATGATATTTGGAAATTTTGGGTTGCTTAGTTGAACATCTAACAGGTTGTGGAGAGCTAGTGGGTTGATTAAGTGGTTAAAGTTGAGGTGATTGAATAGATGAAGAAGATGTTTCTTATGGGGGTGATATAAGACATGAAGTGATAGGATCACAAATAGATATTGATGCATTTATAGGTTCATTATTGTCATTGCTATGTAAATGTAATGTGTTTGATGAAAAATCGTACAAATCAGTATTAGACAGAGGATGAGAATGATTATTGAGTTTGAAGTCTGATGAAAAATTTGGATCAAAAGGAAAGACATATTCATGAAAAAACAATATCTCTTGAGACAAAGATTTGATGATTATTAAGATCATAAACTTTGTATCCTTTAATGCCAATGAGATAACCAGTAAAAACACATTTCCTTGCTCCTTACTCTAAACATGTTCATGAAAAACAACATCTCTTGAGATAAAGATTTAATGATTAGCAAGATCATAAACTTTGTATCCTTTAATGCCAATTAGATATCCAATAAAAACACATTTCCTTGCTCTAACGTCAAATTTTTATCTTTGATTGTAAAGTGTGGAAGCAAAACAGAGTGAGCCAAAGAATTTCATATGTGAGTAGTGAGGCATTTCTCCAAGAAGTTTTTCATAAGGTGTTAGATTTTGCAAATCTCTTATAGAAATTATGTTGATTATATAGTAGGATTTGAGAATTTCTTCTCCCTAGAATTTCTTTGGAAATTTGGATTGAAACATGAGAGTTCTAGCAACGTTAAGCAGGTGTTAAAGTTTTCTTTCGGCAATGGCATTTTGTTGAGGATTTTTAACACAAGATAGCTGGTGTTCAATTCCTTTTTGGCAAAGAATGACTTCATGTTAAGCTCCTTGGCATTATCTGATCAGATTCTTTTAATGGTTCTATTAAATTATGTTTTAATCAGTTTGTAAAAAGCAAGTAGAATGGCTTGCATATTTGACTTATTTCTCATGAGATATACCCAAGCAACACTAATGAAATCATCAACTAGTGTAATGGAATAATTGAAGCCACCAATTGTTAGGTCAGAATAATATCCCAAAATGTCAAAATGTAATAAATCAAATGGTATTTCAATGTTGTTGATATATGAGGGAAAAGGGAGTCTCTTTTATTTGGCTAATGGGTAGATCTCACAGATATTGTTAGGATGAGACACTTTATTATACTCAATCTATCATGAGCAACATGTCCAAGTCTATAATTCCAATTATCAAACATTGATGGTCTTGAGTTAGTGTTTACATTGAGAAAAAAACTGAGCTAAGTTTACTGGTGACCCTAGAAGCTTTTTCATAGGAATTTTAAACTTGTTGAAGGAAGTATAGACCTACATATTCTTTAGCATGACCAATCTTCATCTTAGGATAGAGGCCCCAGATTTCACAGTGTTTAGGAGAAAACGCAAAGGAACATTTATGAGTTTTTGTAAATTTGCTAATAGATGGGAGATTAAGCTTAAATGAGGGAACGCATATAACATTATGTATGTGTAGAGAAGGGAAAAATGATACAGAACCTAGGTGAGTAACTTGAGCTTTTGAACCATTTGGCATTTGGACATACATGTTTTTAATGGATCTGACATTATATAAAAGTGAAGCATTGCTGTAAATATGATCAAAAGCACCTGTGCCTAACACCCATTTATCATGCAATGATGTTGTGGATTTATGAAATGCATCAAATATGCTTTGTTGAATGAATCAGAAGAGGTAAAAGATTCACTTGCAAAGTTGGAATAATATGTATTACCCAGATCATTCGACTATGTATTACCAATACCCAAGTTAGAGCTTGATGACTAAGTTGTCCCTATCAACTTAAAAGGTCCAGTAATTTCTACATTTGATTCTTCGTTAATGTCATTGGAAAAGTTTCTTGAACCTTAGTAGAGTCACTCTCTCTGTTGTTTGCAACATTGTTTTCGTCTGAACTAACCAAATTCACCAATGTTTTCCTTTGACATTTTTATTTGTTGATTTTTAAATTAAAAGGAAAAACAATTATTCTGTAACATTTCCCTTTTATATGTCCTTTCTTTCCACAACCACAATGACTGCACATAACTTCTGTCTTCCCTTTCCTAAACTAATTTCCAAAGGATACTAACGCAAATGGTTCAATTAGAGGCTGTGACAAACCTTATATTACCCTTCTAAATTCATCCCTTATTACTATATTATATGATTCTTCCAAAGTGGGAAATGGTTTCATCAGTAAAACTTGTGAAGAGTGATGAGAGTATCTTTCATTTAATCCATTTAGAAATTTAAAGAAAGCATCCTTCACCTGCTGATCAACGTAGTGTTGAAAGCAATGAGGATTGCAATTTTCACATAGAAAATGAGGATAAGGTTTATAGTACCTTAACTCTTCAAGAATCATGGTAAGTTCTATATAATAAGCATCAAATTTGTTTCCTTGATTTAACATAGATAGATCATATTGCAATATGCATATTTGATTATCATTAAGTTGACCAAACCATTTTTTTAGTAACTCCTATATTTTTGCAGCTGAGTCTATGTAGAAGACTGTCGAAGCCAATGAATGGCTCATAGATTTTAAAAGCTAGGAGATGATAAGATTATTACAGTGCTTCCATGCATTGCAAACTGGATCATTAATGTCTGGTTTAGAAATTGTACCATCAATGAAGCCATTCCTATTTCTATTTGAAATTGCAAGAATGAATGACCTACTTTACGTAGCATAGTTGAGTGTTGTGAGTTCTAGAGATGTGATCAGTGTATTATGATTACCTGATGGATGAATTAAGTATGGAGAATTTGGATCTTTGACTAGTGAAGAATTATGAGATGAAGCTAAAATATGATTTTCCATAAGAATAATGAACAACTTTTGGTGTGGAATAAGCTATTTTCAATGCTTCAAGGACAAATGGGCTTTAATATCATGTTAAAAAACGATGAACAGAGGATGAAAATGAACAATATTTTTCTAGAAAAACATGAAGACAGAGGATGAATGTGAACAGTGAATTTCCAAAAATGAGAGAGTCATGATAATTTTAACAAATACTCTGTCTTTTTATTCTTTATGACAAACGAGTATATATATATATATAATTTTGTTATAGTTTACAATATAACTTGTTAAAAAGGACAAAACTAATTATTGTTTGTTATTTGATAGCTCACATAACTGTCTTTTCTTTCTTTCTTGATTTATACATACATTTCTTTTTTCCTTTTCATAGAACACAACAATAAACTAGAAACGTCATGGCCTCTTCCTTCCATGTGTTGGCAAGATATGGAGCCAAGAAAGGAGCAAAAAATTTAAAACTAAACATTGGTGGTGGGAAGATTTAACGATGATACTTTAGGAAGTTTATAAAGCAGTATTTAGGTGAGATAAATGTAGGATGTAGCTTGGCTATAGAAGGTCATCGTCGTTCTTTTCCATAGAGTTATCATCTTCTGGGTCGATTTAATGATTGCAATGATGCAGGCATAGACTCAATAGCGAGAGCAAATGATCGCAACTAACAATTTGTGGTTAGCAATGATACTAGCTTTATCTCCACTTCCTTCCAACGGTGGCTTGCGACTGGTTATGGTTGCCGTTTGACAAAGTTTAGCTTGGGTTAGTGGGTGGCATATGATTTGGGGTTTTGTAGTGGCTAAGTGTCATAAAAATTTTCCTAGTTATCAATTTTATGCCTAAGTTATGCCTACTCCTTTACATAGCAATCTTACTTAGGTTCGTTTAAGCAAGACTCAGCTTTCTCACGTGATTATTAACCAAAAAAACCTTGTTCTTAAACACCTCATAACTCTCGAATTGTTTAACTCTCGTACTTAAATAAGAATATTACAAAATTATTAAATAATCATAGGTAATAATAAACACATAAGAGTTACGGTAAAACCAATCTTTGTTATTTTCCCAAAAGTATACAAATGAATGCTCTATCTAAATGTGTTCCCCTCCCACTTATCTCCCTTTCAGGTCAAGCTTAAATAAACTATTTATAGGCAACTCTACCTTTACAATTTAAAATCCTAATTGAATTAAGCTAATTAGATCACGTCTATCTTTCAAATTACATCACACTAACTAATTGGATGACAACCCCCATTCAAATAGAAATATATCTAATAGGATTTACCTACATCATAACTAATAAGATAATACATTACATTTAATTAGGAAAGATACACCAATAACTATGAAGAACTCCACTATCTTTAGATGATCTTACTATATAGTCTTTATCTTTTAGAGTTGATAAATATCTACTGTGATCTTATTTGTCACATCATCCAAGATCTTCATTTTATCTCTATCCATTGATGATGGACATCTAATCCTAATGTCTTTTATAGCACACTGGTTCAATCTAATGCTTTCCCATGTCAAGTCTATTAATCATGATCCGTCTATTTGAGAACACAATAAGTCCTTAGAGCTCTCATATGTCTCCTTATGCATATGATCTAGCTAATCTTTAATCTAAGATCCATCTTAAACTATCTTTTGGTCTTACACCTAAATCTTGTATCTCGTTATAGATTTTCGTCAATGTGCACCAATGTATGTCAACTCATCGATAATGCCTATTTTCTTTACCTAATCGTAAGTATTTACCATTTTCCATCATCCTGAGTGTCAAACATTAGTTAAGGCTTGCCAATGCTTGCATAATTTTGTAATTAGGACTAAAAGGTCTAATAAAGCACCCTGCCTAGAAGAACTTGACATCTTTGTTCAAATAATTTATGGATGCAATGGAAACCTTTGAAGACTCATTAGTCATTGGCACATCTCTAACCTAACATTTTCCCTCTCTATCGAGTTTGTTCTTGATTTTGTTCGGACGCTCCTTCACATAGCTTATTACACCCAACATAGCATAATTATAGAGGTAGGCTTCTTCTGTTGAGTCATCCTTTCCTTCTACTTGATACTTTGTGACTATAAAATCCATTTGCTTCTCACTCACCTTTTGTTTTGGGCATTCATAAGCAACCCTTCATAAATGAAACAAGTAATATCCTATTTTCTTTATTTTTTAGATTTGTATTAAGAAGGTTCGCATACCTTCTCTTTTCCTTTCTCCTACCATTCTTCATACCTTCATTGTTAGTCCAAATTGATGGTGGCATTTAGAGATCCACCAAGGCATCCATAGCCACTATTATGCTTAGGAATTCTTTTCGTTCAGCCTCTAAAGCTCCATTTGTGTCCATTATTACAATTCGTTTATGAAATTTAACAACTTGTCTTCCTCAAACATGTTTTACATGTCCAACATCAAAGATATGAATTTTCCACATACTTCTGCACAGAGCCATCTTGCTTTAACTTCTTTAAAGCTTCCATAATGAGCCATGAAGTGTTATTAAGGAGGAACTGGTTTGTTAACTTCTTCTTCATTTTCTCCCAAGGGTCAATGGGAGGCTTACCCACACTGATGTCATTAGAGGTTCTTGTTCTTTACCACAGTTTTGCAGCCTCTACTATATACATAGTTGTGATCGCCAACTTTTACGAATTGGATATGTTTCCTACATAAAAATGTTGAGCTTATTGGCAGTCTATATGTCATGGGAAACTTAGAGCTCTCACACCTTCACCAAAGTGCTTTTGGCATGCCCAACATCTTGCATTGCAATGAAACTCCTTAGGAATCTGATCTCTAATATAGAATCCTCTTGTGCCTTCATCAAGTCTACTATTGGATATTGCAACTGTTGCATTTATGCCTCCAAAATCTCAAACTGAGACGAATAATAGGTAACCACTTCCTCCCCTTAGGGAATTGGCCCTATAAGTGCCTCCACTCTATTAACACACTTTGCGAAATTATTACCTCCTATCATATCAATATTTTGGCTCCAATACTAGTTGTTACAAAGTTTTTCCTAGGCAACAAAATTATACAGAAGTCACGTTTACTCCTTTATAAGACAATCTCACTTAGGTCCGTTTAAGCAAGACTCAACTTTTCTATATGATTGTTGACTAAGAATACCTTGTTCTCAAATGCATCATAACCCTCAAAGTGTTTAACTCTTACACTCGAGTAAGAATACTAAAAAAGTATTAAATAATCATAGGTAACAATAAACATGCTACGATAAAAACTAACCTTTATTACTTGCTTAAAAGCATATAAAGAAATGTTCTCTCTTAATATTTTCCCCTCCTACCTATCTCAATTTTGGGGTATGACTCAAATAAGTTATTTATAAGCACTTTTGGCTTTACAATTCAGAATTCTAATTGAATTGGACTAATTAGATCACCTCAATTCGTATCAAATTATATTATAATAACTAAATAAATGGTACCCTCATCCAAATTGGACTCTATATGATAGGATTTAACTACATCACAACAAACAAGATGAGAGATTTCATTCAATTAGGAAATATACATCTATATCAACGAAAAGTTTATTATCTTTAGATGATTCTCCCACATGATCTTTATCTTTTAAAGCTGATATATATCTATTGTGATCTTATCTGCCACATAATCCAAGATTGTCCCTTTATATCTATCTATTGTTGATAAGTCATCCAAGCTAAAGCCTTTGATAGCACACTAGTCCGGTCCAATTCTTACCCATGTCAAGTACATTATTAATGATCTGTCTATTTGAGCACATATTAAGTTCTTAGCGCTCTTACATGTCTCCCTTATGCATGTGATCTAACTAACCTTTAACCCAAGGTCCATCTTAAGTTATCTTTTGGTTTTATATATGAATCTTATATCTCATTGAAAATTTCTGTTAATGTGAACCAATTTATGTCAAGTAATATTAGAGTTTTATACTGTACCTCCTTGGTATTGGTTATCAATACAAATAATTTTGTATGGTAATGATCGATATTTAAAATACTAGCTAAATATTGAGTAGTACCGTAAACTTTAAAAAAAATTAAAATTTTTGCAAAAAAAATTAAATAAACTCGTTACCCCCCTTCGCCTTCTATAACTAATCTCTCATTCTCTCTCACATTTTTTATTTTTTCTCTCTCTCTCATCTCTTTATCTGACATCTCAAAGCTCTCAGCTAGCTCCAACTACCATTTTCTCTCCCTCACCACCTCAGATGTTGCTATCGCTAGCCACCACCCCGTGATCGTCTCTTCCTTACATTGTCTACATGCCCAATACCCAAGCCCAACCATATAAGCCTCCACAACTACTACTTCTCTCTCTAACCCCTATTGATCTACAACTCCATAATCGTCACTGGTCCACAACTTGCCTGGAAAGATCAAAATCATCAGATCAGGATTTCGACTTTAACAGATCCATATTCAAACCCAACCTTAACCAACCTACCAACCTACTATCCTGCAACTCCAAAACTCCATAGAGGATTTAAGTAAGTGAAAGTTGCAAAAAATTGCAACATTTTTTATAGAATTGTGAAGTTGTGAATTTTGGAATTTTGGAATGGTGGAAATGTTAATGATTTATTCATAACATTGATGGTTCTTAGTAAATTATATTAGAATAAATTGAATTGTGTAGTATTATGTATACTGACTGTGGGGTTAACTTGAGAAAGAAACTAAGAGTGTCGATTAAAATTGGTAGATGAAAGATTGTTAAATTAAAGTTGGGAATTAGGATTTTAGTAACAATGTTGACTAAAATTAGTTAAAAAATAGAATATTGATAAGCATTACAAATTGAATTGTATAAGCAAACAAAATATATTAATTTATAGTTGAATTATGTGATTACATAAAAGAGGTTGTAAGCTTTTAGTCGTGAGTTATGGTTAAAATTGAATAAGTTATAATTGTGAGTGTAAATAATCATATAAAATGAGTTATATTATATAAAATGTATATATGTATTATATAATTATTGTATGTTGGTTAATTTAATTGTTGGCTTTTGACTTATTTGTGAATTGTGTTGGATGAAATTGAATTATGCAGAGTATGTTAACTCTTCTTTGTGCATTTAACTTGAGTAAGAAAATAAGAATGTTGATAAAAATTGGTGAATGAAATATTGTTAAATTAAAGTTGGGAATTAGGATCTTAGTAATAATGTTGATTAAAATTAGTGAAGAAAACAAAATAATTATAAGCATTACAAATTGAATTGTATAAATAAAAAAATTATATTAGTTTATAGTTAAATTATGAGATTACATAAGGTAAGTTGTAAACTTATAGTTGTGAGTTATGGTTTAAGTTAAATATGTTATAGTTGTGAGTGTACGTCTTTAGTTTATAGTTGAATGATGCAATCCTACAAAATAAGTTATATTATATAAGATGTTGGCCCCGAATTTTTGTTGTTGAATTAAGCATGATTTAAATAAATTGTGAGGTCATGAAGAATTCTTATTGGAGTATAATTATTTATTTCAGTTTTACTAGGGTTTTAATACACTGGTTAGTTAAATTAAAGCAGTAAGAATGTATTGAGGGCAAATGTGGCATGTCACTTAAATTTAAAAGCCATGAAGCATTCAAGGAAGGGTAAAGTGGACATTTAGCACTCATTATGCATAAAATTGGAAGAGGAAAATATTGTCTTGGTTATTAGAAGAACAAAACCGTGAATGAAGGGAAAGGAGTGAAAAATGTGAAAAAGAAAGAGAAGTGAGAGAGAGTTTGTTCATGAGAGAAAAGAAAGAAGACAAGTTAGGGTTTCATCTTTTCTTAGTTTTCAAAAGTGATTTTGGGGGTATTCAAGAAGAGAAAAAGAAAGAGGAAGAGAAGAGCTTCCATTTGAGCCAAACATCTCTTTGTTTGGTGAAGATTCAAGGTAAATTCATTTTTAATCCTTTGGATTTTTAGAAGGGTTTTGGTTCATAAAGCTTAGGAATTACATGGGTTTAAGTATTATATAATCAATTTTTAGTGAATAT
The DNA here is from genome assembly GCA_025594535.1 of Erythroxylum domingense. Lineage (NCBI taxonomy): Eukaryota > Viridiplantae > Streptophyta > Magnoliopsida > Malpighiales > Erythroxylaceae > Erythroxylum > Erythroxylum domingense. The sequence continues at coordinate 19,944,932 of JANQBM010000221.1, read as the reverse complement.
GCTTTTTGGGTTCTTAATTTGTATTCCTATTGAATTAGATTTTTTTCAATGTTAAAGGGAATTAAGAGAGGCAAGAGGAGCAAGAGTAGGGGCATTTTTAAGCAAGTTTTTAAGCAAGGAATCCAGGTGGGTTACATGTTTACAGTTGAGATAATGAGCCATGAGTATTTTTCCAAATCAATAGAGTTAAATGATTTTAATTGCTTTATAAATGTTGCATTTATTGCTTCTTAAATGATTTGAGAAATTGCTACATGTTTGGTATATGAATCTTATTGATGATTTATGAAATGATTATGGAAATGGTATTTGAAATATATCATGCTTATGGAAATCATACTTTCGAAATGTGCCTTTTGTGCAATATGTTTACAAGTCATGAAATTCATGTTTGTGTGGGTTTGTGGTGATCCATTCCGTTACGTCACGTGTACGCTGAACATGTTAAAGGCTTCTCCCACCTGCTCGTTAATGGTATGGAGCTTCTTCACGGACTCCCTTATGTTTACTAAAGATTCGTAAGAACTCCTTCATATTTATTGGAGCTTCGCAAGAACTCCCTCATATTTATGGACTACCCAAACCATTATAATTGCTTATGTGTTTATGATTTGTTGACAAGTTTGATGAATACATGACTTATGTTGTTTATGAATTGTTTGACAAGCTTGAGAATTTGATAAATGCGTGTTTTATGGATTCAATGCAATTTACTATGGCAATGAATATTTTCAATGGTTTTGCTTGTTTCTCTACTATAAACTTGTTATCCACGAGCTTTTAAGCTCACCCCCCATTCCTCCCTATCTCCAGGTGAAGAGCAAGAGATCGAATGATAGAGAGTCAAGGCACTACTCTAAGTTTACATATTTTTGTATTTAAGTTAGTTTATGGAAACTCAAGGCTTTAACCGCATTTCAAGTAACACTCGTTCGTGTATATTTTGTATTTTTGGATTATGAGACCAATGATGTATTTGGGTCTTGAAATGCCCATTCAATCTTTGTAAAACTCTTTTCTTTTGATGTTAATGAAATATATTTATGTTTTTCTCATGACTTTCCAAGTTTTCGCATTGCATTTTCAAGCATTCATAGGGATAAAATTTGTGTTCTAACTTCAGAGGAAAAACTGTATTAATCTAGGCTGATTTGGACAAGGTTATCTTCTTGAAAGTTGTAGTTTATCCTCTTAGCTTTCCAATGATATAAAGTGTGTAATTTTTGGAGATCGAACTTGAAAGATAGGATTTCTACAAGTTAATGATGCTACATAGGGTGCATGCTAGACACTTTATAGCCCATTACCATTTCTAACTTGATCTAATAATAGAAAAAGAGTACTATGGTGTCTTGAAATGGAAGAATTAGTGTGATAAGTTAGAGATGAAATGAAGGTGATAAAGGGAGTTGAACATGTAACATCCCGTTTCCAGAGAACGGGTCGGACCAAAGAAACGGGTCCGGCGGGAGTTGGGGTGTTACATTTAAAGAAGAGGATATGTGGACAGGATTGTGTGATTAATGGAAATGAGAAAAAGAATTAAGTGTACAAGTCTGACTAGAGAAAAACTTGTTTGATTAAAGGAATTATGTGTATCCCTAATCCAATTAAAGAGACACATATAAATGATAAAAAGGATAGTGATAATTAAAAGAGAAAAGTG
>JANQBM010000221.1:19928160-19943166 GCA_025594535.1 Erythroxylum domingense | reverse complement strand
GCCACCTTCGCGGGGCACGGATCCGGGTATCACTGTCGATATCGGGTTCGGGTCCGGTAGGAGTTGGGGTGTTACAGAACATATGCAGAAATTTATGATGAATGTGTATAAATTTGAATGTTATGTTTTTAGATTGATAATCAAACATAGATTATGATTTGGATGTAAATGATATTGAGCTGAAATGGAAGTGAGAATGAAGTAAAATGATGAGGAAAATAAGTTAGAAATGGTAGATATGCATAAGAGGGGTCATAGGTAACTTGTAGGAATTAGAAATCTAGAAATTGACTCGTAAATGTTCGTTAGGCGGACTTGACATCCGCTCGGCAAACCTTCTCATAATTCCAACTTTCCAGCTCAGTTCATGTCCATTTGGAGGGACATATGTCCGCTAAGCGGACATTCTCAGGATAGTTATATAATTGTGAAATTTTTGACCCCTATACGGTAAAATCTCTCTTCAGGGTCTTCACGAAAGTTGTAGAAATCAAAGTCCTCTTCGAAACTTTACTTGAATGACCTTGATCCAACATCCATAGTGAGAGTTACACTTTTTGTCCCAAATTATGTACATTTGTAAGTTGTGGGCTTATTAATGCTTTCCTATGATACATTTAGGCTTAAATGGAGCTTGAAATGTACTTAGTTTGATATGGAAATAAGAGATAAAATGAGTGATATGTTTAGGGTGAAAATTAAGGATATAAACATAAGAATGGATTATCGCATATCAAATGTTCAAATATGAAATTTTGGGACGTTATGAGAATGAAGACAAACCTATAATAGCTAATGAAATTCCATTACAAGAACCCTACAGAATAATGCACTCACGTTTGACTTACGAGTTAGACTCTGTAAACAAGGTCCAACATCTATTGGTATTAGAGTAATTAGGTTTAGGAGTATCCTAGGTATGAAATAGGTAGTTTTAAAACACAAAATGAACATGCATTGTTTTTTGTATTGTTTCATATGATTTGAAATTGTTTTACATGAAACTTGGTTTAAGAAGGTTTTACATGCAAACATGCGAGTTTAAATAAGACATGAAACATGAACTAAAGATTTTGAATGGTTTTAAATGAAGGAGTATGCCACCTCTGAGGAGAACTCGAGGAGCTATGTCTCGATCTCGCTCTCGCCAAGGAAGTACGGATGAATCTCATGTCCCACAAGATGTGGGGACACACTCTGCTCATGATTCTGAGGCACCTGGTGTGCAACGTGAAGTGCCACCGCCTCCTCCTCTTATGCCCCAAGTAAACCCTATGGATCCACGTTTCTTTTAAGCCTTTGCTCAGGCTTTCACGCATGCTATGGGCCAAGTGCCACAAGTTCCAGTGCAAACTCTAGTGGAGAGGAGCAAATAGTATGATAAGCTCTGCAAGTATGGGGCTGTACACTTTAATGGGACTATGAATCCCGAAGAGGCTAAAGCATGGTTGAGAAGGACAGACAGAGTCTTGTTGTAGATGAAGTGCTCCAATGAGGAGAAATTGGATTACGCAGTGAGCTTGCTGCAAGGGGACACACTCCATTGGTGAGAATCAGTGCCCCTAGTTAGGTCATATCATCGGTATTGTCATGAAGCAAATTTTTGGAAGCTTTTAGGAAGAAATACTTATAAAAAATCTATGTCCAATAGAAGGAAAGAGAATTCCTAAATCTCACACAGAGGGATAGGTATGAGTGAATATCAACTGAAGTTCACCTAGCTTTCAAGGTATGCAGCCATCATTGTTGAGAATGAGGAGGATAAGTGACGTAAGTTTGAGGGAGGACTTCATTTGGGGAGAAAGGAGAAAGTATTCATCCACAATTTTTGTGACTACTAGCTGTTGGTAGATGCTGCACTCTAAGCAGAGAAACTGGAGAATATAAAGTATGAAGTAAACAGGAAGAGGAAGAATTGGGAACAGTCTTCTAAGAAGGGAATGAGTTCCACTATGCCTGAGAGGAGTATGAGGACTTTCCACATGCAGAGGGAAGTAATGGCTTTGCTAAGAACAAGCAAGCAAAAGCAACTTCAGTGCAAACCTCAACTATAAGAGGCAATAGAAGGATGGAGAGGGGTAGGTATATGAACCCCCAATGTGAGCATTGTGGGAAGTTTCACAGAGGAGAGTGCTTCAAGTTACTTAGAGTATGTTTCCGATGTGGAGAGAATGGAAACATGGTAAGGGAATGTCCTAAAGCATTAAGGCAAGATGGGTCGCAGATGCAAGCCCCAAAGAAAGCTAAAACAGGAGGAACCAGGGCAGCCACTAAGGTGGGAAGTTCTAGAGTGGCAAAGAAGGTTATTCCTCTAGGAAAGCCAAGGGGTCAAGCATAGGCAAAGGTGTTTACCATGACTAGAGATGAAATTGCAGCCGCACCTAAAGTTGTTACAAGTATAGCTCGATTATTTAATTTAGAAGTGTATTTACTGATTGATTCTGTCTCCACACATTCTTTTGTTTCTGTAAGCATGACATTACATGGTGTTAATTTGGGGCCATTGGATAGTCTATTGATTGTTAGTACTCTTTTAGAGAGGAATGTAATAATAAGTCAAGCATAAAGAGATTGTGAACTCTTTATTGATCGTGCTAGTCTGGTAGTGAATTTAATGCCTTTAGATTTAAAGGACCTAGATGTTATGCTTAGAATGGATGCCTTGAAAAAATATTATGCAAAGTTAATCTATAGTCTTAAAGAGGTAGAATTAGATTTTGGCAAGGGTGAGAAGGTGACTTTTAAGGGAGACAGAAAAACACCATCGCTAAGAATTATTTCAGCTTTGCTAGTTGACAGGATGATGAGAAAAGGGTGTGAAGCCTTCTTGGCACACGTTGTGGACTTCGAGGTGAACGAAGGAAAGTTAGAAGATTTCCCCATTATGAGGGAATTTCCAGACGTGTTTCTAGAAGATTTACCTAGTTTTTTGCCATTGATCTGATTCCAGGTGTCGCACCCATTTCCATACCACCGTATAGAATGGCTCCAGCTAAGCTGAAGGAGCTTACGGAACAGTTGGAGAACTATTAGAGAAGGGGTGTATAAGGCCAAGTTCGTTGTCATATAGAGCGCCGGTTCTGTTTGTTAAAAAGAAGGATGGAACATGGCATATGTGCATTAACTACCGGAGGCTCAACAAGGTAACCATTAGGAACAAGTATCCTCTGCCACGAATTGATGATCTGTTCGACCATCTGTAAGGAACAAAAGTCTTCTCCAAAATTGATCTTAGGTTAGGCTATCATCAGCTCAGAATCAGGGAATATGATGTACACAAGATAGCCTTTAGGACACGTTATGGGTATTATAAGTTCTTAGTCATGCCATTTGGATTGATCAATGCTCCAGCTGCGTTCATGGATCTCATGAATAGTGTCTTCAAGGAATATTTGGACCAATTTTTCATAGAATTTATAGATGACATTCTGGTTTATTCCAAGAGCGAAGAGGAACATAAGGAACATTTAAGGGTAGTGTTGCAAACTCTAAGGGAGAAGGAGCTTTATGCCAAATTCAACAAATGTGAATTCTGGCTTCATAAGGTGGTATTCCTTAGACATGTAATTTCGAAGGATAGGGTGCATGTCACACACCAAATATAGTGGCAGAAGTGAGAAGCTTTCTAGGTCTGGCAGGATATTATAGGAGGCTTGTTGAAGGATTCTCCATGATAGCTACTCCAATGATCAAATTATTAAGGAAAAATCAGAAGTTTATCTGGAGTGATGAATGTCAAAAGAGCTTTGAGGAGCTTAAACACAGATTGACAAGTGCTCCAATTCTGACCTTGCCATGGGGGATGAGGGCTATACAGTTTATAGTGATGCTTCAAGAATTGGGTTGTGTGATAATGCAAGGAGATAAGGTAATAGCTTATGCTTCGTGACAGCTAAAGCCTTATAAATTGAATTACCCGACCCATAATCTAGAATTAGCAGCAATAATTTTTTCCTTAAAAATTTAGAGACATTATCTGTATGGAGATCAGACGAAGATTTTTACAAAGCATAAAAGTCTCAAGTACTTATTGAGGGAGAAAGGGTTGAATTTGAGACAAAGAAGGTGGCTAGAGTTGCTTAAGGATTATGTCTTATTGATTGAATACTACCCAGGCAAGGCAAATGTAGTGGTCGATGCCTTGAGTAAGAAATCCTCCTTAGCGTATGTTCAGACAATTTATTTGCCACTGTTGGACAAGATGGCTAAGCTTATAATAAACTTGAAACAGAAGGAACCTGATTGCATTATTGCTAATTTCAGAGTGAGACCAATACTCAGAGAAAAAGTTAAGGAGTTACAAGAACAAGATGCAGATTTGAACAAGCTCTAAGAAGAAATTAAGAATGGCAAGCAATCTGAAGTGGAAGTGAGGGATGATGGACTTATGGTTGTAGGCAATAGACTTTGTATTCCAAATATCAAGGAGGTAAAATATGAGATACTCAATGAGGCACACAATGCGCCTTATGCCATACACTCAGGTAACACCAGGATATACAGAGATTTGAAAGAGCATTTTTGGTAGAAATGCATGAAGAATGATGTAACAGAATATGCAAGCAAGTGTCTAGTGTATCAACAAGTCAAGTTTGAACATTAGGCATCTTCAAGCAAGTTAAGGCCATTGCCCATTCCTAAGTGGAAGTGGCAAAGGATAAGCATAGATTTTCTAACGGGTTTGCCCAAGACCAGTAGGAAGCATGATGCCATATGGGTTATTCTTGACTGTTTGAAAAAGTCAGCCCATTTTTTAGCAATTAAACAGACTGATTCTCTGAATGTACTAGCAAAGAAGTATATTAATGAGATAGTGAGACTATATGGGATCCCAGACTCTATAGTTTCTGACATAGATCCTCAATTTATTTCGAGATTTTGGAAAAGTATGCAAGAAGCTCGAAGGAGCAAGTTAAATTTTAGCACTGCTTTTCATCCCCAAACAAATGATCAATCTAAGAGGACCAATTGAACCCTTGAAGGAATGCTCAGAGCATGTGTGATGGATTTCAAAGGTGCTTAGGATGAGCACTTGCCATTGGTAGAATTTACTTACAATAATTCGTAGCATTCAGATGGCTCCTTATGAAGCACTATATGGAAGAAGATGTAGAACTCCAATATGCTGGAATGAAGAAGGAGAAAGGAAATTAATAGGACCATTATTACTCCAGATGACAGTTGACAAGGTCAATCTAATTAAACAAAGGCTCAAAGCAGCTCAAGATAGAATGAAGAGCTATACTGATGCACATTGAAAGAAAATGGAGCATGAAGTTAGTGAGAAAGTCTTTCTTAAGGCATATCCTTAGAAAGGAGTCATGAGGTTTGACAAGAAGGGCAAATTAAGCCCAAAATACGTTGGTTATTATGAGATTGTTGAGAGGATTGGACCACTGGCTTATAGATTGGTGTTGCCACCAGAATTGTCACAAATACATGATGTCTTTCATATTTCCATGTTAAGGAGGTATAGATCAGATCCCTCCCACATCATTCAGACCACTGAGGTTCAGTTAAGAGATTATTTGACTTATGAGGAGATTCTGTGGAGATTCTAGACACTAAGGAAAAGTTCCTTAGGAACAAGACAGTTCAACTAGTTAAAGTTCTATGGAAACACCATTCTAAGGAAGAGGCCACATGGGAGCCCTTGGAGGCCATGAAGGAGAAGTATCCATAACTCTTCAATGACTCAGGTAAGAATTTTGAGGACGAAATTCTTTTAAGCGAGGGAGAAATGTTGGCCCCCAAAATTTTTTTATTGAGTTAAGCATGATTTAAATGAATTATGAGGTCATGATAGAATTATTATTAGAGTTTAATTATTTATTTCAGTGTTAGTAGGGTTTTATTACACTAGTTAGTTAAATTAAAGCAGTAGGAATTTATTGAGGGAAAATGTGGCATGTCACTTAAGTTTAAAAGCCATGAAGCATTAAAGGAAGGGTAAAGTAGACATTTAGCACTCATTATGCATAAAATTGGAAGAGGAAAATGTTGTCTTGGCTATTAGAAGAAGAAAAATGTGAATGAAGGGAAAGGAGTGAAAAAAGTGAAAAAGAAAGAGAAGTGAGAGAGAGTTTGTTCGTGAGAGAAAAGAAAGAAGATAAGTTAGGGTTTCATCTTTTCTTAGTTTTTAAGAGTGATTTTGAGGGTATTCAAGAAGAGAAGAGCTTCCATTTGACCTAAACATCTCTTTGTTTGGTGAAGATTAAAGGTAAGCCCATTTTAATCCTTTGGATTTTTGGAAGGGTTTTGGTTCATGAAGCTTAAGAATTACGTGGGTTTAAGTATTCTAGAATCAATTTTTATTGAATATGCTTTTTAGGTTCTCAATTTGTATTCCTATTGAATTGGATTTTTGCAAATATTAAAGGGAATCAAGAGAGATAAGAGGAGCAAGAGGAGGGGCATTTTTAAGCAAGTTTTTAAGCAAGGAATCCAGGTGGGTTACATGTTTATAGTTGAGTTAACAAGCTATGAGTATTTTTCCAAATCAATAGAGTTAAATGATTTCAATTGCTTTATAAATGTTGAATTTATTGCTTCTTAAATTATTTAAGAAATTGCTACATGTTTGGTACGTGAATCTTGTTGATGATTTTGTGAAATGATGATGGAAATGGTATTTGAAATATATAATGCTTATGGAAATCATGTTTCCGAAATGTACCTTTTGTACAATATATTTACAAGTCATGAAATTGATGTTTGTGTGAGTTTGTGGTGGTCCATTCTATTACGTCATGTGCACGCTGACCATGTTAAAGGCTTCTCCCACCTGCCACCTAGTGGCATGGAGCTCCTTCACGGACTTCCTCATGTTTACTGAAGATTCGCAAGAACTCCCTCATGTTTATCGGAGCTTCGCAACAACTCCCTCTTGTTTATGGACAACCCAAACCATTATAATTGCTTATGTGTTTATTATTTGTTGAAAAGTTTGATGAATACATGACTTATGTTGTTTATGAATTGTTTGACAAGCTTGAGAATTTGATAAATACGTGTTTTTTTGGAGTCAATGCAATTTGCTATGGCAATGAATATTTCCAATGGTTTTGCTTGTTTCTCCGCTATAAACTTGTTACCACAAGCTTTTAAGTTCACCACCCATTCCTCCCCATCTTTAGGTGAAGAGCAAGAGATCGAATGGTAGAGAGTCAAGGCACCACTCCAATTTTTCATATTTTTGTATTTAAGTTAGTTTATGGAAACTCAAGGCTTTAGCTGCATTTCAAGTAACACTCATTCATATATATTTTATATTTTTGGATTATGAGACCAATGATGTATTTGGGTCTTGAAATACCCATTAAATCTTTGTAAAACTATTTTCTTTTAATGTTAATGAGATATATTTATGTTTTGATCATGACTTTCTAAGTTTTCGCATTGCATTTTCAAGCATTCATAGGGGTAAATTTTTTATTCTGATTTCAGGGGGAAAATGGTATTAATCTAGGCTGATTTGGACAAGGTTGTCTTTTTAGAAGTTGTAGTTTATCCTATTAGCTTTCCAATGATATAAAGCGTGTAATTTTTGGAGATCGGACTTGAAAGATAGGATTTTTACAAGTTAATGATGCTGCACAGGGTGTTTGCTGGACACTTTATAGCCCATTTCTAACTTGATCTAATAGAAAAAGAGTACTATGGTGTCTTGAAATAGGAAGAATTAGTGTGATAAGTTAGAGAAGAAATGAAGGTGATAAAGGGAGTTAAACATATACATAAATTTATGATGAATGTGTATAAGTTTGAATGTTATGTTTTTAGATTGATGACCAAACATAGATTATGATTTGGTTGTAAATGATATTGAGCTGAAATGGAAGTGAGAATGAAGTGAAATGATGAAGAAAATAAGTTAGAAATGATAGATATGCATAAGAGGGGTCATAGGTAACTTGTACGAGTTAGAAATCTAGAAATTGACTTGTAAATGTTCGTTAGGCGAACTTGACGTCTGCTGGGTGGACCTTCTCAGAATTCCAATGTTCCAGCTCAGTTCATGTCCATTTAGAGGGACATAAGTCCGCTAAGTGGACATTCTCAGGATAGTTATATAATTTTGAAATTTTTCACCCTCTAGACTGCAAAATCTCTCTTCGGATCTTCACAAAAGTCGTAGAACTTGAAGTCCTCTTCGAAACCATACTTGAATGACCTTGATCCGACATCTATAGTGAAAGTTATGTTGTTTGTCCCAAATCCGGTACATTTATAAGTTGTGGGTTTATCAATGTTTTCCTATGATACATTTAGGTTTGAATGGAGCTTGAAATGTATTTAGTTTGATGTGGAAATAAGAGATAAAATGAGTGATATGTTTAGGGTGACAATTAAGGATATAAACATAAGAATGGATTATCATATATTAAGTGTTAAAATATGGAACTTTGGGATGTTATAAGAATGAAGATAAACCTATGATGGCTAATGAGATTCCAATATAAGAACCCTACAGAGTAATGCGCTCACGTTTGACTTATGAGTTAGACTTCGAAAACGGGGAACATAAGATGTATATGTGTATTGTGTATTGTGTATTTTGAATACTTGAATTATTTTTTGACTTATTGGTGAATTGTGTTAGATGAAATTGAATTGTCTATGATGTAATCATACAAAATAAGTTATATTATATAAGATGTATATGTGTATCGTTTAATTATGTTAGTTTGGACTTTTGAGTTAAATAATACATATTTTGTGATAGTAGTTTATAATGAAATTATGTGTTCTTTATTTTGATATGAAGTTGTTAAGTTAATTTTGATATATGTCTTCATTTTTTTGGCAGATAAATGGAAGAAAGTTCAAATATTCATGATAATTTAATCGCTTAAAAAAGATATAATGATCCAGCTTGGACTTTTATTAGATTGGTCCCCAAAATGAAGAAACATACCATTTGCTTGCTTTGTAATAAGCATTTGAAAGGTGGAGGAATCACTAGATTAAAGAAGCATTTCGGTAGGGTTAAAGGAGATGTGGAACCTTGTAAAAAAGTGAGCCATGATGTTAAATGGCAAATGAAGACTTTGCTTTAAGAGGATCAGCGTAAGAAAGATAGAAGGCAGAGATTGAATTATGAAATTGGTAGTGGAAGTTTGTTTATCGGTGTTTAGGATGATAATGGGATATCCTGAAGGTGGTAGTATTCCTACCTAAAAAGAAGTGAATGTTGCAATTGGACCTGATGTTAGGAAAAGAAGGAGACAAGTGTCTAATTCTTTTGCACCATGAACAACTCCTAGAGCTCAGCCTTCAATTCTTAGTGCCTTACAATCAAGAGAAGCGACTCATAATATGGATATAGCAATGGCTAGATGGTGGTATGATTCAAGTATAGCATTTAATGCTTCCTAGTCTTATTATTATTAGCTGATGGTAGATGTTATTGCCTCTTACAATTTGGGATACAAAGCTCTTTCAATTGATGACTAGAAAGGGAAACTTTTTAGTATCTCTATCTATAAAATTAAAAGTTATTTGGATGAAAGAAGAATGACTCAGGCTACTTGTGCGTGTTCAATCATATATGATAGTTGGACAAATAAAATACATAAGCCTATTATTAATTTTTTGTTTATTCTGCAAAGGACTCAGTGTTTTTGAAGTATAGTAATGCATTTGGTATTGTTATGAATGTATTTTTTTGTAAAATTGCCTTGTTATGAATGATGATATTTTATTTAAAACATTCGATGAAATTGTGAATGAATTTGGGTCAGAAAATATTGTTCAGTTCATTAATGACAATGATTCTTCTTATAAAGCGACCGGAAAAAATTACAAAGTAAGTATAATTCTTTTTATTGGACTTTTTGTGATGCATATTGCATTAATTTAATGCTGAAAATTATAGGAGATACTAGATATTTTTCTTATTATTGATGAGACTGTACAGAAAGCGAAAAAGTTGACTAAGCTCATCTACAATCATGCGTGGGTCTAGAATTTAATGAGAAAGGCTTCACTAATGGTAGGAATTTGTGTGTCCTATTGTTCCAAGATTAGCTAAAATTTTCTTATCACTTTAATATTTTATTATGATGAAGAAAGAGATGAGATAGATGTTTACAAATGATAAGTGGGTTGAATCTGAACATGCTAGGTCTAATGCTAGATTGGAAGTTTCCAAAATTATACTTAAAAATACTAAATTTTGGTCCTAATGTCAATTTTCCATCCGAGTTTATGATCCCTTAGTAAGGGTATTTCATCTAGCTAATAGTGATAAAAAGGAAACAATGAGTTATTTTTTTGATGCCATGGAGAGGGCGAAGGAAGCAATCAAAGTTAATTAAAAAATAGGTGTTCTTTATATAAATCTTATCTTGCAGTCATCAATGAGAGATGGCAAAAGCAACTTTACTCTTCTTTGTTTGTAGTTAAGGCGTTTTTTAATCCTAGTGTCTATTTCAGACTAGGTTTTATAAAGAAAACTGAAGTTAATAGGAAAATGCTATTAACTATTACGATAGTTATTTCCCATGAGATGATGCAAGATCTCCAAAGCTCACAAATGGAAATTTATAAAGAGGCTTTTGGGGAGTTTAGGATGCCAATTGCTATTCATCAAAGAGAAAAACTTAATCCAAGTATATATTTTTTCACTTTTGTTACTTGTTGAAAATTAATCATCACTTTATTTTGTTTATAACGTTACTTTTGTTTTCTTACAACTTATAAATTCTTGGTGAGATTAATTTAGAAGTGATGTTCCAAAATTGTAAAGGTTTGCAATTTGAATTCTATGTCAATTTGTAAGTGTAATAAGTTGTAAAAGGAATTGAAACATATTTGAATTCATCTATTCTAAGAAAAGAAATAGATTGGAGTATAAAAGATTTAATGACTTGGTCTTTGTTCGATACAATTTAAAGCTTCCAAAAAGATATGTTATTATCATTATTAAGTTAGATATAATTTCTTATATTTTTAATAATTCAATTTTATTATTTTATAGGACTCTTAATAGAACAAATAGTTTGATAGATCCAATTTGTATTAATAAGATCGATCTTTTGACATACTAGTTTTTTAAGGAACCAATTTTGATAGATAAGAGTGATTTGGAAGATAATCTAGGCATGTCATTTAATGCAATGAATTTAAATGATGGTGATGGTGAAGCGTCTCTCAATGATGAGAATTTTGTACCTAATGAGAATTGTGGTCAATATAGTTATAATGAGTTTTCGATTAAACGAAGTTCCAGATTTTTGTTTATCCTCTTCTTTTAATTTCAATTATATTTGACATATATGTTAAATTCTACATATGTAATATAATTGTAAATATTTTTGTTTCAAGTTTCACTTCTAATTGGTTCTTTAGCACGAACTCTTTATGAAAATTGTAATTGTTAGAGAGTAATGCATATTTATTATTCTTTTCATTTGATGTTTTTGATGTAATTATTATTTATTATATGTTGAACTTGTAATATTTTAAATCTTTTTTCATATTAATTGTATTTATTATTTATATGTGAAAAATAATGTTAATAAAAATAAATAAATTGTTATTATTTTAAATTTCTATTATTATGATTTTTAGAGATAGGGTTGATGTAAAATTATAAAGTATAAAATACAATATATTGAAGGACTATTTTGTAATTTAAAAAAAATTAGGGACTATTTATATAATTAAAAATGACCTAAAATGATACTCGGTATTGATCAATATCGATACAATATTATACCAGAACCAAATTCGATACCGATACTAGTACAATATTCATAATATTGATGTCAACTCATCGATAATACTCGTTTTCCTTGCCTACTCGTAAGTCTTTGCCTTGTTCATTTATTTTGAGTTTCAAACAATAGTCATGGCTCACCAATGCCTACATGATTCCGCAATTAAGACTTAGGGGTCTAATAATAAGGTTTGAGCTTTGGTGATTGCCAAGGTTTCTTAAGGGAAGATGACCATGATTGACTACAAAGTTGTAACCTATGATCAAAATAAGGTTGTTTTGTTTAAGGATTACTCTGTTCCAGCATTAGAATATGGTGCATTTGTATCTTAGAATAGTATACTCCAAAACTAGTTTTAACTTTTTTGGTTGTTAGTTTAGGTTTAATAAATTTTAAAACAAGAAAAATTACAATGACTTATTCTGATTAAGAAAAATTTTACTACCAATATAATTAAAATATTTTAAAATTTAAATTAATTAAAATAATTATTTATCTTATTTAGATCAAGATTAATGGCTACATTGATTCTTAATTAAAATTTTATAAAATTTATTTTTAAAACTAATATTGAATTTAATTAAAACAAATAATTAGTTTGAATCTTAAATCTGGAAATTAATTATTTATTAATCATGAAAAATGAACTTTCTTTCATACATTATAAAATAGTTTTCTAATTAATTAAGAAATAATTTCAAATTAAATTGAGAAATTTATCTCTATTAAAGTGATAAATAAGAATAAATGAATTTAAAATATTTTTATTTAATTTTAAAAAAATAGTTTCCTTTTAATATTAGAAAATAATTTTTATTGAGAAAAAGTTATTTATAATAATATTTAAAAAATAGTTTTCTTAATTACTTCTAAATATCTTTTGAATTTATGAAAAAGAGTTTCTAGATTATAATAAGTAAGTAAAGTTATTTATTTAAATTTTGATTCCAATTCAATTTTTTTAAAAGGGTCATAAGAGCTGAAAACGGTTTTGAATTGAAACTGATAATTGTTTTCATACCATATTAAATTTTTATTTAGAAAAAAAATTAATTTATTTAGAAATCAATGATTTAATTTTATTTAATTTTTCAAAGAATTGAAAATAGTATTCTAAATGATAAATATTACATTAAAACTAAAATAAAACATGAGTGGATGTTTTTATATGTGCAATTTGATTATTTTTTGCATATTAAATTGTATGTTTACATACATATCATTTATACATGCATTATATATGTTGGATGAGACCATTTAAAAATTAAGTTACTCTTTAAAATATCAAGTACATGTTTGGAACATGATTAATAACTTCTATTGTTATAAAAATAATTAAGAGATTTGCTTATTGCTAGGTATGTTGTGCAAACTAAAGATTTCTTTAACTCAAATATGTTTAATTTTATAAAAATGGGTCCTAAGGTGCCTTGGTATAAGGCAGTGTGGTTTAATCAAACCCCTAATGGAACCTTCTTCATCTTATAGTTGACTATCAGTAAGAAACATTGCGCTTTTAATATGATGCACAACTCTATCTTCATCCTCCATTGATGTCCATTATATAGCCAATACCTTAAGTCATTCACTTACTTGTTCTTCTAATATAGTTACTCATCAAGTCTTTTAGACACAATATGATATGTCTTTAACCTAAATTGTCATAGTAGAGACTTCTCTAGTCTCATCATTATATTAAGTAATAGATCAAGAAGATATAGAATATATTTCTTGATTATTGAAATAGTTTTGAGATGCTTTGTTTACTCAATTTAGTGTGAAATAAATTCCATAATTTTTAAAAACATTAATTTTCATATATCATTTTTGCTCAAGGGGATGAAAAGCAAAACGAAGGAGATCATATTCATCCATTAATTACATCTTAAGTGTAGTAGTAACTTTGATAAAAACTGGGACTTATAATCTTTTGTGCAAAGCTAATTCACTGGAGCTAATGGAAGCATCCTCTCATTTGGGAGCTAAAGGAAATCCCTTGATGTGAGTTCAAAAGAGAGTCGAAAGACAAGTCAACTTTTAGATGACTTGTTGACCATGTCGAAAGGACCAATTACTCAGTGCTAATGCTAAGAGGCTTAGAGAAGCTTTTAGTGGGCTTATATATACCCTGGTTGATGAAGAAAAGGCCTTTGGAGATCAAGTTACAATTAATAACATCAAGGCAATAACGCTATTCACATGTTCAGACTTGGAACGAACTTCTGACATTGATTCAGGGTGGACCAGCCCAACTGACCAACATAAAAGTTGTAGATCTTTGTCTTAGCTTTCCAACGGTATAAGATTTGCCTTAATCGGAGGTCCATAGCCTAAGATAAGCTCAATTTACTAAAGGATGTTCTACCAGACAATTGTTACGACTTCCTAATTGACTTTTCAATTTTTCTAGTTAGGTTTTTCGTTTTTTAGGCCCACTTTTTGAGACTTTAAAAGGTGGTTTTCTGCACTTCCTATTCAGATTAGATTGAGGACAATTTTAAATTCTCTACAAACCGATTTTACAAACTTATCAAGTGATTAGTCAGAATTGCTTGTGGCGTTCTTTTGATATCTTTGTGCGTTTTGGTTTCTGATTGCAATGTTAATCTTGGGTCAAGGCTTCGAAGGATCTTCCGATAACTTTGATTTCTTGGGTTAGGGTTTTGATCTGATCGATCAAGGGGTTCCTAATAGAGTCAATTCTAGGGGTTTTGCATCATTTGGTATCAGAGCTTTGGCTCGATTTCAGGTTCCTATCCATTGTTCTTATTATCTTCACTTGTTTTTCTTATTTCTTTGCTGGTTCAAATTTCTATTTAGTTTTGTCCTTGTTTCCCTTCTACTGTTTATTTGGCTCCGTGTTTTATCGTTATCATTCCATTTCCGTTTGTTAACATCGTCTTTGTTGTTCTTGTTTCGTAATTTTATTTCAATTCATACTTCGTGTTGTGTTTGCAGTTAGTTTTTATTAAGATTGTTCTTATGACAAAAATCTGAAAAAAAAATCCAAAAAAAAGAAAAGCCTGAAAAAAATTCAAAAAAACCAAAAAAACGAAAAAAAATTGTTGATTCGTTGATCGTAATTTGCTGAGAATTATGGATAGTTCATCTTGAAGTGTTGCTGCGATTGTAAGTTGTTAACGAAAAAAGTTTGTTGGAATTTGTGAAGTTTGGTGATTGATAGAAAAAATTGTGTGGATTACTAGAAGTTATATTGCGTTATTGCTCGAATTGAAATTGAAATTCTCGAAACTTGAACAATGAAACTTTGAAAAGCTAATTC
>JANQBM010000221.1:19917804-19928060 GCA_025594535.1 Erythroxylum domingense | reverse complement strand
ACAGTTGAGCTACAACATTATGTGGAGATTGAAGATATGGTTAGTGTTGCCATGAAAGTGGAGAAACAACTTAGTTACAAAAAATTAGCTAGACAATTTCCATTCAGTAATAGTGGTGGATCGTCTTAGAAGTCAGGCTACAAGAGAAGTAGTGAAGAGAGAAATTCGTCTAAATTCAAAGATGATAGGTTTACGCCAAAATCTAAGGAAGACAAGTATTCTCTTAAAGAAAAGATCGAAATTTTTTCTAAAAACAAAGAAACCACTCTAGTGACCAGTAGCAGCAAAACTAAGTGTTTCAGATGTCAAAGGTATGGCCACATATCTTCTTAATGTCCTAACAAGAGAGCGATGATCATAAAAGATGATGATGTTATTGAAACAGATGGAGAGGAGACAAATCCAGAAATGCCACCATTGGAAGATGCAAGTGATGTAGAATATCCAGAGCATGGAGACTTACTAGTTGCAAGGAGAGCTTTAAATTTACAAGCTAAATATGATGCTCCAGAAGAACAACGGGAAAATATTTTTCACACTAAATGCAATGTAGGTGGGAAGGTATGCAATCTAGTTATTGATGGAGGTAGTTGTACTAATGCTACTAGCACTTACTTAGTGGAAAAGCTTGGATTGTCATTATTGAAACACCAGAAGCTGTACAGGCTACAGTGGCTGAATGATTATGGCGAGGTCAAAGTGACTAAGCAGGTGATTGTGCCATTTACTATTGACAAGTATTCTGATGAGGTTTTATGTGAAGTGATTCTGATGCAAGTAGGCCACATACTTTTGGGTCGGCCTTGGGAGTATGACCGTAAGATCTCACGTAATGGCTATCTAAATACTTATTCTTTTTCTAAAGATGGAAAACTTGTCACTCTCAAGCCATTATCTCCTAAAGAAGTATATGAAGATTAGCTGAAGCTTAGATAACAAGAGGAGTCAGAAAAAGCAAAAAGAGTTGAGTTGAGCAAACATAATAGGGAAAAGGGAAAAATGAGTGAGAGTGAGAATTTAAAAATTAAAGAGAGTGACAGGGGAAAGGGAAACACTGAGTGCAAGAGAGATAAGAAAGTGAGCATGTATGCGAGAGGGAGAGATTTTAACGATGCTTATCATGGGAAAAAATCACTTATAATGTTGATGTACAAGGAAACTTGTTTTAATGCTGCTGACCTTGATGATTTTGTTCCCTTTATTACTAAATCTCTTGTACAGGAATATAGTGATATTTTTCCAAAGGAACTTCTAAAAGTTATGCCACCCATCAGAGGGATTGAGCATCAGATAGACTTGGTGCTTGGAGTTTCATTGCCTAATAGGCCAGCATATCGCAGTAACCCTGAAGAGACTAAAGAATTACAAAGACAAGTGGAAGAGCTTATAACTAAAGGCTATGCAGGGAGAGTATGAGTCCATGTGCTATGGAAGTTGGAGGATGTGCGTAGACTGCAAAGCAATCAACAAAATTACGGTAAAGTATCAACATCCCATTCCTAGGTTAGATAACATGTTAGATTAATTAAATGGTGCTGTGATTTTTACTAAAATTGATTTGATTAGGGGATACCACCAAATTTGTATGCTCTAGGGTGATGAATGGAAAACTGCATTTAAAACTCAACATGGACTGTATGAGTGGATGGTAATGCCATTTGGTTTGACAAATGCACCTAGCACTTTTATGAGATTGATGAACCATATACTTCGTGCATTCATTAATAAGTTTGTTGTTGTGTACTTTGATGACATCTTGATATACAGTAGGAGCTTAGAAGGACACATGCATCATTTGAAATGTGTACTTGATGTCTTGCGTGAACAAAAGTTATATGCCAATATTAAAAAGTGCAGTTTTTGTATGGATAAGGTTAATTTTCTTGGTTTTATTGTTACTGCTAAGGGCAATGAGGATGATGAGAATAAAGTGAAAGTCATTAAAGAGTGGACAACACCTAAATCTGTTTCATAAGTACAAAGCTTTCATGATTTAGCTAGTTTTTATAGGCGGTTTGTTCCACACTTTAGCACTGTAGCTGCACCACTTATGGAGGTCATTAAGAAAAATGTTGCATTTGTGTAGGGTCCTGAATAAGAAAAGGCATTCATGCTACTGAAAGATAAATTGTGTTTCACTTCTTTGCTTGCTTTGCCTGATTTTGATAAATTTTTTGAAATTGAATGTGACGCCTCTAGAGTAGGCATAGGTGCTATGTTAATGCAGGAGAAATTCCCTTTAGCATATTTTAGTGAAAAGTTGAATGGAGCGACTCTAAACTATTCTACTTATGATAAAGAATTGTATGCTTTAGTGAGAGCACTTGAAACTTAGCAACATTACTTGTGGCCGAAGGAGTTTGTCATCTACACTAACCATGAGTCCTTGAAGCATCTCAAAGGACAAGGAAAGTTGAATAGGACGCATGCAAGATGGGTTGAGAAAACATTGAACATTTTGCATGAGCATTTCTTCTGGCCGCATATGCGTAGGGATGTAAAACGTGTTTGTGCAAATTATATTCAGTGTAAACAAGCTAAATCTAAAGTTATGCCTCATGGATTATACACACCATTACCTGTACCTAGTGCACCTTAAGAATATATTTCTATGGACTTCATTTTAGGTTTGCCTAGGTCTACACAAGGTAAAGATTCAATTTTTGTGGTTGTTGATAGGTTTTCTCAGATGTCTCATTTCATTGCTTGTCATAAAACCAATGATGCATCTCATATTGCAAATTTTTCCTTTAAGGAAGTTGTTCGACTGCATGGAATTCCAAAGACCATAATTAGTGATAGAGATGTCAAATTTTGAGTTCTTTTTGGAAAGTGTTATAGGCAAAGTTAGGAACTAAATTGTTGTACTCGAATACTTGTCATCCACAAACAGATGGAAAAACTGAGGTTGTCAATCGTACTCTTGGTACTTTGTTGCGTGCTGTGATTAGTAAAAATTTGCGCACTTAAGAAGAATGCTTGCCCCTTGTTGAATTTGCGTACAATAGAAATGTTCATTCTTCTACATCCAATAACTGCTATGGATTTACTTCCTTTGCCTGTTAGTGAATTATATAATGCAGATGGTGAAAAGAAAGCAGACTTGGTAAGGAAGATCCATGAACAGACCCGTCGACAAATTGAAAAAAAGAATAAGCAATATGCATCTAATGCTAATAAGGGAAGAAAGTTTGTTTCATTTAAACCTGGAGATTGGGTGTGGGTGCATATGCGTAAGGAAAGATTTCCTGATAAACAAAAGACAAAGCTACATCCAAGAGGCGATGGTCCATTTCAAGTTCTCAAAAAGATAAATGACAATGCCTACAAATTGGATCTCCGAGGTGAGCATGGTGGCATTAGTGCTTCGTTTAATGTTTCTGATTTATCTCCTTTTTCTATTGTAGAATCGAAGACGAATCTTTTTCAAGAAGGGGAGGATGATGTGAGCTCAAGAGAGAGTCAAAAGACAAGTCAAATTTTAGATGACTTGTTGACCATATCGAAAGGACCAATTACTCGTAGTAATGCTAATAGACTTAGAGAAGCTTTTACTGGGCTTATATGTACCCTGGTTGATGAAGAAAAGGCCTTTGGAGATCAAGTTACAATTAATAACATCAAGGCAATAACGCTATTCACGTGTTTTGACTTGGGACGAAATTATGACATTGATTTAAGCTGGACCAGCCCAACTGACTAGCATAAAATTGTAGATATTTGTCTTAGCTTTCCAACGATATAAGATTTGCCTTAATCGGAGGTCCGTAGCCTAAGATATGTTCGATTTACTAAAGGATGTTCTGCCCAACAATTGTTACAACTTCCTAATGGACTTTTCAATTTTTCTAGTTAGGTTTTTTGTTTTTTAGGCCCACTTTTTGAGACTTAAAAAGGTGGTTTTCTGCACTTCCTATTTAGATTAGATTGAGAATAATTTTAGGTCACTTTGTGAGGGATTCAATCCTGAAATTCTCTACAAACTGATTTTACAAACTTATCAAATGATTAGCCGAAATTGCTTATGGCATTCTTTTGATATCTTTGTGCGTTTTGGTTTTTGATTGCATTATTAATCTTGGGTTAAGGTGTCGAAGGATCTTTTGATAACTTTGATTTCTTGGGTTGGGGTTTTGATCTGATCGATCAAGGGGTTCCTAATCGAGTCGATTCTAGGGGTTCCTAATCGAGTCGATTCTAGGGGTTTTGCGTCATCCCTAGTATTGCATTAGTAGCTAGATTAGCAAATTAAAGGAGTTCTTGTTTTATTTGTAAAGCCTTAAGTTGCTTTGCATTTATATGCGAAAGCACTTTTTCTTATAAGCTTAAGCAATCCTTAATCTTAGAATTTTGTATATAACCTTGTGGATCCTATAATCAATACAACTCTTTTATTTTCTGAAAACAAAAGGTCATATGTAAATAAATTTGTATAATTTAATTAAGTACACTCATGATCATGTGAATTTAAAGGGGTGTTAGAGATAATATATAAGATATATTTTGATAAAGTTGTCACCTAACATATTTAGGAGTCATATAACATGTGATTACTAAATATTTTATTAATTTCAGTAGTTGATTTATTGGAGAAACTCAATATCAATTAAATTTGAATATTATCATTTCCAAATAGTAATGAGAGCTATTATCTTGAATAAAATACTGAGAATAACCAAATATATTATTAAGGTCCTATTCTTATTTGGTTGTTATGCCATTTAACCAATTACTTACTTTTCTTACTTTTTTATATTATGATGAGTAGTAAACTACCTTAGTTTAGTGCAATTGATGCTAAGTATTAGTAAACCAAATTTCTTAGACATATATTGGTTTGATAATAGTTCTCACAAACGGGAAGGAATAATTGTATGTCTAGTATGCAATATTGTTATCAATCTTTATTAGGAATTTTAGTGATAAAGATTGAGAGATATGTCAATATTATATAGATAAAAATGTAGTGGAATTTTATAATTAAATAATATCTTCTAAATTTTAAAAGAAACACATAAGCTGGATGTCAACATTATTTTAGCATAATGTAAATGGTTGCATAAAGTTGAGCTATAAGGTATAGTTCCTTGATAGAATTGTTTCACTCAATTTAGCCTGCTAAAAGTGTAAATAATGATTACATTTGAAGGCATTTTCTTAGATATGAGAATAACTTTCATCAAAAGAAGGAGATTATACAATTTTTAATAGGAAATATAATATAGATCATATTTATTTTTCATTCATGCTTTTAAGCATTTAACACTTAAGTTGAATTCAACATTATCATAATATACAATGCATGATAAGAAATATATTATTGAGTAAAAGCAATTTATCCAAGTTTATACAAATAGTTTTTATCTATTGGATTAATAATGACTTACACTTGACATGTATGGAAAGAATATAAGGTTAGATGACTAAGATTATCCTTTTATATTATGTTAGTTAATCTATATAATAAGAATCATAAAGTTATATGAAAAGATATGTTTATCTTTTTATTGTAAATCATATGAAATTTGTGAAACTTGATAGGTTGAAAGGTGACCATATCAACTTTTAGTATAAAAGACGGTTACTAATTGTAATAATAGTTAAATCATATTCATTTGATGTAGGAAATGTCACAACAATTCATAAAAGGATAAAATACTTGTATTTTGTTAAATGTATTAGTGACTTTATGTGATATAGTCTTATATATTAAATGAATATTAATCTAAAATTTTGAAACGTTCAAAGTATTGAGATCTAATTAGAAACTAGGCATTGAGAATACTGAAGCACTTTGATAAGATTAATGTAGTAAGTTTTACATTAATTTTTTTAGTTGTATATAGGAGATGATATTCTCTAGTAAATGTCTCCACAACTAAAACATGTAACAATATGGATTGTGTAAGGAGGAATGTATAATATGAAATATTTTATCATGCAATATTTATTTCTTCTGTGACTATGCCTTAATATAAAAGCTTATCTTCCATATTTCTTTGAAAATCAATTAGCAAGATTTCATATAAGATCTATAATAGTTTTTCTCTCAGAGAGTTAAAATTAATGTTTTAAAGATTTGGTAAGTATATATATTATCTAATAAGTTTATAACTAAATTAGATAATAAAAGATTAAAAGATGCTAAAAGGTTGGATACAACATTACAAACTCCATTAATGTTTATTTCAATATATACTTACAAAAGAATAGTTCTTAAGAAAAAAATGTAAAGTAACATGAAGTTTGAAATAGTTCAAATCTCACAACATAACATCTAAATAGAACAGTTGCCTTTTTTCACATCATAACATCTAAATAGAATAGTTGCCTTTTTTTGATACATTTAATGTATAATCAAAGAGTTAAGAGATGTTAAAACTTTTAGTTTCATGATGAATGCAAAGAGTTTGTTTTTAAGATTAATTTTAATGTGTCATATAGGACTATTTAAACTCTTCAGTGAGAGTATGTAAATGAAACATTGCTTATAGAGAACCATAATTCATATTTTAATTGTTATAAATATGATATTTTAATAATGACCCTTAGCTGGATATGAAAAGATAATAAATTTAATTACAAGAATAAATATATATAAAGAGGATTCAAAATTTGTTAATTTATTTTAGTTTAATTGCATAGATAATGTGTTAAAGGTGTTTAAAATTTGACATATTTGATACTGGTGAAGTATTAAAGATATTTATTATTATATTTATGAGTTAGTATTTGAGTTTAATGTCATATGGAATTTAGCTTTAGTTTGACAAGAACAAAGGTAAGTCCTAATTAATTGACATTTTACTCCGAATGACATTATTTTGAATTAAAAAGATTTTAATGCATCACCAATTGCAAATCAAGATATAATCTATTTTTCATTTAATAAAAATGGTTATTTGGATCGATAAGTTCTTTGATAAACTTATTATAGTCTCCCATATTGTTTAAACAGAAATGTACTATTGGACAGTTGAGCCATCAAGCATTCAAAAGGAGCTATGGTCTCATTAATATATCTAAGCATATATTTAGATAATTCCTATTAATTATGATGATAACTGAGATGAAAATTATAAATTTTAAGCAAGTGCCCATAAAAAATTAATATAATTTTCTTAGTAAATTATGGTCCCAACAATAGAGTGATCATCACTATAGATATAATATAAAATAATTAAATGATTGGTTTTGTGCAAGTGAGAGATTGTTCATTTACACCCCATAGCCAATTAGTTAGTTTTATATTTGTCATATAATTAGTTGAAGGTACTCTTTATCTTAGGCATGCTTATTCAATTAACTATATTACAAGAAAACATCTACAAGATAAATATACTTTATAAATGAAGTTATAATGAGATCATAACTATAAGATTCATATTATTTTTACGTATTATCCCTAAAATGTTCCCAGTTGTTCCTTTATTAAGACTAGATATAAATAAAGCATAAAGAGTATCATATGTTATGTTTGTTCTATATGAAGGAAGTAGACATTATCATACTCAAGTACAGAGATCCTTAAACAAATATATGGATAATTGTTAGAGAACAAGTTCATTATACTAATTTAACATGAGAATTTCATATGAAACATTAATTGTGTGTTTATAAAAATACTGATTGTAATGATTGTATAAGTAATCATTTGACTTAAAATTTATAAAATATCTTATATAGAAATTGCTATCTTTCGATAGTACTTAGGACTCATACTAATCAAGAGTAACTTAATTGTTAGTCATTTGATATGTCATAAATTGTATGAAAGTAGTTAAATAATTAATATGTGATTCATTATTCAAAAAAATTAGGCAGAACATTTTATTATTCTTAATTAGTATTGATTGAACTCATTAAAGTCGACATTGATTTCATACTTTATATTTGATCTAAATATAGTATGGTAAAATGATTGAATTATTAAAAAAATCATGCATGCAAAGGTTAATCAACTTAATATTTACGTGGTCAAGATTGTTAGGAACTTAAAAGTATTGCACACAAAGAAAGGGTTATTTAATTAAGTTGTACTTAATTTAAAGTTTGAGAAATTTTAGAATTAAATACAAGATATTTGATAAATAAGTAGCAATATAAGATATTAAATTTGTGTGTTATGCAAAGAAGCTAAAAAAAATAGGGAATACTTATTCTTTTAATGCAGACACTCAAAAGTTATATGGGCAGAATTTTACATTTGCTTACAAATTATTGTTCTTCTTATGATTGGTTAACTACTCTAAATTGGATTATTTGTTCTGCTAAGCAAAAGGTGCAACGTGGAGCACTGTATAAAACATCCTTTACAACAACAATTTATTCCTTATGGAAAGAAAGAAATAAGAAGATCTACGGGGAGAGAAAGTAAACAACCATCAATTAGTTGAAGTTATCATCAATTGGATCAGAGCCATTGTGATAGCTAAATCTGATCAACATGCCCTATTTACAAGAATGAGAACTAGATGGAATATGTAACTTCTAATGTAATCTTTTCATATGTTCTTGTAATATATACTATTTTGTGTACTCATTGTAATGTTAAGATAACTTTGTTATAGTTAATAATGAATTTACTCAATTTAAAATAAAAAAGAGATATTAAATCTTATTGAAACTTAATTAGTATTTAATTAAAAAACGTACAATTAAAATTAGAAATATTTCAATGCAATTACTAAATTGTAAATAGGAATATAACATGCCTCTCTTTATAATACTTGAAAAGTCATTTCAACGACTTCGCATTAATATTTTTATAAGTCTGACGCTTGTACGGTTAAAGTAATTTTCATTAATCTATTTTAAAATTTGATTTTACAAATGAGCTATAACAAAAAAGAAACATGATTCATAATAAAATATAATTTATTATTTATAGTTTATTATATTTATATATTAATTATGTTAAATTACATGGATCTTAGTTTCCAGAAAATTATAAAAAATATTTTATATCTGTTACAATTTCCGAACCACCAGATCCAATGATTGGTGTTGATTTAACCATCACGTTCATGCCCACAAGGCTAAAGAGTGTTGAAATTCCCCTTCAACTGTCAGATGCCAGCCAAAAACTGTTGACTGGCAGAAAGGGATGGGAAGTGTCCATAAGTCCAAAACGGTTGCTACTAGGCGATTTCAAAAAGAGATGATATACTGGGTAACTGCATGATGCTACTGTTGCCACTTTTTCTTACAAAGTGGTACTAAATGAAGAAGTTCACTATCTTGAGCCATGTGCGATTAACTGAATGTCCTGTGTAAAGCAACAGTGAGATAGAAACTAATTAAGTGTATGTTTAACAGAAAATGATTGCAGAAAGCTAAAGGATCCAATCTCTGTGCTCGAAACGATAAGCATACCTTAGAAGTGATACAAGTTTGCATTATATATCTTTAATAATATTATCAAAAAGACTTGGGGAAAGCTACAAGATAAACCCTTTTCATGGAATGAGCATATGATGTCCATTAACCGGAGCATTATCTTTAATTATGACAGGGAAAGACTAGGTGAATGCTACAATCTTAGCTACCCCCTCGTTATTGCATGAGCATATGCTGCCCATTAACCTATGCGTAAGGAAAATTAAGTAGTTAAAAAGAATTCAAGTGTATCATTATTGAACATGCCATGTGGAGTTCCAAACTTTATATATCTTCCACTACTCCACATGCAAATGGCTTGCGTATAAGTATAAATATATATATATATGTATATATATTTATCATGTATTCTTACTAATACTGATATCTTTAATTTCAACCATTTACTACTAAAAGCATATTAATTAATTCATTTTGAAATTTTTGTTATATATCTAGTATAGAACAATTTATACCAATATTTATATTTTTTAAAATTATTTAATTAAAAATGTAATAATAAGGCTAAGTGGTTTAAGAATATAAACTCCATTTTTACTAAATATATATACAAGTTGCTAACCTGGGAGACATGCTATTTCCCAAGATGTCTGGCCTTTCCTCTTTGAATATCCAAACTACGGCTGAAATGAAAAGAAGGACAAGCCTTACTTTGGACCCACTGTCTCCGTCAATCAGAACTCAGAAGGTGGATTGATGTACATTTTGTTACCAGCATTCCTTCACTGTTCGTATAGTTGCTGTCTCTAGTTTTTGGAGACGGAACGGAACAGAAATTTGGAGACAGAACGGAACAAAAACTGGAGACAGTGAGTTGTTTGGTTGTGGTGGACAGAACAGAAAAAACTGTCTCCGTC
>JANQBM010000221.1:19911944-19917704 GCA_025594535.1 Erythroxylum domingense | reverse complement strand
TTTGTTTCTGTCTCCGTCTCCGTCTCCTTGTCCTCTGGTTTTGGAAGGAACAAAAATTTTATGTCTCCGTCTCCGGAAACGGGACGGAAATTGGTGGAGACAGTAAGCAAACAGGTCGGGGACAGAAAATTTCTGTCCCTGTCTACTATCCCCACCCACAGGGACAGTAACCATACACAGGGTCAGAGATTAGAGGAGAGCATAAGATATGATGTAATCTGCTGAAAAAGAAAATGATCAAAAATCTTATGAGGTTTGGCAATCTCAATGTGAAAGCCATCACATCTCGGTGTTGTGGTGAAGTAGTATATAATAAGGGTAATTTACTCGATCTCAACTTAACTTAAGCTATAGTTATATCTTCCAATGCTGACTTTATAGATATATATGTTAAAGGAATCAATATGTAGAGGATGTGGAGACACCACTTGAAGAATAAATGATAGCATCTTCCTTCTCTACAGGACGTGCGTGTGATAGTAACTGTGAGGCAAAATTTTACTTAGAAGTTTTGAGTTTGAAGTAAAATTTTCTAAAGTTCATCCATCCCTGTTAAATATTTAATTTTATTTTAATTTTAAATTTATTATTTAATTAAAAAATTAATTTATTAAATAATTTATTTGATGTGGGTAATTTAAGAGTGTTAAATCATGAAGATTACAAATTGATTAGTCGAAGTCAGTGCATGAGAATTGCTTGCAAGCCTAGGAAAATGTAGCATAATAGTTGAGTGAGTGTGGATAAGATTTCGTAATATACTCCTCTTCCTTATCATCATATGACAACTTTTTTAATGAACACCTCTTGTACTTGTGAAAATTTTGGAAAAACTTATTGTAGCTTATAATTCTTGAAAAAGCCTATCTTATTTCACATTCACTAGAAAAACTCCCTATAGTTGACTTCCGTTAAAAAATTAATAAAATTTGTAACGTAGCAATGTTAAATCACATGGACCAATTAAAACATGATGATATGACAATGTTAGGGCACACGTATCAATTATCTAACCCAAAAATTCGACCCGCCCTAACTAACCCCGCTCAACCTATCTAACTAATATTTCTAACTTACTTGTCTGTTTCTCCTAAATCCTTAAACTAAACATATGAACCACGTTTAAACTTACTAGGTGGTGGCAAAAGACATAGGTGCAAGTGGTGGCGATACAAGTGATAGGAATATAGCTGGTAGTGGAGACGATAACCGATAGGAATGTAGGCGACAGACATAGAGGTAATTCTTGTTCCGTTTTCTTTTATGGTTCCCTTCATGCGATAACTTCCAACTTCCATCAATCACCATTTTCCCTTGTATTGTATGCAAAAATTTGGTAAAATGGTGTCATTGCAAGTTGTTGAGTTAATTAGAATCCAAAATAAAGTGAACAAAAAATAATTTCTTCATTTAATTAATGCATTAGTGATTTCTGCTTTCTCTGTCAAATTCTTATACTCTTATGGCTTCTCTTACTATCTCTCTTTCAAGGCCCCTCTTTTTGAGCTAGGTTGAGTCTTTTTCATGTTTGGAGGAGTTCTCCATTTATATAAATAATGACAGTGAAGTTGAGGATAAACTGAATACCAATAGTTAATATGGTTTGTTTTTAGTTAATGGGTTCAATGTAGAATTAGAGGGAGAGCCTTGGAGCAACAGATAAAAGTTATTCCTTTATGACCTTATGATTACAGGTTCGAAGCACGGAAACGGACTCTTTGTGAAAATTACAAACGGAAGGTTGCGTACATTGTGACCCTCTTCTAACCCTCACAAAGCAAAGAGCCTTGTGCACGGAGTACGCTCACTTTTTTTACTTTAAGCTCAATGTAGAATTGAGTTTAAAGAGCCTTTGTTGAATTGGGACTTAAGGGGATGATTTAGGATTCAAATGGTTATAGAGGAGTTGTAAAAAACTCAAGAAATTGAAATTATTATGTTCATATTAAGATCATTTAGTGCTTTACTCTATTCTTATTTAGTATGGCCGAGTTAAATTGTGTGGGCACTATAAGCATTAATCATCCATCATGTCTTCTTAATGATACGTGATCTAGTGAGTATTTACACTCTTCTCCATAAATGTTCTTGTATTTTAGTGTTTTTTTCCTTATTTCTCTTAATAGATTGAGTAGTTCCTAAATTGTGAAATTGTGTTTTCAATATTTTTTTACTTCTATTTGTACCTCTTATTTTCTTAATTCTTATCTTATTTTCTTAATTGTTTTTATTTATGTATATCATGAAATATATCTTATTGTTTAATGTGTTAGTTGTTTCTTTTTATCCGTATCATGAAATATCTCTCCTTGATTTATGTTTTCACCTCAAGTCAATGTCAATTTGTGTTCATGATTTGTGGTGTTATCTTCTGTGACATAATTGTATATATTCTTGAGGAGTTGTAGCTAGATTCTTAGATATAATCATGTTCTATAAAAGACTTCTTTAAGATGTTAAGAGCATTAATGTCATCTTTCAAAATGTCTTAAATGAGTCAATTGAAATTTTTTTAAAAGTCAATGTTGCTTTACTACAGTTTAGACCATATTTTCACATGCCTTCTTAAGAATCAAAAACTAAAAACCAAAAGTTACAAAAAAGAATTAGATAGAAAGAAGCAAGAGATTCACATTTTAAATATGTACCTATTTGTGTCTTAAATTTTTGTCAAGTCTACCATATCAACCAAATCCTTTGAATTTTATTCTTTCACCAATTTTAACATCGATCATGTAGAAATAGTTTGATATAATTTAGTCCCAAGGATCAAATTAGATTAATGGTTAAAAAGACAATAAATGTATACAAACTACTATTTTTGTTAGCTATTTCTTGGTAGGTTGATTATGTCTTGCATTATTCAATTGTTTTTCACTCTTTTATATTGTAACATGATTTGAATGTTAATACTTACATTAAAATATAACAAGATCTTAATATAGTATAACAATTAGCAAATGAACTTAATTTAGTTTAATGTGTCTAACCAACAAAGATGAAAATGATTATAACATAATATTTCATGAATATTACACGTACTAATTATTAGTGGATTATTGGGTAGTAATTTTTTTTTTGTTCCTTGAAGTAATTAGCTTAGATAAAAAGTCATATAAAGATACAATTAGAAGAGGGAGAGAACAACATTTTGTAAAACATAAAGCTTACTTTCATTTAGATGCTTAATATGATTGTGTATGTAGGCTCTTCCATCATTTAGAGCTTCAAAAAATATGTTTAAGTATTTAGACTCTTTCATTATTTCAAGCTTCATAAAATATGTTTGTGTATGGAAACATTTTGATTATTCTATAACATCGGCACTTGCGAGTTAGCGTGTGAAGTCAAACCTCAAGGAAATGAATCCTAAAAGAGCTGGAGTTGAAAAAATTGGAAAGGTACATATGTTATGTTTCTTGGAATTAAAGAACATGTTTTTAATTAAATATTTCATAACTTATTTTTGTTTTTTTTTCTTATGTTGCAGACCTTAGGATTGAGTTTTAGTTTTAGCAAGGTGGGACCTTCAAATTTACCCCAACCATGCACTATGAAGGAGGAGAAATGTATAATTTTGGAGTAAATTCAGATCATTTAATCTTATTGGAATTTATATACGCAATAAGGGACTTGCGCTATAAAGAGGTTAGAGTTTTTAGTTATAACTTTCCTCATAAGTCTTTTAAGGATAGCATTAGAGAATTAAAAAGTGAGAATGACATAATCATCATGATTAATGTAATTGAAAAAAAGGCTTTGAGATTATGGAGTTTTTTTATAGATAATTTCATGTATCCCTTGTTAAGATATAAGAAAAGGTGTTTAGATGGTGAACAAGTGAATTATGAGGTTGTTAAGGTTGATCAACCTAATTGTAGGGAGAGAAAATAGCTTAACAAAAATGAGGGTAAAGAAGGAGAAATTAGTGAATTTGATGATCCAACATATGAGGGTGAGGAAGGAGAAGTTAGTGACTTTGATGGCTAGTTTAGTTGATTCAGATGACATATTTGATAAGGGATATGATGAAGAGGTTGTGAAAAAATCTATTTATAATGGCATAGAAGA
The DNA here is from genome assembly GCA_025594535.1 of Erythroxylum domingense. Classification (NCBI taxonomy): domain Eukaryota; kingdom Viridiplantae; phylum Streptophyta; class Magnoliopsida; order Malpighiales; family Erythroxylaceae; genus Erythroxylum; species Erythroxylum domingense. The sequence continues at coordinate 19,913,633 of JANQBM010000221.1, read as the reverse complement.
AGTCCCAACAAATAATATACTAGATATGGATACATATTCAATATATGAAGATTCTAATGACTTTAGGAGAGTGGATGCCAGTTCATACGAAGAAGGGAAAAGAAGACCTAAGTTCCCATATTTTAATTTACATAATTATATGTTAAGGCCAATTAATTTAAAGGTTGGTATGGTATGTTATTGATTCAATGAAAGAATTTAAGCAAACTCTAGTGTAATATGTTGTTGAGTAGGGGTTTTATTATGTATATGTCAAGAATGAGAGTTGTAGAGTAACTATTGTATGTAAGGGTTTTGGTAGAGAATACATGCTTCTCCAACATAATATGGGACAACATTTCAAATTAATACATTTCAATTCAGCCATAAGTGTGGCATAGAATACTAGAAAACAAATGTAGGGCGCTATGGATTGCAAAAGAAATATCTCTTATATTTTAGAGATTGTCCTATGTGGAATGATATAGGGCTTAAGGGTGCACTTTTAAGAGATTTTAATGATAAGATTACAAAAAAAGGTAATATAAAGCGAAAAACTTTAGATTAGAGCTTTTGGCAGGTAAAGAGGGAAAGCCATCAGGATCTGAGAAGCTATGGATTAGCTATATTGAAGTACAATCTGGGTAGCACTTTCATAATCAATTATCCATAAAATACTTTTGATTCTAAATACATGTGCTTAAATGGTTGTAGAAAGGGTTTCTTGACTAGTTGTAGGCTTATGATATATGTCAAAAATTGTCACTTAAAGGGAAAGTATAGAAGGCAATTGCTTTTGACCATTGGATTGGATGCAAATAACAACTCGTTTCTAATCATATAGGTTGTGGTTAGAACTGAGACTCAAGTATCATGGAAATGATTTCTTGAATATTTACAAGAAGACATTAGACACTATTAGGATCACAGTTAGTTGTTCATTTCCGATTGACAAAAGGTAAAATTGTTATTAGGTTATCTTTTTTATCTTATAAATATTCATTTATAGTTAACATACCTTGTTGATTATAGGAAACAAAGTTTGGAACATATGTGCAATGTTGATATGGCTGGTGTCGAACATAGATATAGTGTAAGACATATTTATGCTAACTTTTAAACCAAATTTAAGATTACAAAGGTTATAAAAAAATATAGTGTGGAGTGTGGTTAGAACATATAACTTTAATGAATTTGAAAGGTATATGATTGTTTAATTTTGGATAGCACTTAAACTTCAAGGTATATGGTTATTTAATTTATGTCAGAATTCTTTTTTTCTTTGAACAGGTACATGAAGCAATTAGAAGGTATTGACAAGTTAATCTATTACTGGTTGGATAAGATACCAACCTACAAATGGCATAGGCACACTCATAAGTAAACATAAATGTGACATGTTGCTGAACAATCATTATGAAAGCTTTAATGCTCACATCAAGGTTGCTGAGGATAAACCAATATTTGCAATGTTTGGGATAATTAAAAGGGTAATAATGAAGAGATTTAACAAAAACTAGAAAAGGATAGAGAAACTTAAAGGATTTGCTTATCCTAGGATCTATAAAACCTTGGAAAAGTTTAAACAACTTTTTCATAACTAAATGTCATATTTTAGTGGTGGGAGATTGTTTGAACTGGAGCATATGAATTTTGACCAACACATTGTCGATTTAGGCAACAGTACTTGCACATACAGGAGATGGGATT
>JANQBM010000221.1:19894444-19906944 GCA_025594535.1 Erythroxylum domingense | reverse complement strand
TCTTCTAAATTACTAATTAATCATCATATTATAACATGCTATGTCAAGTACCACTCCAGTCAATGGAATTTCATCAAACACCTCTAATGCATCCACCATACACATACTTGTCACCATCCCATTAATCAAAGTACTATAACTAGAAATATCAAGGCTCAAGATAGAACTTTCATAATCAAGTATCCATAAGATAATTTCGATTCCATATATATATGCTTTGATGCTTCTAGAAAGGGTTTCTTAGCTAGTTGTAAGCATGTGATATGTTTCAATAGTTGTCACTTTAAAGGCAAGCATGGAGGGCAATTGCTTTCGAACATTAGCTTGGATGCAAATAACATGTTTCTGAACATGTAGGCTGTTGTTAGAATTGATAATCAAGCATCATTGAAATGTCTTGAATCTTTACACATAAACTTAATCAATACTTTATAAGTCTAAAAGTTTAAAACCATAATCACAGTTTCAAAATAACTTTAAAATGATTACATTCTTTCCTATTGATTACACTCACAAAAAAACATTAAGAAAATTGTTAAATGACCTAGCGCCTGCATCCCTACTGTTTTCGTCACTGTCGCTTCCACCCATGTCCCTCGTCACCACCTAGAATCATTTTAGTTTGAATGTGGTTTGCCTGTTTAGTTTAAGGATTTGGAAGAATTGATTTGTGAGAAATAGGCAGGTGGGTTGGAAAAATTAGTTAGAAGGGTCAGGTCGGGTCAATTAAATATAAAATTAATTTATATTAAATTTAAAAAAGATCATAAATTAAATTTGTTAATTTTTTAAAATCGATCGATCATTTTTAGGTGAGATTAGATCCTCTGTTTCGTTAACTAGTTCTTACTTGTTTCATTAAATCTCATGTACACATTTACTTATGATTCATATATATATATATATAGGGACAAAATAAAGTGACACATAATTGAAACACTTAACAAGAATATGGTGCTCGAACATTTCTGCTTTAAAACTAACTAGCCATTCCTGGGCACTCGGGATGTAGGGTTTACAGGAAGGGCAGGTAAATGTAAAAACTACCTCCGAACTAATTCTTTGAGTTACAAGCCCAGAAGTAACCCGTTGAGAACACAACAAAAAACAAACATATAAAAAGATGGGATGGGAAAAGTTGGTTGGACTTTTCTCCAACTTCCATGAAACGCCACGTGGCAGACCACACATCTCCTTGTTTAATCCTCGCGTGAGCTTGACTGAGCTGGATGTAAAAGGCTAAAGCAGAAAACCTGAAGCATATACTACTTCTAGTAGTTAATTAAGGATTTCGATGGGTACGTCCAGGAACAGTTTGGAGGTTTAATCGGTGTCTGTGACTGTTCTTTTCCTCTAAATATTTATTGGGTTTTGGACCTCGAAAGCATAGGAAAGTCACGGTTTTTGACGGTGAAAGTTGAAAGGCTTATATCCGTATTCATATATTCATCGGAAGGGAGAAAAGGTTACAGGGAATATACGTTTGCAGTATGCTACTTTGGCAAGTTCACTGCTTTTCTTGCAGTGAAAAGCAAAGCTTATTAATCAAAACCCACTTATGCATGCAAGATTTCATGTTTAAGGATTTTTTTGGAAAAAAATAAAAGATTATAACAACATGAATCTTGATGAACAAGTAGTTCTTTTTTTCCTACCTAATAGTTACTCACTTAAATAAATGGAGTGTAAGCAACAAGGTGATATAGATATACAGTTGAATTTAATATATTTGAAATGCATTCAAGCATATAACTACTTCATAATAACATAACCTGGAAACTCTGTTTTGTAAGCACAAAAAGAAAACAAGAAAGGAAATAAAAGTACAATGAAAATGGAAGAGATGAAGAGATTGCGAGAAAATGCGAGCCAAAGAGTCTGTAGATGACACATATCAGTTGAGGATAAAAATAAAATAAAATAAAGGTGATGCCATGGGAGAGTTACCATCAAAGGTCGGGACTTGGGACTGACTGCGAGACTTAAAAAGAAGAGCTTCAATTCAAAAATGAAAAGGTCTTCGGACCGTATGCCCATTTCAGTTCCGTGTGATGGGGCTGTCACGAGGAATCTCCGTAAGAACTGGTTTTGGTTATTAATTTTAATTTTAATTTTGTTCCTTTTACATTTTTTCACCAATAAAGAATGGTCAATACCAGAAAGCTTTCCGGTCCTCAAGAAGACAACACCTTAAAAGGTAAAACTTAAGAGTGAACTCAACTATATATTATATACATGCAGTATGTGATAATGCATGCATATGATATGGCCACTCTTTTTCAAACTTGAAAGTGGAAACCAGAGCCAACCCACCGTGTCAATTTCCTAGCATTCGTTTGAAACCCAGAATATTACCGCCATCTTCAAAACTCACTAAATTTAAACTAAAAATGGATTCTCCTTTATCATAATACATATACCAAATTGGAGTTGGTTTGACAATAAAGATGCAAACTTGGATGGGATTGATTACCTTTGGTAAGTACCAAGTTCTGATGGAGTCACTATCATATGAATAATATGCAGCAATAACGGGTAGTATTAAAGATCCTATTTAAAGGCATGAATTAATGGACAAGAGCCATTTTTAATGGATTAGCAGAGATCAGAATGATAACTGCCAAGACCATCAATTCCACTCGAGGGCTAACTTGACGATTGACTCTTGGAGTTGGAGGAGGCAAACGCAGGTTAAAAAGGAAAAACTCGGAAAAACTGGCAAGCGAGAATATCCTACTGAATTAGAAGACAAGACAAAAGTACTAAAAACGAAACAGTGAAATTAGGAACATGCTTCAGCGTTGGTGTTAGGGGTGTGCTGCTGTGAAGTGGATTGGGGATGCGGTGTTGACTTAGTTAACTTACATGTGTGAGCTGGATCCACTATTCAAGGACTGACCTACTTTTGAATAAAATAGTCGGAAATTTTTTATATATAAAAATAATAATTCAAGAAACAAAGAAATTGGAGTTTCAAGTTGCTACAAGCCATGACCTTCTTCTTAACTCTAAATTCGTTGGTCTAAAATATATGCATAAAAAATTTCCCCTCTTGTAATTCCAAAAGTTCCATCTTTCTTTCAATTCTTCCAATATCTTAACTGGGTTCTTTCAGTTTTGAACCGGGTATCAATTTTTTGATGCCAAGTTCAAGTCCATGAATGTGAATTTTGTGCTCTCTGTATCTTTGTTTTTTTGTTTCTTGATCCAAGTTTTTCAGCTATGAATCTGAACAACGTTAAGAGATCTATGTCAACGGCTAGTTCTAGTACTACTAGTGTTGCTTGGAAATCCGGGGAGGTGGTCTCCGATCAGTTTCCGGCCGGTCTACGGGTTCTGGTAGTCGATGATGATCCAACATGCCTCATGATCCTGGAGAAGATGCTCAGAACATGTCTTTATGAAGGTACGATAGAGGTTTCTTTGAAGTGTAGTTACTCTTACAAGCACCGGGCCTCTAATTTTGCTATGCTGGTACCACTTTGTTATTCAAATTTGCGATTTTGGTTTCAATTTAGTTCCTTCAGTCGTATCTAGAAGTTAAACATGTAAAGGATTACTATTTTGTGTTCTTCGATGGTTTTTCTTCACGAATATGTTAGGTGTATGAAGAACAATTTTAAGATTCCTTTGAGCTGCCTCATATCCGAAGTTTTCTAGTTGTTTTTATCTAAATCAAACTGTGATTTATGTTCAAGTTGTGGCTTGGTTTGGTGTTGCTAAGTTTCGTAAAACTCCTGATAATTTTGAAGTCAATCCTTATCTTTTTCGCTGAAGTAATTTGTTTGCCGTCCGAAGGATTAAAGAAATATCCGTGTTTTGGATGTTTGTGAATGAGACAGAGATCAGAAAGCTCATGTTAGTCTTCATTAAGTGGTTGATTCTTTTTTTTTTTTTTGTGGTGACATTTTTCAGTAACAAAGTGCAATCGAGCTGAAACTGCCTTGTTGTTGCTTCGAGAGAACAAAAATGGGTACGATATTGTTATTAGTGATGTCCATATGCCTGACATGGATGGCTTCAAACTGCTAGAGTGTATTGGACTGGAGATGGATCTGCCAGTGATCAGTAAGTATTCAACTGTAATGGCTTAATATAATTTGGTTAGAGTAGTTGGTCATATAGTTTAGATCAATATTGTGTCTAACACATAATCCATGTAATAAACAGTGATGTCTGCTGATGATGGAAAAAAAGTTGTCATGAAGGGTGTTACTCATGGTGCATGCGATTACCTGATTAAACCAGTCCGGATTGAGGCACTGAAGAACATATGGCAGCATGTGATTCGGAAGAAAAAGAATGAGTATAGGGAATTGGAGCAATCAGGAAGCGCAGAAGAGGGAGATAGGCAACAGAAACTATCTGAAGATGTGGATTATTCATCCTCAGCAAATGAAGGAAATTGGAGGACCTCAAAGAAGAGGAAAGATGATGAAGAAGAAGAAATTGAGGACAGGGACGATACGTCCACATTAAAGAAACCACGGGTAGTTTGGTCAGTTGAGCTCCATCAACAGTTTGTTGGAGCTGTTAATCAACTAGGCATTGACAGTGCGTATCTTACAGCCCTTCTATTCAATTAATTGGTTTTTTTTCCTTCTCTTTTTATCTATATAATGAATTTTATAATTTTGGATAAGCTATAGACGAAATATGAGTTAGGGGACTCTTGAGAAAATAAATCGTGCAATAGGAATTTGTCCAATAATATGTGCAACCCTTAGTTGCGACTAAATTCCAATCGGTTATGGTTCGCCCTCCGTACTGTGCTCTTCCAACTTTATTTCGTATCCTACAGCTACATCTACTGTCAGATTAATTCCCAAGTCTCGTCCATTTTTCCAAGTTGTCTTCTAGTAATTAGATTATTGTTTTCAATTTGATTTCAAATTTTGTTGCCTCTTACACTCCTACATCGGTCTGTAATAACAGAGGCTGTTCCAAAGAAAATTCTTGAATTGATGAATGTTCCTGGGCTCACCAGAGAAAATGTTGCCAGTCATCTTCAGGTATGATACACTCAAGTATATAGTTCACTAATGAAGATTAACTAGCATAATTTTTTTTATTACTTAATTTGCGACTTGAGGTTTGTTTTGATTACCTGCTTATCTCAAATTTCTCTCTAGCAAATACTGATATTTTCCTACCGTGTCAAATAGAAATATCGCCTGTATCTTAGAAGGTTAACTGGGGTTGCACAGCACCAGAACAATCTGAGCAACTGCAACTCCTTTATAACTCCACAAGATCCAGCTTATGGAGCATTATCCTCACTAAATGGACTTGAGCTTCAAACACTTGCTGCCACTGGTCAACTTCAAGCACAAAGTCTTGCAACACTGCAAGCAGCAGGAATTGGTCACTCACCAGCAAAACCTAGAATGCCCATGCCCATTGTGGATCAAAGGAACCTTTTTAGCTTTGGAAGTCCAAAAGTAAGATATGGGGATGGCCAACAGCAACATCTGAGCAACAATAGGCAGATGAATTTGCTCCATGGAATCCCAACAACCATGGAGCCCAAGCAGCTCACAAGTTTACATCATTCACTCCAATCCCATGGGAGTATAAATGTGCAAGTCAGTGCCCAACAAGATCAGGCTGTTCAAAGTAACTCCTTGTTAATGCAGATGTCACAACCGCAGCCTAGAGGTCAAGTGCTAAATGAAAATGCCAGCCAGGTCTCCAGACTTCCATCATCTATGGGCCAACCTATTGCGTCAACCCCAGTTGCTGGTAGTAGTGGGGTCTTGGCTAGGAATGGGTTGACTGAAAATGGGAGAGGTGTGACATATAACCCAGTTTCCCAGTCTGCTTCACTGTTGAACATCCCCTTGAGCAACTCTGCAGAACTCCCAGGCCACAGCTTTCCTCTTGGAAGTACTCCAGGGATACCCAATCTCTCTTCTAAAGTGCCATATCAAGAGGAGATTGTTAACTCAGAGATGAAAGTGTCAGGAGGATACATGCCAAGTTATGACATTTTCAGTGCTTTGCATCAGCACAAATCCAATGATTGGGAATTGCAGAATGTAGGGTTGACCTTTAATGCCTCTCAACAACCCAGTTCTCTTCAAGGCAACTTAGATGTTGGGCAGTCAATTTTAGCTCAAGGTTTCTCTTCTAGCCAAGGAAACGTACAGAACGATAATGTATCTGTTATAAAACCAAAATTTTCAGCTACTGAACGTCGTAATACACCTTGTGTTGGACAACAACTTGATACTTTTTTCACAGAGAATACAGTGAGACTTGTTAAGAGTGAAAGAATTGCTGATGCAAATCCGCAGATGAAAGTGTTAACTGAACAGTTTGGTCGGGACGATCTCATGAACGCACTTCTCAAACAGGTTAGTTTGTTTGCATATAATGTCCAATGTTTCTATAGTCGCAACTAAATTTTGAGTAAACCGGAGTGTGAAAATTATTTTTGCAGCAGCAGGGAGGAATTGGATCAGCTGGAAATGAATTTGACTTGGATGGCTACACCATGGATAATATTCCTGTTTAAGACATGAACTCTACGTAAATCTCTTCACTGTTTCAGTTTCAGGTGTACATAGTTGCTGTTACTTGGAATTGTGGAAGGTCTAAATTTGTGATTAGCGCAACAGGCAAGATTAAGTTGGCCACATTTCGTATGAGAATATCAGATTATCCTGGTTTAAATGAAACAAGGAGGTCAAGTTGAGATGGACACGAAGAGATTTACCAAGTGTTCTAAATGTAATAGTACTGCTGCTGCATGATATGCAAAGGCATATGTGCAAAAGTTTTGGAAAATCTAGCAGAAGCAACAGTTGATTTGAAGTACTTAGATAGCTGCAGATCCTAGGACCTTTTCTAACCTCAATAACAGATTTAAGTAAATGTTTTTGTTTTAATCTCTTATTTAAGGACTGACCTCCATGTACATATCCAATTTGATTGTTCTCAACATTTAAGTCCATGTATCTTGATGATGTGCTTCTTAGCTTGCTAATATGGAATTTGTGCTACACCCGTACTTGGGAGCTTCTAATGATGACATGACATCAAAGGCAAGCAACAATTGTTATTATACCGCCTTTAGAAAAGAGAATTTTCATGAAATTTAGGGAAGGATAGACCATTAGCTTTATACAATTGTTGAAAATGATTATAGGTCTCTTTCTCGTAAGGTTGTTGGCAATAGTTTTATTAACCTTCCCTTCTAAATGGGTGTCTAACGTATATCCCAAATCAACTAGATTACAATTATTCAGCATTGTAGACTAGGCGCCCCAACTGAATTCCGAGAATTGCTAGTGAGTCCACCATTGTTCTTTGAGGTATTTCTTCTTATGTTCCAATGAAAGCCTGGGAAACCTCAGCAGAGATTTCGATGGCACGGTATCTATCTGGCATTAACCAGACAAAGCCCCTTTTTGATATTGAATAGCTAGTTTCTTCACATCAACAACCATTCAATACATCTAATACTTAACCCAATACGGCGAACTTTGAACTACTAAGTTCTATCCTCTTTTCAAAGAGTTGATAGACAGCCAAGAACAGTTCCTCTCTGAAATTCGGGATAAGTTACAAGCCCTTTGACAAAACTGAAACAAAGCACGCCACTAAAAAACCAAATTTAGTCTTGCACAAGAAGTATATAGAACTTTGAACCAATCAAAATCTCTGCCACAATCAGACTAAATTTATACAACAGATCTTATGCTTCAAACTCCGAAGTCCTGTTCAATGATGCCTATGTAAAACCTCAAATTGTACATCAGTTATACAGAAATGCTATCGAGGCATTTCGTATCGAGGCTCCATTCTCAAGGTGCTAAACATATCAGCACAACTACATTTCATGACACAAGACTGTATGTACCAATCTTGGTGTGCACATCTTCCAGTCATTCTGCCATGTCAGACTTCCTGATTGAGGATGTAACCACCACAACAATGAAAGAATGCAGGAACTAGTAACAGTTCAATCTATGGTCACACCAATGCAAATATCACAATTGCCAGGAGTGATGAAACTAGACTTGATCTCATTCTTGTACTGTCACTTGTTGGGTAAACCGATGGAAGTGAGCATTCTTCCCCGTTAAAGAATACTTTAGTGGGAAAACCATCTCCACCAGCCACATTAAGTCCCGGTGTATTTTTCTTTTTAAATGAAATCACGGATTGCTGTTTTCCAGGTACCCTGGGATCCTTATCTGTTTTGGCTCCATCAGTTTCTGCAACAAGATAGTTCAATCCTGAAAGCCCCTGCATGAATACGGTGTTGCTGAGATCAGTCAACAGAGTTCCATTGAACGAGTATGCTGCTTCAAAACCAGGAGCTGCTTTATCAAATTCCATAGCTGCAAACCAATCAGGAAATGCAGTATCTTCCCAATTGAAGAGTGTGATTCTTGCACTCCATCCACCTGTATAATCTGTATAAAGATGCCAATTAATGCTAACTCCACAGTTATCTCCACAAGGGAGTGGGTTTGGTAATTGTCGGTGTTTCAGGTTAGACCATGCTACGGCCATCTTGGTACGATTCTCAAAAGGAACAAGAAGTGCCTCTGGTGGTAGGAGAATGGCTGGAGAAGTGGCACTACAGGTACGGGCTGTATTACTGGGGCACCCACATGCACAGGTGTTGCATGGGATAACAGAATCATTATAGTATGCAGAAAATGACACACAGCATTTAGGGCTTTCTCCCTTGTGCTGTGTGATATTGCACACAACCTGCCAGCTGGCAAATGCAGTGGAGTTCGATGGCAAACCACTAGGATCTCGAAATTGGCTAGGACTCACCCTAACTGGAGGGCCACATTGATAATCTGGATTGAGTGTGCCATTGATCTTCCAGTTTTGTGGTGGTGTAAGTGCAGACCGATTGAGAGCTGGGGGCATTTTATAAACCTGCATCTGGAAAACTGAAGTAGACTTGCTTGGATCCATTGATGGTGGCAAGATTGTACCATTTCGGCAGCAAGAAGGGATCAGCCCCAAGTTTGTGTCATTGGCTTTTGTTGGGGGTAGGTCAATTATTGTTGGCCTTCTTTGGCAGTTCAGTACATTTGCAAAGTCCAATTGCTGGTAGTATGTACCTTGAGAACCAAATATACAGTCTGAAGAGTCAACAACATAAGGATAAGCTCCTTTCATAGTATATATAAATTCATCCTCCATCCAGTCCCAGCCCAATTGCCAGTTGTCAAGACGGCCAAGGGGATTATGGTTCGCAATGGTAACTTGTGCCCAATAGTTAGCTTCATATGTTCTGATGATATCATACATAATCGTAAGATCCCCACTCTGGCGAGGCAGAAACTCACCCTCTACTGTTATGTTTGATTTAAAATTTGCATCTCTGGTGCAACAAACATACATGAGACTACCTGCAAAGATCCAGAAATACGCCACGTCAACAACTAAGCAACATATGTGAACTTCAAAATGCAAGTAAAAAAAGAAAACTCATATGGTCTTCTAATTTTGATGACTGGCCATGAGTAGAAGAAACTAACGACAATTTGGCAGATAGGACCAGCTATAAAATCGAACAATATCTGTCACTAAATCAGATTGAAAGGTAAAATAAACAGAAAGAAAGAAAGAAAGGAAAGGAAAGGAAAGGAAACCACGCAAGTTAAGATATACTATTTAAGATATCAATTCCACAGAGTTATCTTTCATTTAGCAGCAATCCAGTATAAGTATAACCATCCACAGTTCTTAGTAAGGCATAATCATTATGATCAGATCAGAAATATATTAAATAAAAACACAAATCCGAAAACTTGGACAAAATAATTGCACCCAAGGGGTGAAGAAGGAAATCTAACAAGAGATGCCAAATCCTTGTAACAAAGGGTCAGAAGTCCAACATATGAACAAATACAGTCCACCATATCGTATCACCCATATATGCGGAGTACGAGTTAGATCAATAATCATAAGCGCTGAAGCAAGTCTAGCATAGGTATGCATATATATCTCTCATCCATAGTCAAACACCTTCAAGCCATAAGGTTGAACCAAATATTTCTCTCACCTCACAATCAGATCCTTAAATATGGTAAATCGAACCTTTAAAAGATGTGAAACATAAAAGGCACCAATTAAACATAACCATCTTTTCCAAAGAATAATACAAGTGGCTAAAATTACCTACAAAACAAATTGAAGCTTAGAACTAAACCCACATCGGTAACAGCACAAAGAATTGATCTTCACATCATAGGATTCCTGAACATGGAAAACTGAAAATCCCAGAGACAAGAAATGATGAAATGAACTTACCATCGGTGGCCGGCTGAGCACAAACGAATCCATCATTAGCCAGCGAGATATTATCGGGCAAAGGCACAGACTTTAACGGCACACCAAACTCAGTCCCGACTATCTTAACCTGAACACTAGTCTGAGTGGAATCACCAGCAGTCTCAATCGGAGTTTTGAGATCAGTCATGGGATACCCAGCAAAAACAGTCCCATTCCCAACCTTAGCAGGAAAAGTAGACCCATCCGCGAGAATCGCATTAGAAGCAGACACCAAAAGCTCATCGTGCTTAAAGCCCACAAAAGCTTTCCACGAGTTAAGCTCATCGACCCCATTGTTTTGCAGACTGAGCGTAGACTCGAACCTGTAAGCTTGGCGTTTGGGATCGGTGGGCATGAGCTGTGAGCCGCCATTGAATTGGTAGGACAAGAAAATACCATTGCAATGAGTGGCCGCCGGGGCCGGAGCGTCGGAGGAGGAGGGCGACTGAGGGATGGAGAAGGGAAGCGAAACGAGAAGAAGCAAAGAGAGGAGATTGAAGTGAGAAGCCATGAACTTTGAATGTGAGTTTGAAGTTAGTTTTGAGTTATTGTAAGAGAACGTTGAAAGTGGGGAAGCGCGTTTGAGGGTATTAATTTATTTAGGACAGCTTAATAAGAGCTGTGCCTGTGAACGTGTTTTTTTTCTTTTTTTTGGGTTACTAATGCTGATACCATTACCATGTTCCGTTCAAATTCTCACGCCATCCCCATGTTTTGTTTTTGATCAAGAAACAAAGAAAAGAAAAGAAAAACAACATTATTACTCTCTTCTTTTTCCTTTTTCTTAATTTCGTTACAGAAGCGTTAAGCGTGTGCCTCAGCCGTTGTGCCTTTCCATTTTGAATTCGTCGGGGAGAGTTAGTAAGCAGGATGTTCTAACATACAAAACTGTCCACACCATCCTCTTTCATCGCCCACTAAAACTCCGCCACGTTGGACGATACATCATCTTTATTTCTTATTGGAAGCGGTTTTTGCGGCGACATCTTTGAAATAGTGGGATCCTCCGATTACGTGTCAATTTCTTATTCGTATTTTTATGTTTCGTATAAAACCGGTAGGAGTAGGAGAATGTTAAATCAAATAAAATTTCTAATAGTTTAAATATTTTTTTTAAAAAATAGAAATACCAATTATATTATATCAAAAGTTCAAAAGAAATGCAAGAATCATTTAAATTTGCGTTCTATTTTGAGTGAGTAAAAGGCAAGTTAACCATTTTTTTGACTTTGGCTACATTTAAAAATGGAGATAATGAATAGTTCTGGCGTGTTGACACGTTCCGAAATATATAAATCGATATTATGTTAATCAACTGAACAATGTAATGGAAACGAAAAAGAAAAAGAAAAAAATGCACAAATCTTCACTGTATGAGATAAAGACTCCAATTTAGTATTAATAAAAAATCATCGTGGAAAAACCAAAGTAGTTAAATATTATCACTTTGTCAAGTTTTCAGAAATAGAAATGGTCGTCAAAGCATAATTGGTCAATTGGGCTTATAAAAAAAGAGGGAGTCGTCAACTTTTCTCCTTCTCTCGTGTTCATGTACGCTACTTAATATGTCCGTAGCAACGGGGTGGGCTGGGCCTCGGCCATATTTTTCCTGATCGGAGGCTTCACTAGCCTAGGCCGTCCAATATTAATGCGTTCTAATCCATGTGAACACACGTATTATCTCGTCAACCTGATACACGTATATCCATGTGAATGTTGAATTTCATCTTATCGATTGGCTTTCATAAGTAAATCAAGCCAATTATATGTGTATAACTTACATCTTCTAAAAGAGAGTAACAAATCATATTTGTTAGAGCTAACCAAATAAGGAATAAAATAATATTCCAGAGTCTTGCAACGCAATCGTGGTTGGAAACAACTTATTAAAAGGATATATGGTACGGTGAAGAAGCTCGTCTTTGTAACAGAAAGCTAAGTGGAGGAATCCAACATTCACAACTTTGTGGGTGTACTTTGATATTCATATATTAACTTCTTCTTAACGCTGAGCTTGATGCCTGAGGTGTGGACTCTTTGACTTAGCAGTGGGTGAAAAAAATTATCGATATCATATACAACGTAAAAGAAAGTTAAAAGTGTATGCGGGATTGCTCCTTTTTAAGTGTGCTTTACTTGGTAATCTTTAATATACATGCCTAATTGAAAGTCTGCTTGATGGAACCCACAAC
>JANQBM010000221.1:19835396-19848342 GCA_025594535.1 Erythroxylum domingense | reverse complement strand
AATATATTATTAACAAGTCATAATGTTAATACATGAATCACAAATATCCATTGGCCTAGGGCACACTACTAACACATTCATCACAAATGTTTGCGTCTGAGTAAAAGGCTAAGTCTAGAGTGAAAAAAATAAATAAAAATAAAAATTGTATGTTTAAATAAATACCTACCAGAATTGTAATAGGCTTGAAGTTTCATGAAACTATACCTAGGAATAGTTTCCTAAGTCTGAGGGAACAAAAAATTATTAATATGTGTGGTTAATTGAAATGGGTAAATAGGTTAACACTTGGTCTTGAGTCAGTTGTATATTTAGTTCAAAGCCCCTAGACATATATTTTGCATGTTAATGATTTGACATTATTCGAATGAGTATGTCCAAGATTAAATTTAGTTTATGAAAATTAGATCCATTGTCACATTATTGCATGGTGTGTTTATTTTGTTAAGTGTTGTTGTTTTGTTTACTTCAGGACGAGCAAATGCTTAAGTGTGGGGATGTTGATAGTAGTGTTTTGTATGATGTTTTAGGGTTTAATTTGTTATACATTTTGTGTTAAATTGACCTAGGGCTTCCACAGAATAAATAATACATGATGTGACAATTTTCGGAGTCATTAGAGAGCTGAGAGAGCTGTGCAAAAGAGAGATTATGCTGAAAATATGAGAGAGACCTAAATAGAGAACAGGTGATCGAGGAAGGAGACGAAGGAAGAGAGGCACGGAGACACTCTTGATGCAACCTCCAAGATCTATTCTGACAGTATTTTCTAGTTTTTATTTTGATTTCATTGATTTATGAAATTTGGAGATTGATTAGAAATGTTGTCATTAAGTGTTGAGTTTTTTGTCTAAACTTACCTTCGGGTTTTTGTTCTTGAGGTTAATAAAATTGATTTGATTATGCTTTATTCGATTTAATTGTGATTCAATTTGATTCTTCATAACTTGGCAATAAACTGAGAGGGTGAGCTGGTGAAAATCATCGATTTAGGTTAACGAAAGTTAGGTAAATTGATAGGTAGAGAATTAAATCGAACCAGTAAAGTCGTGTAATGAGGGATCGAGCATAGACTCCCGATAGGTTAATAGACATCCTTATAACTAATTTAGGTTATGGGCCAATTCCAAATTGAGAGATCGCAATTTCCATAATTTTAATTAGGGTTAGGAATTATAACTCGAGAGAGAGTAATTTACCCTAGGATTGTGTAGGTCCGTTAAATCGGAAATTACATAATTAGGTAGATTTTCTTTAATTTCGAATAAATTCCCCCTTTATCTCAATTGGTCACTTGTAGGTTGAATTTCGGATTATTTGTGTGAGTTGGCTTTTGTTCATTCTATTGGTGCTTTAATTTCTCATATTTGATTCTTGATTAATTTTAATTTCTTCAATAGTTGATAACTAGGTATTGCGAACTTAGCTGCCGTTAGATTTTAGGACTAGTTTCCTTCCTCATGAGATTGACACCTTAGGTACTACGCAAATGACCCGTGCCCTTGCGAAATTTACCGAGGTTATAAATAGTAAAACATAGTGCGTGTAACCTCAGGCGAACAAGGAAAAAAAAGGACAAAAGAAATTAAAAAAAAAAAATTGTCCTAATGCCTTAAACTATATAATTAATTGCCTTCCCTGGCAACGGTGCCAAAAACTTGTTCGCATGAGGTTACACACGCTAAGTTTTACTATTTATAACCTCGGTAAATTTTGCAAGCGAACGGTTCATTCGCGTAGTACCTAAGGTATCGATCCCACGAGGAAGGGAACTAGTCCTAAAATCTAACGGCAGCTAAGTTTACAATTCCTAAATTAATAACTACTGTAGAAATTAAGATTAATCAAGAATCAGTTATGAGAAACTAAAGCACCAACATAATGAACAAAAGCCAAATCAGACAAATAATCCGAATTTCAACCTAGAATTGACCAATTGAGAGAAAGGGGGAATTTATTCGAAATTAAAAAAAATCAACCCAATTATGTAATTTCCGATTTAATGGGCTTAGACAAACCTATGGTGAATTACTCTCTCGAGTTATAATTCTTAACCATAATTAATAATTCCTAATTCAAATTATGGAAATTGTGATCTCTCGATCCACAATTGGTCCAAAACTTAAATTAGTTCTAACGCTGTCTATAAACCTACTGGGAATCTATGCTCGATCCCTCGTTACACGACTCTACCTGTTTGATTTAATTCTCTACCTATCAATTTACCTAACTCTCGTTAACCTAAATCGATGATTTTCACTGGCTCACCCTTTCAATTTACTGCCAAGTTATGAGAAATCAAATTGAATCACAATTAAGTCACAATAAAACACAATCAAATAAATTTTATTAATTTGAAGAACAAAAACCCGAAGGTGAGTTTAGATAGAAAATCAACACTCAGCAACAATATTTCTAATAAATCCCTAAATTTCATACATCAATTAAATAAAAATAAAAACTAAAAAATACTGTTGGAATGGATCTCAGAGGTCATGATTGCAGGAAGCCACTTGTTTTGGGAAGTACATCGCATCAAGTGTGTCTCCGTGCCTCTCTTCCTTTGTCTCCTTCCTCGATCGCCTGATCTCTATCTAGGTCTCTCTTAGATTTTTGACAGAATCTCTCTTTTGTTCTGCTCTCTTGGCTCTCTAATGACTTTAGTGGCTATCACATCATGTACTATTTATTATGTGGAAGCCTTATGTCAAACTCGGGGACGAAACGGTCCGAAAAATCATTCAAAATTTGAGTTTTCGTGTCATCCTGACGCAGTGCACAATCATAACCCTGTTTACTATGATTGTGGCCAACACTTTTTTCTTTTTTTCATGATTTTGGCCTGAAGTGCAGGATTGTGGCCTGACTTGACACTCTCTGTCACGATCGTGACTCCTGGTACACGATCATGGTCTGGCTACCTCTGGCTCTTCCTCTTCTGTCACAATCATGGCCAATGTGCACGATCGTGGCCTATGTCTTTTAGTCCGAAGCTCTTTAAATCATCATCATTCTTCCCTATTTACCCTGTAACACTAGCACACACATTAAGGTACCTAGAAATATACAATTTAAGCTCAAAGATTCAAACTAACCTATAAAAACACTTAAACACAAAAACTAACCTAATTAAACCCTAAATGCATACTCAACACTTAATTTAACATAAAATGCATAGCAAATTAAACCCTAAAACATCATACAAAAGATTACTATCAACAAAAAATTTGTTCGCTTGAGGTTACATGCGCTAAGGTTTACTATTTATAACCTCGGTAAATTTTGCAAGCACAAAGATCATTCGCGTAGTACCTAAAGTATCAATCCCATGAGGAAGGGAACTAGTCCTAAATTAACAACTACCACAAAAATTAAGATTAATCAAAAATGAATTATGAGAAATTAAAGCACCAACAGATTAATCAAAAGCCAACTCACACAAATAATCCGAATTTTATCCTAGAAGTGACCAATTGAGAGAAAGGGGGAACTTATATTTTTGGCAGAATCTATCTTTTGCGCAGCTCTCTCGGCTCTCTAATGACTTGGCGGCTATCACATCATGTACTATTTATTCTGTGGAAGCCTTAGGTTAAATTCGGGGTCGAAACGATCTAAAAAATCACTCAAATTTTGAGTTTTCGTGTTAGCCCAACACAGGATACAATTGTGGCCCTGTCTGCCACAATCATGGCTGGCACTTCTTCCTTTTTTGTCACGATTGTGGCCGGACTTGACGCTCTCTATCACGATCGTGGCTCCTGGTGCATGATCGTGTTTTGGCTGTCTCTAGATCTTCCTCTTCTATCACGATCATGGCCAATGTGCACGATCGTGATTTGTGTCTTTTAGCCCGAAACTCTTTAAATCATCACCGTTATTCCCTGTTTATCCCGCAACACTAGCACACACATCAAGGTACCTAAAAAATATACAATTTAAGCTCAAAGATTCAAACTAACCTCTAAAAACACTTAAACATAAAACTAACCTAATTAAACCCTAAATGCATACTCAACACTCAATTTAACACAAAATGCATAAAAAATTAAACCTTAAAACATCATACAAAACATTACTATCAACATCCCCACACTTAAACATTTGCTTGTCCTCAAGTAAACAAAATAACATCACGTAAAAAAAACAAGCACACCATGCAGTAATGTGATAATGGCTCTAATTTTAATGAACTAAATTTAATCTTGGACACACTCATTCGAATTATGTCAAATCATTAACATGCAAAATTTGTGTCTAGAGGCTTTGAACTAAATATACAACTGACTCAAAACCAAATGTTAACTTATTAACCTATTTCAATTGTGCACACACATTAATAATTTTTCAGCCCCTCAGAGTCGGTAACTGTTCCTAAGTATAGTTCCATGAAACTTCAAGCCTATTACAATTCCGGTAGGTATTTATTTAAACACACAATTTTTATTTTTATTTATTTATTATGATTATTTTTTTCACCCGGGACTTAGTCTTTTACTCGGAGGCAAGGATTTGTGATGAATGTCGATCAGGTTACTCGACTAAGTCATTTATTAACAGCTTGGTTGAAATGTCATTATAGCCTTTTTATGCAAAGGCACACCGTGATGTGTGTCGATCCGGTTACTCAGCTACATCAAATTTTCAACTTGCTACTAGCTCTATTCATAACCCGAAGGTTAGTGGAATAGTGATTATTAAACACTTATTAAACCCTTTTTTTATTACCTACCTTGTTGCTTTTAGCTATTTATTTCCATGAAAAATATTAGTAGAGCTACTTAACCTAAAAGGCCTCAAATTATGAATGAATGTGACAATCTATAAGGTGCTAAATTTACACTAAGTCCTAATTAGTTTGTATATTTATCCAAAGGCCCCCTAATTCACTAATTTCGTAGGCTAATGATTGTTCATGACCTAATAGACTATGTACAAAATTAAAAAAATTCACTCAATTTGAGCCATTGACATATTCGCATACTTCACACCATGCAACCTAATACTATCATATAGTATGCAAAATTCACATACAAAAGAAAAACACAGAATCCCTCCCCATATTTGAACAACACATTGTCCTCAATGTGAGAAGGAAACACAAACGACACATACACAAATGAAATGTGAAAATAGAAATTTTAAATAACAACAAACAAATAAAATTAACGATAAAAATAAAAGAAAACTAAAATAACATAATATAAACAACACAAAACAAGTTGGAATTGGAGAAAAAAATTTTTGGGGTTAGATTTGGATCCTAAGGAGATGGTGTAGGAGGTGGTAATTGAATACCTTGAGGTTTGAAATACCGACAGTTTATTGAAAATAAAACTACTATCACTAACATTTTCAATTAAAGTCTAACTACTTGCTAGTTTATGGTCCTTAGTTTGACCTTTAATTCAGGAGGCATTTTCAAGTAGCTTGAGACAAGGAAATCACTTCCTTATCTATGGGAAGTGCTCCTCCAAAATATAGTTTGCATCAGTACCCGTTGACTTTAAAAGTCTCTTTATTAACATTTTCCAATTGGAGAGCTCCATGATTGAAAACTTAAATCACCGTATGGTCCATTCCATCTAGACTTCAACTTCCCTGGAACTAGCCTTAACTGGGAATTATATAGTAGAACGATGTCCCCTACTTTGAATTCCTTTTGCTTGAGACGAGCATCATGCAATTTCTTAACCTTTTCTTTGTAGAGTTTGGTATTCTCATAAGCATTAAAAATGAAACTCTTCGAGCTCGTCCAGCTGTAGAAGTTTCTTCTCGCCAGTTTGCTTCCAATCAAAGTTTAATGCTTTGATTACCTAGTACGCTCGATGCTCTAGTTCAACCGATACATGACATGCTTTCCTGTACATGAGTTTGTGCGGAGTTGTTCCAATGGGTGTCTTAAAAGCTATCCTATAGGTCCATAAAGCATCATCCAACTTTATTGCCCAATCCTTTCGGGAATTGTTGACTGTCTTTTCTAGAATTTGTTTTAGCTCTCAGTTGACAACTTCCACTTGGCCACTAGTTTGCGGATGGTAAGGTGTAGCCACTCAGTGGCATACTCTATATCATTTTAAGAGGGCATCAAAAGATCTATTGTAAAAATATGCACCTCCATCACTTATTGTTGTACGTGGCACTCCAAACCGATCAAAAAGCCATTTAATGAACTTTTGCACCACCTTCCCATAATTGGTTGGAGATGCTATCACTTTGGCCCATCACGAAACATAATCGACTCCCACCAGAATGTACATGTTCCCCATCGAAGATGGAAATGGACCCATAAGGTTAATGCCTCAGACATTGTAGATCTCTACCTCTTAAATATTTGATAATGGCATCTCATCCCTTTTGGATATGTTACCTATCCTATGGCATTGATCATATTGTGCTACATAGGTTTATGCATCCTTAAATAGCTGTGGCCAGTAACATCCACTTTTAAGTATCCTAGTCGCCAGTTTGTTGGCTCCATAATATCCAGCACATTGACCTTTATGACATTGCTTAAGGATGTCTATCATTTCCTCATTTGGGACACAACGTCGCATTAACCCATCTGCATAATTTCTATACAGGGTTGATTCATCCCATATATAGCGATTACACTCAAACAAGAAATTCTTCCATTACTAATAAGAGAGATCTGAGGGAAGTTTACCCCTGGCCACATAATTGGCGATATCTACAAACCACGGTGTAGTCAAGCTCTCGAGTAATATTAGGGTTTCATCAGGAAAATTCTTGTTGATATCATTGCTTGACTTGCATTCCCCTCCCTTAAGTCTGGATAGGTGGTCAGCTACTACATTTTCAGCTCCCTTTTGATCTCTTACTTCTACATCGAGTTCTTGAAAAAGTAATACCCATCGAATTAACCTTAGTTTTGCATCTTTCTTGTTGAAAAAGTTTTTTAATGTTCCGTGGTCGGTAAGTACAATTACCTTTGTTCCCAAAAGGTATTGTAGAAACTTATCACACGCATATAGTACTGCAAGTAATCCCTTTTCTATAGTGGTGTAATTTAGTTGGGGTCTTGCAAGAGTCTTATTAGTATAGTAGATTGCATGCAATTTCTTGTCTTTCAGTTGACCTAAAACGTAACCTATGGCCTGATCACTTGCATCACACATCATTTCAAACGGAAACATCCATTCTGGTGGTGATAAAATTAGAGCTAAAATTAATGACTCTTTTAGAGTATTGAATGCAGACATGCACTTATCATCAAACATGAAGGGTAAATCCTTGACTAAGAGGTTTGTTAAAGGTATTGCAATTTGTGAAAAATCTTTGATGAAACGACGGTAGAACCCAGTATGACCTAAAATTCATCGCACGCCCTTTACATTGCTTGGTGGTGGAAGCTTCTCTATCACCTCTGTCTTTGCTCTATTGACTTTGAACCCTTGATGTGAGATTTGTGGCCTAGCACTATCCTTTTTTGAATCATAAAATGACATTTTTCTCAATTCAACACCAGATGTGATTCTTCACACCTTTGAATAACTCTATCGAAATTAATTAAACACTTTTCAAAAGAGTCTCCAAAGACTGAAAAGTCATCCATGAATACCTCCATTATATCTTTTGTAATGTCCATGAAAATTGACATCATGCATCTCTGAAATCTGGCTAGGGCATTGCAGAGTCTAAAGGGCATCCATCTGTATGCAAACGTACCATAACGATAAGTGAATTTTGTTTTTCTCCTGATCGTTAGGATAGATAAAAATTTGATTGTAAACTAAGTATCCATCTAAGAAACAATAGAACGAATGACCAACTACCGATTCTATCATCTGGTCTATGAATGGAAGAGGAAAGTGATCCTTCTTAGTCACTAATTTAAGCTTCCGATAATCTATACATACTCTCCATCCTGTGACTATTCTTGTAGAAATTACTTATCCACTTTCACTTTCTATCGCCATCATTCCTCCCTTTTTAGGGACGCATTGCATTGGGATGGCCCACTCATTATTAGAGATAGGATAAATTATCCCTGCATCGAGTAGTTTAATGATTTCCTTCTTGACTACTTCCTTCATATTAGGGTCAACCTTTGGTGAAGCTCCTGCAACATTTTACAGTCATCCTCTAAATTTAGTCAATGCATGCAAACATTCAAACTTATTCCTCGAATGTCAGCAATTCGCCATCCGTTATCTTTCATCCGCTTCTTGACGACCTCCATCACTTTACTTTCTTGTTTTTCACTCAATTAGTTAGAGATTATTATTGGTAAGGTTTTATCTTTACCAAGAAAGGTATACCTGAGGTGTATAGGTAAAGGTTTAAGTTCTAATATCGGAGGCTTCTTTGAGGGTGGTGGAGTGGGTGCTTCGGTCCGAACCAATTTGTCGTGATGCACTAGAACATCTGTTCCCTCTATCTCATCATCTTTTGTAGATTCAGGATTCTGGTGTTCATTATCATCCTCTACTTCTAAAGACTTCACTTCTGCAATGCAACTCTTAATTTTTTCTCACAGTTAGTGATCCAATATTTTGACCTTAATTGATGCACTACTCGTTATTGGATTCTTTAAAGCCTTCTTCATATTGAATTCAATCTGATCATCTCCTATTCGAAGTGTCAATTTACCTTTGTGAACATCAATTATGGCCTTTCTCGTATTCATAAAAGATCGACCCAAGATTAGTGGGTAGTTCTTATCTTCTTCAAAATCCAGTACCACAAAATCTACTGGAATAATGAAATTGTCCACTGGCATCAGTACATCTTCCACTATTCCTAATGACCTTTTAATGGACTGGTCTGCCAAATGAATTAGCATTGAGGTAAGCTTGACCTCTACCAGCCCTAACTTCCTGAATATTGACAAGGGTATAAGATTAATGTTAGCTCCCAAATTGCATAATCACTTAGTGAATTCCAGTTCACCAACCACACAAGGTATTGTGGAACTTCTTGGATCTTTCAATTTTGAAGGCATTTGATTGGTGACTAGTAAACTGCAAGTGCTAGTTAGGGCTATTGTATGATTTTCCTTCCAGGTATGTTTCTTAGATAATATATTCTTTAAAAATTTTGTGTATTTCGGCATATGTTCTAACTCCTCAACAAATGAGAGATTTATCTGTAGCGTCCTTAGCTTCTCAATGAACTTTGTAAATTGTTCATCTAACTTCTTCTTTTGCAGTCATTGAGGGAAGGTACCTTGGGCTGATATGGTGGAGGTGTAACATATGGAGGGTATTCGCTTATATCCACTTCTTTTTCCTTTTATTGATTCTTCTCTATTAGTTGGGCAGGCTCCTCTCTTATCCTTGTGGGTGGTTCAATTTCCTTCCCACTCTGAAGTGTGATAGTTTTTAGCTGCTCCTTTAATTTGTTTCCAGAAGTGTTAAGAACATTTCCAAACTTTTGCATAGAAAAGGAATTTATCAGTTGACCCACTTGGGCTTCTAAATTATGAATGGAAGATGCATATCGCTTAGTGACTTGCTAAAATTTATCTTCTAACTTCTTGTGTGCATTATCTAAAGTCCCAAGCTTATCCAAAATTCTGTCCAATTTTGAATCCATCGAGCTTGGTTTGTCCTGTTGGAAGCCCGATTATCCTTAGGGTCTAAACTGGCCTCCATTATTGTTGTTAAACCAGGAGAAGTTTGGGTGATCCTTCCACCTGGGGTTATATGTGTTGGAATAGGGATTATTACCCCCTCTACGTCTAAATTGAGCTCCTATGTAATGAACTTACTCCGGGTTGTCTTCTCTCATCAAATAGCAGTCTATTGTATCATGATCCAACTGGCCGTATAGCTCGCACTTCAATTGTGCAGCCTTTACTGTAGCTGAGGATGATGCCTTCATATTACTGAGTTGTCGATCTTAGCTTGCATTTTCATCATCTGATCGATAGCGACAACTCCCTTCTGCTCCTTAAAGTTAGTAGGTTGCCTACTACGTTCACTAGCCCATAACCAACTATTGCTGGCCATCTTCTTTATTAATTCCTCTGCTTCATCGACTATCTTTCTCCTTAAAGGTCCTCCTGATGCCGCATTGATGGTGCCTCTAGTCTGTGGGTTTACTTCATTATAACATAGCAGGAACTCTTTGGGTAAATTGTGGTGTGGGCATCTCCTCTGCTAATCCTTGTAACACTCCCTCACTTCATAAATGGACTCCCCATCAACTAGTTGGAAATTTGTAATTTCCTTAATAATTTTGGTGGTCTTTGTTAGTGGGAAGTATTTATCTAAGAAAGCACGCACCAGCTAGTCCCATGTCGTAATGTTAGCGGGGCTCAGTGAGTGATACCAAGCCTTCACTCTATCCTTAAGCGTAAAGGGAAGTAGCCTAATTCTCGCTGCATCTTCCGACAATTGATGGTACCAAAAAGTATCACAAATCTTGAGAAAACTCACGATGTGAGTGTTCGGGTCTTCATCTACAAGTTCATAGAATTGGACGTTCTGTTGAAGCATGTTTAAGAGGGCTGACTTGATTTCAAAAGAGACCGCTTGAACAGGAGGTCTAGCCACTCTGTTATTCACAGGATTGAACTCCGGCCTCATAAAATCCATAAGGGTCCTCTGTTGTTACCTACTAGGGTTGACTTCTTGATCCATGTTTCTTTGCAACTCCTCGTCCATTTGAGCTTTCTCGAACTCTTCTTCTTCTTCTCGCTGAGCTTTCCTAAGGGTTTATTCTAAACGTGTTTTGTATAAATTTGACGTCTTAATTACGCGACTCGATCCCCTCGTGACTCTTGTGTTTAAGCAAGAGCACGATTCCTAAGTAAAACTAACAAAAAACAAAAACAAAAAATAAAGACTATCCTAACCCCTTAAACTCTAGAATTAAATTGCCTTCATCGGTAACAACGCTAAAAACTTGTTTGCCTGAGGTTACACCTGCTAAGTTTTACTATCTACAGCTTCGGAAAATTCTGCAAGTGCACAGGTCATTTGCGTAGCACCAAAGGTGTTGATCCCACAAGGATGGGAACTAGTCTTAAAATGTAACGGCAGCTAAGTTCACAATTCCTAAATTAAAAACTACTGTAAAAATTAAGATTAATCAAGAATCAATTATTAGAAATTAAAGCACCAACAGAATCAACAAAATCCAATTCACACAAATAATCTAAATTTCAACCTAGAAGTGACCAATTAAGAGAAAGGGGGAATTTATTCGAAATTAAAGAAAATCTACCCAATTATGTAATTTTCGATTTAACGTGCTTAGATGATATGATCCTAGGGTGAATTACTCTCTCTTAAGTTATAATTCTTAACCCTAATTAATAATCCCTAATTTAAATTATAGAAATTGCGGTCTCTCGATCTGTAATTGGTCCAAAACCTAAATTAGTTCTAACATTGTCTATTAAGTTACCGATAACCTATGCTCGATCTCTCATTATACGACTCTACCGGTTTGATTCAATTCTCTACCTATCGATTTACCTAACTCTTGTTAACCTAAATCGATGATTTTCACAGGCTCATCTTCTCAGTTTATTGTCAAGTTATGAAGAATCAAATTGAATCACAATTAAGTCGCAATAAAACACAATCAAATAAATTTTATTAATCTCAAGAACAAAAACCCGAAGGTGAGTTTAGAGAAAAAAATCAACACTCAACAACAATATCTCTAATCAATCTCCAAATTTCATACAACAATGAATTGAAATAAAAACTAGAAAATACTGTCGAAATAGATCTAGGAGGTTGCAACTACAGGAAACCACCTGTTTTGGGAAGTACATCGTGTCAAGCGTGTCTCCGTGCCTCTCTTCGTCTCCTTCCTCGATCGCCTGATCTCTATCTAGGTCTCTCTCATATTTTTAGCAGAATCTCCCTTTTTTGCAGTTCTCTTGACTCTCTAATGACTTTGATGGCTGCCACATCATGTACTATATATTCTGTGGAAGCCCTAGGTCAAAATCGGGGTTGAAACAGTCTAAAAAATCACTCAAAAATTAATTTTTCGTGTCAGCCCAATGTAGGGCATGATTGTGGTCAGCACTTTTTCCTTTTTGTCATGATCATGGCCTGAAGTGCATGATCGTGGCCTGACTTGACACTCTCTGTCATGATCGTGGCTCTTGGTGCACAATCGTGGTCTGGCTGCTTCTAACTCTTCCTCTTCTATCACGATCGTTGCCAATATGCACGATCGTGTCCTGTGTCTTTTAGCTCGAAACTTTTTAAATCATCATTGTTCTTCCCTGTTTACCCTGTAACACTATCACACACATCAAGGTACCTCAAAAATATGGAATTTAAGTTCAAAGATTCAAACTAACTCATAAAAACACTTAAACATAAAAACTAACCTAATTAAACCCTAAATGCATACTCAACACTCAATTTAACACAAAATTCATAACAAATTAAACCCTAAAACATCATAAAAAACACTACTATCAAGCATGATTGTCTATTAATTAAATTAATAACTTGCATGGACATGTAAAATCCATGCAGCCCATGTTCTTCTTTTTTGTGTTTCCATGTTTCTTGTCTTTTAATTGGGGGATCCAGACAGTCAGGCTTTGGGCAGAGAGGCAGATATGTACAATCGGGTAGTGGTAGTGGCAGAGGTTTAGGGTACACCCAGCCGCCAGTTTGTGAGTATTGTGAGAAGAGGCATATTGGGGAGTGTTGGCGGTTGACTGGAGCTTGCCTTAAATGCAGCTCCATGGACAATCAGCTCAGAGATTGTCCTACTACGGTGGAAGCTCAGTCTGCTGCTAGCGGGCGATCTGGGAGTAATACCACAGTGCAGCAGAGTCGGGGTGGTGGATCTGGACAGAGAGGCTGAGGTAAAGTCATAGTTAGAGCTGGGAGCTCAGTAGTGAGGACTGAGGGACGGGGCAGCCAACCGCAGTCCCAGGCCAGGGTCTATGCCATGACTAGGCAGGAGGCCCAGGATTCACCAGATGTTGTAGCAGGTGCAC
>JANQBM010000221.1:19767276-19777700 GCA_025594535.1 Erythroxylum domingense | reverse complement strand
CCATGTGGAGTTTGTAGAGATTGCACGTAGCGCTCCCTTATCTTAGGATATGTGTCGGAATGACCTACGGGCGTCCCAGTGCGTACCCTAGGATAATGGGGTGTTACACTTACTCCCAACTAGTAAAGAGGTTGTTTCAAATTTGAAAGTAAGTATTATAAGAAATTATTTACAAATTGGTTAACAATATAAGAGTAAATATTAGAAGAAATCATTTACAAACCTTTTATATCAAAAGCAACATTTGTATACCTTAAAGATGAAAAAACTAAATAGAAAAAAGATCACATTGATAGTTTTAATTGGAACTTCTTGGATTTATAATGTTTGAAGGTTAAAATTTAGAATGAGGATTATGCCATAATCTCTTTTTTTTGTTCATTGGCTAAATCATATGAAAATTTTATTGATATTTTGTTGTATGGGAGATAAATTATTAACATTGTGAAGGATGTCTTATAGTCTAAGAATTAAAGAAAAACATTCTTTAATTATTATGAAGCTGGATCATATTTGGGTCTATTTATGAAAAGAAGAAGGAACAAGGAAAGAAATTCTATAATAAGAATAAGCCACAATCTAAATCAAAAAATAAAGCTAATTGATATTTTAATTGTAAAGAAAAGGTCACTTTAAAAGGGATTGTCTATAAAAAGAGAAGGATAATAAGAAAAGGAAATAAATGTAAAAGTAAGTGCTGATATAGTCTAGGAGAGCTTTGATTTGGTTATGAGTAATTCTGATCCTACAAATTGGTAGGTAATCGACATTGATATAGTTTATAATATAACTTTCAATATAGATTTATTATATTTTTTCAAAGAATATAATAGCATTGTTACATTGCGTGATAATAAAGAGCATGCAATAATTAGGGCTAGATTAATTAATATCACAATAATTGGTTGTAAGGTGCCAAATTGTATCCTTTCGAAATGTTTCATCAAACATATATTGCATATGTCTTAAATTATGGTTTAATGAATCATACTTAGAGAATGGGAATTTATTGTCTTCATTAGAAACTTAAGGTAATACTGGTGGGCTCGGGTCTCAGAATATATTTCATGGATATATTACACAAGGTTTGGGTAAAGATTAAGTGAAAATAAGGCTTGTAAGTACTTAAAAAGCCCACGTTTCTATTGATTTTAGCAAGTTCAAATCGTGCACATGCACCCCTGTGTGACACTCAAACTTGTAAGTGTCATATATTTTGATTATGATGTTCCAAAATTACAAAATTTATACCATTAGAAAGCTAAGAAGATAAGCTACAACTATTATGAAGATAACTTTATCAAATTTGGCCTAAATCAATACATTTTATTAATGGTTTATATGTGGACTAATTACTTGGTGACAAATGGCAGCATGTTTTGTGGATGTGTGGCAGTTCTTAAACGGGACAAGTGTAGAACATAGGAGAAGACATATATTATTATAATTTATTGACACCTAGAATTGAAGGAGATGAGTTTCTGCTAGAGTTTCTGGTTGGCATATTCCTCACCATTTTTGTTCTCTCACCACCGAAACTTTCTCTCTCACTCACACCTTCTGGAAATTTTTGCATGCTTTTTGGAACATCATCTTCACTTGACTTCTTTACATGCTACTGTATTAAGCAAGTTAGAGCCTGCTATTTTCTATGTTGCTATCCTCTTGGCCCTTTTAATCTTAGAGTTGTAATATTTTCTTGAAAGGATAGAGTGACTTGCTCATTGAAGTAGGAAATTGTGTTAAAGAAGGTGTGGGAATACTAATCTTGATTGCATATTATCATATGAATTATTTTGATGCTTGATTAGATGAAATATGTATTGATTTATTGATGAGTTGAGGTCTGGACATGAAATTGATGTGTAATTGAGGCATGACTAAGGTGGAATTGTGGTGAAAAGGATGAGTGTTAGAGTAAGGGTGTTGACGACGTAGGATGTGAATGAATGGTACTGGTTTCAATGAACGGATTTCATTGCACAATTGTCAGTATTTAGGTTATAAATTGACCTGTAGATATCCAAATGGAGTGATTTTCATTATGTATTAAACTACACACATATTCCTACAACTTTTATGAAGGAATGGAATTTTGTTCTATTTCCAAGGAAGATGAAATTTGGCCTAAAGTTTAATTTAGGATTCTATCATTTATTGAGAATAGTCTGCAGCATAACTTACAGAACACTGAACCAAAATGCATGATTTTGATGTGTCATTAAAAAATTAATACATAGAGGAAATTGGTTAGCAGAACATATTACCCAGAAACCACTTTTTATATGTCAAAATAGCCATACAAATCTGACCTAAAAACTATCCTAAGAAATCTAAACTAATCTTGGTTGTGTAATTGTTGACACGTATACTGTTAGGACTTTAATAATGGTTTTATTAGACTTGAGATTAGTAATGAACCTAGGTGATGTCAAATTAATGGAGAAAAAGGTGTTTGAGTTATGGTTTATAAATGAAGTTGGTAACATAAAAGATATAGGGTCTATTAATGATGAACATAATGTTAAATTGCTTAGTGTGATCATGAATGAATGAGCTCTTAAACCTTATATGTTATGAATAAGATATGAATGATTGTCAATTGGGAATTTCTTCTATAATATTATGACAATATCGGACCATTAGTTGTCCAAGGAGTTTTATAGTTGGGATTATATTGGAAGTGCTTACTAATTGGGTGCATATACATAATGTTTGATGTCTCAACATTTCTATTGATGCAAAATTGCACATGTTTATATATGTAAGGTTTGCATAAAAATTCTAACATCTGAAATGGATTGTTTTAAAAACTATCAAGTCCTAGCCGTGGGTAAATAGGCATGCTTAAAAGGGTCTGCAGCAGCTCCTGGACACATTTAAGGGGTTGACACTTTGATGTCTCTTGTTTATGACACTTCGCTGTCTGAGACATAAGTCTCTCTTGATATTGATACTTCGGTGTCTCCTGATAAGGACATTTTGGTGTCGAGGCATAAGTCTCTCATGTTCTGCGATACTAATAGGTATCTCCTATTTAGTCTCGTTACCCACTTTTGTAAAAAGGATTAGTAAGTTAATTTGTTTTATACTCAGTTACATGTACAATTCGGTTATAATTAAGCAATGTTCTAAAATAATTAAGTTTTGTTTTGACTTGTTTAGATATGGTTTTGACACAGATAAGTTCTGTTATGATATTATGATATTCTGTTTTGATAATTGTAAAGTTTGCTTTGAAGCCAATAAATCCTATTTTGGCACATTCTGTTCTAAGATACTTATTGTTTGGAATGCACTTTTATATATGATCTGATTTGTATATGTCATTATCATATGACTATTAGGCTCAGTTGCCATTATGTATCATGTTTAGTTTTCCTCACTAAGCTATATGCTTAGCACGATGGATTTGCCTGTGTAGGTTCAGATAGAAGGGTATAAAGACTGGGACAAGGACAATCATAGTGGTCAAAGGATATTGAGTTTTGTTTTGATAAAATGTATTTGAGTTTGTTTTTGAGCTGTATCTGATAATTGAAACAGTTTGAATGTGTTGGAAGGTTTGTAATAAGTATAATACAGGATGGATTGGGTTTTAAGAAATGTTTTTGATAAGTTTATTGTGTATAATTTTTTTTTTGTAATCCATCTTGTAATGCAATGTAATGTATGTTTGCCCGAATTGGTTTTTAAGGAAGATTTCGAATGTTTTAGTTTATTTATACTATTTTGTATGGCATCTATATATTCTTCCAAGGGGTACATGGGGTGTTTCATATTTTGGTATCAGAGCATGGTTTAGGCAATTCTGGTTTAACCAATGCTTAACTACTACTTATACTTGAGTGTAAAAGTTGTGTTTTGGCCTAAGACGGTTTGTCCCATGTTTTGATTTTAAAATTAAAGATCAAAGATCTTATAAAGCTTTTGATGAGGTTGCAGAGAGTAATAATCTACCGGGAGCTAATCCATCAATAACGAGACCTTTTAGGGTCAATCGAGGAAAAGCTGAGGTGCCACCTCATCCTCCAACTCAGGGAGAGGCTTTAGTTAAGTTGTCTCAGGATATGGTGACATTATTGAATCGTATGAATGTACCCAAGGCTCCGATTGATCAGCTGAGGAAGTATGGAGCTGAGGAATTTACTGGGACATCTTTGGAGGAATCTGAAAGAGCTAAATTCTGGATAGAGAAAGTGAAGAGGATATTAAATGAAATCAGTTGCCCATCAGATCAGATCGTGCACTGTGTTGTATCTCTTCTTCAAAGAGTAGCATACGAGTGGTGGAAGTTCATTTTGAGAAATCCTCAACTACCGGTGCCTCTGACTTAGGATTTTTTACCCAATAGTTCAAAGCTAAGTATGTTATAGAGGCCTACAGAAAGGAGAATTGGAAACAATTTCTGAATTTGAGATAGAGGAACTTATCTGTTGCCCCTAAATTGGTAATTACTAAGGAGTTCCAATGTCATCAGTTTAAGGATAGTTTGAATGATTCCATCAAAGAGCATCTGGTGGCATTTTCCCTTTTGTAGCAAGTGAATTACCATTCGTTGGTGTAAGCTGCTATGAAAATAGAAGGCAGGAGATGGTTAGGAGAGAAAGGAGTTAACGAAGGGGCTTTGCTAAGGGAGGTTAGTTCTCGGCCAAGAGAAGTCGGGAAGGTACTTCCTCTGCTCCAGAATTTACTCAGAGATTTGTGGCTCGGGAAAGGCAATAAAAATTTCCCTCATCGACTGCTAATAGTAGGGGTTCCTCTGAGGGCTAAGGTTCTGGTGCGCTGGAGTGCCCTTATTGCTCTATACATCATTGTGGCATTTCTTGGAGGGCTACAGGTGCATGTTTCCAATATGGCATCACTAAACATCTGATCGACATTGCAAGCCAGTAGAGAGGTCTCTCATACATCTGCTAGAAATAGAGGATAAGGTAGAGTTCATGCAGGATCTAGTCAAATTAGACCTAAATCGAGTACTCATTCAGAAATTATTGATCAACCTAATGTTCTTTTTGCTCCAACTTGAGCTTATACTTTGAAAGCTCACAAGGATTAGGACGTATCTGAAGTCATTGCGGGTACTATTTCTTTCTTTGCTCTAAAATGTATGCTTTGATTGATCCTAGATCTACTCATTACTATATCTGTGTTGGAGGAATTTTTAATGAAGTGATGCCTGTAGATCAGTTAGAGTATGATATTCATGTAACCAGTCCTCTGGGTAGTACTGTGATTGTTAATCAGGTCTATAGAAACTATCCTATTATGATCTAAGGAAATAAGTATGTTGTAGATTTAATTGAATTGTCTTTTCATGAATTTCATTTGATTCTGGGTATAGGTTGGTTGTCCAAGCATCAAGCAGTAGTTGATTGTAATGCTAAGGCAGATATATTTAGGAAGCCTAATCAGCCTGAAATAGTATTGCATGGTATCCACACTAGTTCTTTAACTAATGTGGTATCTGCTATACAAGCCTGAAAGCTCCTCAGGAAGGGATGTGAAGCTTATTTAGCTTTTGTGTTTGACTCTAAGAAGGAGGTTAGCAAATTGCAAGAGATTCCAGTGGTGAGTGAATTTCCAGATGTGTTTCCTAAAGAGTTACCTGGACTCCCTCCTGAAAGGGAAATGGAGTTATCAATCGAAGTTGTGCCTAGCATTGCTCTTATATCCAGAGCACCGTACATAATGGCTCCTACTGAATTGAAGGAGTTGAAAGTACAGTTGAAAGAGCTACTGGATAAGGGGTTCATTCGACCCAGTGTGTCACCGTAGGGAGCACTGGTCTTGTTTGTTAAGAAGAAGGATGGTACACTAAGGATGTGCATCGATTACAGGCAATTGAATAGAGTCACAATAAAGAACAAGTATCCGTTGCCAAGGATTGAAGATCTATTTGATCAATTAAAAGATGCAAGAGTGTTTTTAAAGATAGATCTGATTTCAGGGTACTATCAACTTTGGGTGAAGGATGTGGATGTACTGAAGATTGCATTTAAGAGCTGTTATGGACATTATGAATTCTTAGTAATACTATTCGGGTTAACTAATGCTCCAGCTGCATTTATGGATATGATGAATAGAATATTCAGGCCTTATTTAGACCAATATGTTGTGATGTTTATAGATGATATCTTGGTCTATTCTAAGAATGAACATGACCATACTGAACATCTCCGCATTATGTTACAGACTCTGCTGGAAAAATGGTTGTATGCTAAACTGAGCAAGTGTGATTTTTGGCTTCAAGAGGTATATTTTCTAAGACATGTTGTCTCTTCTCAAGGGATTAGAGTTGATCTTAATAAGATTGAAGCAATTGTTAACTGGAAGGCACCACTGAATGTAACAGAAGTGAGAAGTCTTCTGGGTTTGGCTGGTTATTATCATCAATTTGTGAAGGGGTTCTCAGTGATAACACCCCCTTTAACTAAACTGTTACGAAAAAGAGTGAAGTATTAATGGTTTGAAAGATATCAGAATAGTTTTGATCAACTGAAACGTATGCCTGTTGAAGCTCTTATATTAGTTTAACCTATTTCTAGTAAGGAGTATGTTATGTTTAGTGATGCATCAAGAAATGGTTTAGGTTGTGTTTTGATGAAAGATGGAAAGGTAGTTTCTTATGCCTCTAGGCAACTAAAATGACATGAATAGAATTACCATACACATGATCTGGAGCTTGCAACCGTAGTGTTT
This sequence comes from Erythroxylum domingense, assembly GCA_025594535.1. Classification (NCBI taxonomy): domain Eukaryota; kingdom Viridiplantae; phylum Streptophyta; class Magnoliopsida; order Malpighiales; family Erythroxylaceae; genus Erythroxylum; species Erythroxylum domingense. The sequence continues at coordinate 19,770,998 of JANQBM010000221.1, read as the reverse complement.
GCCTTGAAAATTTAGTGGCACTACTTCTATGGTGAAAGGTGTAGAATTTTCACAGATTATAAGAGTTTAAAGTATCTACTCACCCAGAAAGAACTCAATCTGAGACAACGGTGTTAGTTGGAATTGTTTAAAGACTATGATTGGATTGTGGATTACCATCCAGGCAAGACTAATGTAGTGGCTGATGCCTTCGAAAGACCATTACAACATTATCAATGAAGCAGAGTGAATGGGAACTTGTATTTGATGGAGCTTTAGTAACTCAGTTGAAAGCAAGCCTACTTTGAGACAAGAGATTTGTGATGCTCAGAGAGCTGATGATAAGTTACAATAACTTATCTTGGCCACTCAGGATGGTAAACAACCTGATTTTTCTATGAAATAAGATGGTGAATTATATTATAAAGATCAGTTATGTATGCCAGCTAATGATGAACTAAAGAAAAAGCTGTTGTTTGAGGCTCATAATACAATCTTCACTATGCATCTTGGTGAAAACAAGATATATCAAGATCTGAAGCAGCATTATTGGTGGTCAGGTATGAAACGGGATGTTGTGGATTATGTATCTAAATGTTTAACATGTCAGCAATTTAAAGCTGAACACCAAGATCTATCTAGTTTGTTACATCTTATTTCTATTCCTCAATGGAAATGGGATAACATTACTATGGACTTTGTCACTGGACTTTCTTTTACTCAGAAGAAGTATGATGCTGTATGGGTGATTGTGGATAAGTTCACCAAGTTTGCTCATTTTTTGCCTGTTCGTCCTGACTATTCTATAGATAGACTTGCAGATCTATATATGAATAAGATAGTGAGTCTGTATGGAGTACCGTTATCTATTATTTCTGATCGTCATCCTCAATTTACTTTAAGATTTTAAAAAAGTCTATAAAAGGCTTTAGGTACTCAAGTCAAGTTCAGTATCGCTTTCCATCCCCAGACAGATGGATAATCTAAATGGGTTATTTAGATATTGGAAGATATGCTTTGAGGTTGTGTATTAGAATTCCCAGGAAGTTGGGATAACTACCTTTCTCTTATGGAGTTTGCTTATAACAATAGTTATCAGACTAAAATTAATATGGTGCCTTATGAAGCGTTGTATGGTAGAAGGTGTAGAACTCTTGTCTGTTGGACTAAACTGAGTGAAAACAAGATAATCAGGCCTGATATTGTGAAGGATACTGAAGAAAAAGTTCAAATTATCCAAAAAAGATTGAAAGATGCCAGTGATAGATAAAAGTCCTATGCTGATTTAAAAAGAAGAGATATTAAGTATCAAGTAGGTGATAAGGTATTTTTTAAAGTATCGCCTTGGAAACACATACATCAGTTTAGGAAGAAAGGTAAGCTCAGTCCACGTTATATTGGTCCTTATAAGATTCTGAAGAGAGCTGGACCAGTAGCTTATCAATTAGCTCTTCTTAGAGAATTGACTAAATTACATGATGTGTTTCATGTTTTGATGTTGAGAAAATATCGGTTTGATGATACACATAAGATTCTTGTGCAAAAAATTCAAATATAACTAGATTTAAGGTATGAAGAAGGGCCTGTGTCTATTTTAGCCAGAGAAATTTGACAACTCAGGAACAAGCAAATACCTTTGGTGAAAGTACTCTGGCAACACCATGGACTCGAGGAAGCAACATGGGAACCAGAAGAGACCATGAGGGCTCAGTATCCTCAACTATTTTAATCAGGTATGAATTTTGAGGATGAAATTCTTTTACGGGAGAGAAAACAGTAAGGCCCCAATTATGGTTTAATGAATCATACTTGGAGAATGGGAATTTATTGTCTTCATTAGAGACTTAAGGTATTAATGGTGGGCTCGGGTCTCGGAATATATTTCATGGATATATTACGCAAGGTTTAGGTAAAGATTAAATGAAAAGAAGGCTTGTAAGTACTTAAAAAACCATATTTATATTGATTTTAGCAAGTTCATGTTGGATCAAAAAAATCAAGCATGCACAATTTGGATAAAATGGTAGATTTTAAAAATGTTTAGAAATCAAATTTGCAGCAGAAGCAATATAACCAAATTAACATGCATAGCAATACATGATACGGTATAAGGATAATAAATATAAGAACAAGGTGGTAGAAATTATATTACCGACTCCTTTGTTACAGCTTTAATTGCTCACTATGCTATCCCACCCTTAGTAATGTATCCTCTCCTAGGAAATGTATCTTTTTCTAGTTATTGTATCCTCGACCAATCCAATCTACCACTTGTTCTTCTTGGACAACTTGGTTAACAAGATCCTTTAGTGGGAAAGGAGATGAAAACTTAAAGAGATTTTTTTCTTAGAAGAAAGAAGCCAATTTTTGTGACACTTTTCATGCAATTTTCGTCTATACCATGCAAGATAGGAGAGAGAGAGTCAAAAATGCAAGAATCCCTTCTTACACCTTCTCAATTTCAATTTGTATCAAAAGAAAGAAGAGAATTGCATTAAATGCATCACTTCATTCTTTAATCATTCATAAAGAAGCCAATAAATGAGACTCTTCTCATTTGTCTTTAAGATGGCTATATGAAAAGCCTAAATGAGATATATCAATTTTGGTTTTGTGATGAAAGAAGGAAGATGGTCCATCATAATGTACCTTTTTCTTCTTTAATCCAATGAATGCTAATAGGTTACATGCTATCATTAAAAGACCCCCATTAAACCATTTAATGATAAGGTCATTACTCCATTTAATAATGATAAAACATGTTAAAACCATCTTTAATATAGCAAATCAATGATAAATGTGCAGCTGCACATTTAGTCCATTAAAAACAAAAATTCTACCTCCATTTATCTAAATAACTTTCTTTTAATTTAATTAATCTAATTAATCAAATTAAATCAAAGCCTAGCCCATTTCTAAATGTTCAATTGGGCTTGTAATTAACAAATAATTAGTATAAGCCCAACATTCAATCATAGGCTTTAAAACCTCTATTTGTATTACTTACTTTGCTTGATCACCTTCCCTGAAGCCAAATGGGAAATCTTATTGGACTTAGATAATTCAAGCTCCAATAAGCCCAAAATTAATTTAATATCATTAGAATTAATTTTAGCTTATTAACTAAATGTCATTCCGATAAAGACAATTAGCTGAACTCTTGAATTACTAAATATTATGAGAACAGATGTTAGTGAAGGATGTTCAATTGCAAACTCTATTATAAACCTTATTATAGCCATCCGCATAATAAAGGTAAAATTACCTTTTTGCGCCCTTATATTGGTTTTTCCTTCTAGATCTCCCGTTTTACTCTATATGGTGATTAACATATAAGATCTCATCTTGGTGTTAAGACTTGATGGATAGCTAGTCCATCAAACTACTGGGGTCAATTTAATCACCAATTTTCATAAAACATCTAGAAGTAATGATATCACTATAAACTCTTTATTTAATGAATGTTCCCTAATACATGTTTCAATTAATAATTCCAACATGTAGACACTGGATTAATACTCTGTAAAAAATCCATTTCGATCATATCAAGAATTATAAAGAATCATATATGAGTTCACCACTCATCAAAATCGTGGTTCATAATAAACGAATGCTTAAGTTGTATGTTTTAAGATTAAAGTAATGACCCACTTTATTCTTGAAAATCATACTTGATTCCAGATTCATTTAATAGTGCCATTATCAATAGTCAACTACTATCATGATATGAAACTCATCATTCC
>JANQBM010000221.1:19708702-19723802 GCA_025594535.1 Erythroxylum domingense | reverse complement strand
GTTCATTTATTTCTAACATTATTATTATTTGCTTGTTACCAAAATTAATAATCGTGAAGTCCTCTTGACTTAACAACTAAAGCTAGGAAGGAAATGCTTCTAGCACAAGATACCTTATACCATTAACCTAACGACCTTAAAAGATTGGATGAGGATAAAACAATAATGTTAAACTACTTAAGAGACGTTTCCATGCATAATTCATTAATTAGATAGAGATTTAGGGTGCTATGGCTCAAGGAGAGAGAAGAAATGCCAAATTCTTTCATAATTCCATCAAAGCTAGAGAAAATACCAACAAAATAGGCTCATTAAAGAAACCAAATGGAGAAGTTATCATTGCATAGGAAGAATTAAAAAGGGAAAGCCCTCAAGTTTTTAGGGACTTAGTTTGTTTAACATCTATAAGCAATTCCTCAGTACAACTACTCACGTCCTTCTTTAATGATCAAGGAGATAAATAAGCATTATGTAGACGCTTTACACCTTTAGACATTAAAAGGATGGGTTTTAAGTTAAACCCAACGAAAAACCCATAATCAAAGGGCCTAAATGGCTACTTTTATTAGAAGGCATGGTTATTTATAAGGAACTTAGTCATAAAAGTAGTATTAGAGTTCTTTGATAGAGGTAAGCTGCTAAAAACGGTGAACAAAACATTAATTATTTAATTCCATATTTTCATAATCCAAGTTACTTAGAGGAGTATAAACCTATTTCCTGTTGTAAATTTTTTGTATAAAATTAGTTAAAACTATTAGCATCCAGGTTAAGAAGTGTATTTAGTAAGGTGATTAGTGATTCTCAAAGGGCATTCCTTGAAGGAAGGTAGATTAGGGACAATGCCTTACTAGCATATGAGCTTCTTAAAGGGTATATAAAGAAGAATTCCTAAAGAAATTGTACCTTGAAGATAGACTTTAATAAAGCATTCAAATCCATAAGTTGGGACTTCATTTTGTAAGTGTTGGAAGCCTTTGGCTTCCTAAGAACTTTCAAGGAATGGAAAAGGGAATGCATAACCTCCACCATCTTTAACGTTTTGATGAATAGTGAGCCTAACAATTTGTTCAGGGAATGCAAATATCTAATAAAAGGGGACTCAATTCCCCTGACTTATTCATCTTATGCATAGAAACATTAATCAGGCTAATAAAGCACAACACTGAAAGAGATCCCTACTTTATATAACATAGAAAATGCAACAAAGTAGGATTATTCACTTTATCCTTTATAGATGACTTAATCCTTTCTCAAAGGGTTATGGTAGCTTAATATTTACATTAATTTACTCCCTTCATATTTTCAAAAGCTTATCAGGATTGGAGGTCAATTATAGCAAAAATCATATGATCCTATCCTTTAATGCTTCCAACCTATTAAGCTGAATCTCAAAGATAACAAGTTTGCATCTAAAAGACCTACCTTTACTTATCTAGGTCTTCCAATATCTACAAGGAGCCATCAATTTAAATAATCATAATCACGTATAGAAAGAATAGAGAAAAGGTTAGGTAATTGATGCAATAAGGATCTTTCGTATGCTAGTATATTGGTTATAATCAAATAAATATTGTATTATTTACATGTATATTAGTCTACTCATATATTCCTCTCTAAAAGATTAATTAAATCTATAAAGAAATTCATAAAGAGATTCCAATGGCGTAGTAGAGCAAATGTCAAAAATAAAGCAAAAGCAAGTTGAAATGAAATCATAAAACCAATTAAAGAGGGAGGCTTAGGAATAACTCCTACTGGGCTGATAAATAAGCTGTTAATAGCCAAAAGGTTATGGAGAATCCTAGAAAATAAGGACACTCTATAGATTAGGTGGTTACATGTCTATTTCGTAACAGGTAGGAGTATGTGAGAGATTCAACTAAGCTTAGGACTTTCTCATTTTATAGTACAACTAATAAAGCTCAAGTACAGATTATTAGGAACAACTAAATACTAGATAGGGAATGGACACATAGTCTCACTCCTGTATGATAATTGAAGCAATGGGGTCCCCTTATCCAATTCACTCTTAAACCTTACAAAAGGAACTCTATATAAGCTAAAGTTAGAGAACAAATATATGGAAATCAATGGGCTAACTCCCCTCAGAGCTGGCATAATTCCTAACTATAACCTATATGTAGATAGGTTAGATAAATACACCTGCTAGGTAACCCAAGTGGTCAGTTAACCAATAGATCTTACAGAGAATTAATAAGGGAAGTAAGAGGTAGAGTAAACTAGTCTAAGCTACTTTGGAACTAGAAAATAAGCCTTAAGATTTCATCCCTACTATGTTTAAATATACAAGAAGAAGCTTTGCACAAGAGATAGACTCAGCTACCTAAACTTTCCTAATTAGTGCCCTCTATGTAAAACATACATAAAAATACGCATATATCTATTCTTCAAATATAATTACTTTACATAGATTTGGAGGAAAGCATTAAATCTTTGTTTAAATAAACATAGAACATCCTAACTACATGGAAGCTCCTAAATTATCCATAAAAAAGTGCCCAAGCTTTCTATTTTAATGAAAATTCAACATCTAGATTATTCAAAAGATTCTAATGCCACAGTTTAGTTTTGGAGTAAGGTATTGGCATGACAAATTATAGTGGTAAACTCGAGTGGATGATAACTTGAATGCCACCCTTGAATTAATACCTAGGAAGCACATTTTTGGGAGCTCAAGGAATATCTTATGCCTTACAATGTATCCTAGGTTGTAAGAGAATATACTTAAGAAAAATTTGACATGATGAAATATTTTGTTACTATGTCAAACATTCAATTTGTTATTGTTAGACATATAAAAATATGTTGAAGGAAGACAAACTCTTCAATATTTTGTTAGGAATCAAATTTTGTGAACAAATCTAGTTACATATACAAGTTATATAAGACCTTCCTAGTGTCATTACAATGACTAATAGGTTGGTGGACTTATGGCTAAATAAGGACAAGGAAAAAATTCTCAAATGGCAATAAGGATTACAAGCTAATTAGGGAGAAATATATTGGATAGGCAGAGAAGGGCAAGAATGGTAAACTTTGTCACCTTTTTTCCCAAAAAATATGGAAAGCCTAAAAAATAGTATGTTAATATACGTTGTATATTTGAAAAAGGTTGTCCTCCTTGCTTCTCTCATGATACAATCTTCTTCTCACTAAACCCTTTTCTCCTCGGTCCTAAGAGACAAACTATTGGTATTGCAATAATGGTCAAAGAGGATGAGTTGACCTTTGTTATCCACTAATCATGGAAAAATTGTCCAAAAGTTGGAATTCTAGATATGTTGTAATATGACCTTGCAATATGACCAATCCAAAAGTTAATTGGTTGTCCTATCTCACCATTCAAATGTTGTAATATGACCTTGTACTTTAATAGATATGTTTATTCGTTCTAATTATGTTGAGTGAACTTTTTAAGTTCTAAAAATTAATAAAATATAATGCATATTAAGCGTTCAACGTTAAACTCAGTCAATTTTTTTTTCTTACAAAGGAAAGACTACTAAAATTATGTCAACATAGTAATATGCGATATAAAGCTTCTTGTTGGTTGCGGTGAATGAGTTCCGTGACTGTCATCGGGGTTCTTGAAGGATGTGAATTTCTGAATTTGACTACAAAGCTATGGTAGCTAGTCTGTCTGAGCAACAAAGTTCTGAAAATGTGGAGTTAACCTATTATAAAAGACAAACTTGCTGACTGGGTGCCGTGTACATGATCTTACTCCCTTCCTCAGTGCTATAGGCCAACCCAACTCCTCAGAATTTGTAGCAGGTTTTGATTCATAACCTTGCTTAGAAAGGATGATGGATTTCTCCTGTCCTTGTTTTGTTCCCTTCTTTCTTGTGTAAACTGTGGAATTGTTTTTTGGTTTGTCCACCATAGTTTCAGTATCCTTCTCCTTTATCACATTCAACATTTTCAGTAGAATTCTTATTTGGTTGGGGGTCGGGATCATCTGTTACAGTGGGCTCAAAGGGATGAGTGGCTTCTGAAGTGAAAGTGTCAGGTTTGAGACCATTTGTTTCAAGATTTTCAGGTCTGATTTGATCACAGTTAGGTGCAGAAGGTGAAAGAGAAAGTATATTTTTCTGGGATAGTGTGTTTGGTGTGCCATCATTTACTGAAAACAGCCATTCTCCTTATCACATTCACCATTTTCAGTGGAATTCTTATCTGGTTGGGGGCCGGGATCATCTATTACAGTGGGCTCAAAGGGTTGAGTGGCCTCTGAAGTGAAAGTATCAGGTGTGAAATCATCTGTTTCAAGATTTTCTGGTCTGATTTAATCACAATTAGGTGCAGTAGGTGAAAGAGAAAAGTATATTTTTCTGGGATAGTGTATCTAGTGTGCCATCATTTACTAAAAACAGCCATTCACTCTCACAACTCTCCCCTTGAATGGGTGTATTTGGATAATAGGGTTGATTTTCAAAAAATGTTACATCCATTGTCACAAAGAATCGGTTGAGAGTAGGAGAAGAACACTTGTAACCTTTTTGAGTAGAAGAATAGCCCAAAAAGATACACTTATGAGCTGGGGTTTAAGTTTTCCACCATGGTAATTATGAACAAAAGCAACAAAACCAAAGACTCTATGAGGTAGTTGATTAAGAAAGGGCACCGAGGGATAGGTTTCAAGTAATTTCTGTAAAGGTGTAAGGAAACCCAATATTTTTGAAGGCATTCGATTGATTAGAGTAGAAGAATAGCCCAAAAAGATACACCTATGAGCTGGGGTTTAAGTTTTCCACCATGGTAATTATGAACAAAAGCAACACAACCAAAGACTTTATGAGGTAGTTGATTAAGAAAGGGCACTGAGGGATAGGTTTCAAGTAATTTTTGTAAAGCTGTAAGGAAACCCAATATTTTTGAAAACATTCGATTTATTAGATAGGCAGAAGTAAGAATAACCTTGCCCCAAAAATAGTTTGGACATTTGTAATGAGCATAATAGACTTTGCGACCTGCTATTTTTCCTCTCAGATATACCATTTTGTTGTGGTGTATTGACACATAAAGTTTGGTGTATAATACCATTGGTGATAAAAAATTGATCAAAAGCTTGACTTAGGTTTTCTTTCCCATTGTCACTTTTAAAAATCTGAATTTTTGCATGGAGTTGACTTAGTATAAAGGAGTAAAAGTCCTTAAAAATCTGAAAAATTTCTACTTTATCTCTCATGAGATATACCCAAGTTAATCTCGTATGATCATCTATGAAAGTTACAAACCATTTGACATTTTTCTTAGTTTTAATCCTTGATGGCCCCCCAGACATTACTATGTATGATAGAAAAAGATTTAGTGGGTTCATTAGCATGGGGTAAATTGGAACTTCGTGTGTGTTTAGAGAGTTGACAAAATTCACGCTGAAAAGATGAATCCTTATTATTGAAAAAACTTGGATATAATTGTTTCATGTAAGATAAATTAGGGTGACCTAACCTATAGTGCCAAAGAGCAATTTCTTTATTGGATGACAGAGTAGCATTTGCTTGACTCCCATTCGAGCTGCCAATGTAATATAATTCATCGAACTCTCTAGCACTGCTAATCCTCTTCCCCAACTCCAAATCCTAGAAAACACACCCATTAGAGTAAAAGTTAGCTGTGCAATTATGCTGTTTAGTAAGTCTTTTCACAAACAACAAGTTGCAATCCAGACCAGGTACATAAAGAACACCAGTTAAGACAAGTTTATCAGCTATTATAACAACTTCTATTCCTTCAACCTTAAGAGCCTGTCCATTTGCTTCCTTGACAATTCTATGACCTTGACAAGGCTGAATATCAACAAATAAAGATTTATCACAGGTCATATGGTCATTTGCCCCTGAATCAACAATCCAAATACCACGATTTGGGGTTTTAATGCCCAAGGCAATGCGTGTGTTACCTGTATTCACCATATGACTCGTAGATACAACCTTTTCAGCTTTTAGATCATACTTGCTCAGAATTTTTCTAAGTAACTCGATCTCCTCCTTGCTTACAGGTACATTTTCACCTGTTGCCTTGTCATTAGTAGCAACTGCATAGCTTTTTCTCTCTGTTCTGGTTCTATTTCTCAGATTGGGTGGCTTGCCATGGGTCTTCCAGCAATTATCTCTGGTATGCCCATTTTTCTAACAGTGTTCGCACCAAAGCTTACTTGATTTTTTCTTTGATTTTGGTTCAGTAGTTCCCTTGGCAGCCATAACTGAGGATTCAGGAACCCCATTGTTGTTTAGAATCTCATCTGTTATTTACATGTCAAGGTGAAAAGCTTCATTTCAACCATACTGTGGAAGTATAGGTAAAAGATGAGCTAATAGATTAACAGGTTGAAGTAATCACAATTAACTAAGATGATATGAGAAATGATAGAATAGTAATTCGTTATGTTAAAGTTCAGTGCATCAATGACTTTTTGTGGGTATTTCTCTTCCTATTATATGCCATCCCGATATTTTCACTTAATTCTCCATGTCTTTTATGGTGTTTGACTCTCTCAATTCTTATGATTCAGGTATTTTTCTTGCATGAGTTTTGTAGCCTAAGTAAGAGTTTGCAGCTGTCTCAGTGGCTCCGATTATTTAGGTGCATGAAACCACCTATTCTAGAATTAATATTGTAACTTTCTTTCTAGTATCTATGTGAGGTAGCACTTTATTATTCAGTTCACTCGTTAACTTATTGCACTTTCAGAGCTAAAAGTTAATATTTTCTTGTAGAGATCTCATTAGCGAAGGTATTCTAGAAATCGTTGCTGAAGCTTTACAGAATGAAGACAAAAAGCTTGTATTGACAGGGTAATAGTGACTTTTTGTTGTTTCTAATGATGATTGTATTGTTCTAGTTCTTTGTTTACCTTTGAATTTTTTTCCCTGGTTGCTTAACCTGTCATTACTTTATTATTCTGGTGCAGGACAGATATCCTTATTCTTTTCATGAACCGGGATTCAAAGCTTCTGCGTTCTTATCTTGCTGGGCAGGAAGGGATCCCACTTCTAGGACTGTTGGTATGTGTGCCCAATAAGTTTATTTGGTTATTATAAACATCTTTGTGGAGATTCCCTCCTATCACATGCGGATGTAATAATTCCTTAAAAACCTAATAACAGGAAACGAAATGGGTTCCATTAGTGGCTTGTTATGAGACTTAGCTTTGATGTTATGCCTTCAAAATTGATATGAAGAAGCTCAAACATGATGGAATCGTGGGAGTTCCCTTGAAGGAAATTAGTTCAGAATCATTTTCTTTTGACATTTCGTATAAGGCCATAAGATTAAAATTTAAATACTACAAAGTGCTACACTTTGTTGAGGTATTGATTTGATTTGTATTAAAATTTTGCATTGTGCAATGGTTTTGGCCATTCATTAAAAGTCGAATGGTGGCCTCGTGTTCATCAACTCTTGACTCTTATTTTTTAGGTCATTTTCTTCTCATTGAGGATAATTTCTTTGCTTAGAGAATAGTCAATGAAAATTGAAGAGTTTTGAAGAAGTTTTGCTTTTCACTTTTAAGCTGTATGTAGTTAAGTTACATTTTGTTAACCGCTGTTGGTTTGGTAATGTTATTTTGTTAGATTGTTACTTTTGCATTAGGCTTTTTGCTACTTATTCATTTCTTAGCTTTCTATATTAGTTGCTACGCTGAAAAATTTTGATGAAAGGAATCTAAGGGATCTTAGTTATGATCAAATTTTGGTGTAGGGATTTTAAATTTAACTGTTCTTTTGGTAGATATATGTTATGAAGCAACATGCATGTTTGAATTCCATTCTTTGCGTGTAATTTCTGGTAAGTTCTGGTTCAAGCAAGTGCCAAACTGCTGTTATTGTAGTTTGTTTTCTTTGGTTGTGCAATGTTATTGTAGTTCGAGCATGTTTCCATTAATTCAGGAGCTAAATAGTATCTCTTTTTTCAGGTTAAAGGGATGCTAACAGACTTCAGAGATGACATGCACTGCCAGTTTCTTGAGATTCTTCGGTGTTTATTGGAGACTGATAATCCCCAGGTGCCTGCCTCTATAGTTCATTACACCATGCATCCATCATAATTTGCAATTAATTTTGTAGAATGTTCATGAAGTTTTGATATGTATATTTTCTATTGTTTGTTGATTTGCTTTTTATTGTTAGGTTGATATCTATGCTAGTACGTTCTGCTGTTCTAGCTGTTTGGCCATTAATGTTTATTACTTTTTTCTCTGTTTCATGTCCATACTGATTTGAGTTCTTATTACCTTTAAAATGAATGCTATAGTAAAAATTGAATTAATTATTGGTTCTGCTTTAATATTTGTGTGTACCAATGACTAATTGACATGTGTTAGGAAGTTAGGAGTTTCAACCTGTTATCTAATGTATAGGGTGTTTAATGGGTAGTTTTAGGCTTTTGCCCTAGTGAAGGCTTCAAACAAAGATAAGAGTTGCTGTGTTATCGTAGCTTCACTGTCTAGCTTTCAATAAACTATCTAGATTCCTTCACTTGGAAATGGAACTTGCTGAGCATACTTCTATAACATGGTTGTTTATCTTATTGGGGAAGAATGCTATTGGCATTTATGGGGAATGTATTTCCTTTTTCTGTGCCTCAGTTCGTCAGCAGTCCATTGGATTTGACAGTGATCTTTCATGCAGAGAGATAATATAATAGATATTTTCTATGAAAAGCACTTGAGCCAATTGATTGATGTTATAAGAGCATCATGTCCTACTGAAACTATGACCCGATCCAGTGATAGATCTTCAGCGTTTGCTGGAAAAATTGAAAATCAAACTTGTGTGAAGCCAGAGATACTTTCAAACATATGTGAATTGCTACGCTTCTGTGTTCTGCACCATCCTAATAGAATAAAGTGAGTGTCTAGCATTTTCTTTCTCATCCTGCAGGCTTAATTGACTGGTGAAAAGAGACGAAATATGAATTTCTTTTTTTTTTATGTTTGCAGGTGTAATTTTCTCCTAAATACTGTTATAGAAAAAATTTTGTTACTCACAAAACGGAAGGAAAAGTACATTGTAGTTGCTGCAGTCAGATTTGTTCACACGATCCTGCTTCAACATGTAAGCTACTTTTTGTTATTTCTTAGTTTTCCTTTCCATTTTGGAAAATTTTTTCGTCTTGTCTCCTTTATGCATTTGCCTCTTGTTTTTATAAGTTGGGTCACAAATGTGGTGACACACCAATATAACCTGTCATAATCTTGTATATTCATCAGCATGGCTTGCTATATTTATCTTGGAACATCCATAGCAGTGTCTTTATTTATTCTCTGGAGGGTTGGGAATTATTCCACAAATAATGCCTATACTCGCTGTATGTAGTTTGTTGGAGGCACTTAATATCAGTTGGGGGGAAGATATTGATTATGGTGCAATCCATAATCAGTTTTGGGTGTTAAGATAAAATTGTTGTATAACGTGATTCTACGAGTTGCAAGAGCGAGCTTTATACAGGTCTAATCAAATCTCTCCTATAGACTGGTTATGTTTCGTAATCATTTTAAGATTACTATTGTCTACTTGTAAAATTCTTACATTCTGGTTTCCTTAAACAGCTTCAAAAGGTGTAGTTACACGTTCTTATCCTGAACATTTTTACTCTTTCACATTCCTTGGGTTGTTATGGCTCTCCATATCTCTTGGCGGGCTTATTAAATTGCTCACGATTATCTTTGTGTATTAGTCTTTGGTTAATACTTTTTCTTATGTTTAAGCAACATTATTTGTTATTGCAATATTTCGTTCACCCGTGTCAGGATGATGAGCATTTGATAAATCATTTTGTGAAGAACAATCTCCTCAAGCCAATTATAGACGCTTTTGTTAGCAATGGCAACCGATATAATCTGCTAAATTCTGCTGTCTTGGAGCTGTTTGAGTATATCCGCACAGTGGCATGGTATTAAAATGCCTGCCTTCTGCTGCAATGATGCATAAGTTTGTTTTCTGAGATCTGTTTTTTTTTAGGCAAATCTGAAGTCATTGCTCAAGTACATAGTTGATTCATTCTGGAATGAGTTGGTTAAATTTGACCATCTGGCTTCCGTTAAGGCTTTAAAAATAAAATATGAGCAGGTATCCTCTATTTGATTTTTTCCTGATTTTCAAGTGGGATTATTGTATGCTTGTGCTAAGTAGTGGAGTAATTACAGTGCCTGGATAACACTGGAGCAAATATTGCTAGGACAACGTCAGATCCAAGAAGAAGGATTGATGAGCGTGCACTGGAAAAAGAAGAGGAAGACTACTTCAATGGAGACAGGTAGGTTGTTGCAAATACTGCAGTTTGAACAATTTGTGGTACATCAACCTTTCAAGTTGCTTAGTTTGAACACATAAGCAGTGATGAAGAAGACACCGCATCTGCATCACAGTCTCCTAAAGTACATGTTCAATCTCTTTTATCCAACGATGACATATTACCCCCTATATGTGAGACCTGACATTTTCTTAAAATTTTATGTACAAGCAGTTATATGCTTTTATCCTCTCCTTTACTTTGTTGTCCAAGATCTGGACTGGTTGATTATGATGATAACGAGGATGACGAAGACTACAGGCCACCACCTGAAAAAGAACACGGAACTTCAGAAGAAGATGAAGCTATGGAGGGCCTTAGATTGAAGCGCAAATTGCCTTTGAAAGATAAGGAGCCTGAGTTAGCAAAAAAGCAGCGATTAGGGAGGAACTCCAAGTCAAGGGAAGGTGTTTTTGCCGCTGTGTTCAACGCTGGGCCACGCAGTCTTACCTAGTAAGAAAAATGCTAGCACCATACAAGTAGCTTCTTGTTGTACGTACACAAACAAAGACTTGGTTGAAGAAAATCATCAAGAGAAGGACCCTACCAATTCCAGGAACTGTTCTGATTACAGTAGTAGTCACGGGGAGAAGGAACCTCCCTCATCTAGAAGTTGCTCCGATTTTTTGCACCCCTTAGAAAACAGACAGTTAAGCGGAGATAATTGTCCTTTAATACCACCAAAATCCTCGTCAGAGATGACTGTAAATGGATCTTAAAGAAAGCTGGCATAAAATGTGAAGGGACCAAGAAACTCCAAATAGGAAAGAACCGACATAGGAAGGATGGTGGGTTGAGCGGGTTATGGATTGATGTTGATGATAGGAGACCCCTGTACAGTGTCACCCCAGGTCAGGAGGAAATACTCGTGACATGGGTCTTCACTCTCCGTTCTCATTTTGAGGCTTGAGCTTCATAATGGTTGTTCTATACAAGAATGCAAAGCATTAATTTATTTTTATCTTATTCGATAAATTTAAGTATCATTCTTCCTTTTCTTCTTCTCCTTTGATCATTGGAACATTGGTAGAGAAAAGGCATGATAGTTGCCCTTTGTAGGCTCCTTTTCCATTTCTTCTACTAGTTTATGCGGTTGGTGCCTTTTTTTTAATAATAGAGGAGGTCATCAGCCTAATGTTAGGAGCCGGAGTAGCGATCTAATTATAAGTGACTTTCTACTGTTTTGAGGAATCTAAACATACAGCATTTAAAGTTTGGCCTCATTTTTGCTACATCTCACCCCCTCTGTACTTTTGCTCGTGTTATATTGGGTATGTGTTGAGAGAGATTTTTTTCTGGTTCATCTTGTGGACTATCTGCTCTTGGTTTTAAGGAATTGTAAAGAAAAGGCTTCTCAATCTCAAGTTCTATAAAAATCAGATACAGACGTGCCCCTGCTACGTTCTCGACATTGGGCTAAGTAAATAAGACCAAAAACATAACGAAAGATGCATTTTGTTTCTAGAATTCGTTCCGTGACCATAAATTTTCAGGGGGCATGGAATGTTACACTCGACTCGCTAGAACTCGCCACGTGGTGAAAATGGTTCATAAAACTCGCCACGAAGTTAGAAAGTAGACGGACGCGTAAGCAAGGCTACTTGAACACGTGTCGTTTACCCTTGAGTTACTTACCCTCCACAATTTCTGTATCAAACCAACCTACTTGTTATACCCCGAGAATTAGTCCTTGCTTCCTTCCTTAGGAGTAGTTATATTCCCTTTTTAAGTCGTAGTCAGTTCCTATATCTTTGTGCCTGTATATATACAGAGGGAAAAAAAAGAAGAAATAATTAATTAATAGAAAATGGGGGGCAGTAACTTGGAGACTCGATCATTGCTGGACGAAATCCGTAGCTTTGACAAGGGTTGTTCCTTCGACCTTGGCCATCCTCTCCTCAATCGCATTGCCGAGAGCTTTGTCAAAGCCGCCGGGGTATTATTGTTTCCTTTGCTTGCTCTATATTTAGTCTCTTTCTCTCTGTTTTCTGAAAGAGATTGGTGCTGGTTTCAACAGATTGGTGCAATCCAGGCGGTGTCACGGGAGGCTTACTTTACGGCCATCGAGGGTACGTGTAATGTATTTTACAGTACCAGTATTATAATCTCATTCTAGCTTTTTATATATGGTTATGATCAGGTTCTGGAATCGATTCAAGTGGCTTGTCATCGGAGACCTCCGATGCCAGCAGGAAACGCCACCGTTTCCCTGATCTCAGAGGTCCTTCACTTTGATTACTTACCAATTCAACTTAGCTAGTATGCAAAATTATGACATGATAAACTTAAACATTTATGCGGACCTATCACCTAGATGCTGATTGTCTCAATTTTGTTTTACCAGTTACTACTTTATATTAGTGGATAATACCATTTACGTATTATTTGCTGTTTATTGTTGCATTCAATTTTTTCAGGTGAGAACAATAGAAAATCTCTTGAAGCCCTGGTGAGTTCTCTGTCGCTCAATCCCTATATTAGCTATATCGAGTCATTTAATCGCTATCGCTTATTCCTGACGTTATTTCTTCCAGGTGAAGAGCACAGGAAAGGAATCCTTACAGTGGGGTTGGTATCCATGATCTTGTCGTTCCACTCTGGGTTTGGAACTAGATAATTATCAGCAATTACTACCCTAGAATATAGGACCTTTAGATTTGCATGAGCACCTACCAGCAACTGACTTCTAAAAGCATCGTGTACGAACCATACGGGGACAATCTTTAGACAGAAAAAGATCGTTGTTGGAGGATAATTTTGGATTTCTAGTATTTATTATAAGCAATCTAACTTGACTAATTACTTGGCAAAACTCATTGCTGGTGTTTAACATTATCCAAAGTGCGTAAACATCTCTACTGATTAACAATATTGCAGGACTGGCTGCAGGGATGTATTCTGGTCTCACCTATGGACTGAGAGAGGCTCGTGGAGCTCATGACTGGGTAAGTCATAAGTTAGCCAGAAACTACCTGAAGAGGTGACGATTATGAAGCATAATTTACCCTGGGGTTGATGTGGATTGATTTGGTGCAGAAAAACAGTGCAGTGGCAGGTGCAATAACAGGCATGGCATTAGCACTCACAACGGATGATGCATCCCACGAGCAGGTCGTGCAATGCGCCATTACTGGAGCTGCAATTTCTACTGCAGCAAATCTTCTCACCGGGATATTTTAAATCTTGCAAAATCTGGGTCATCTTTGTTCCAACAGTTGGCCCCGTCTTTCTTTCTTAGTTTAGAACGTCAAGTTTGCTACTTTCTTGACTATGTCCTTGAATTGCTCTAGTTTTCTTTCTGGAATGGTATTTTAAATCAACCTACCTGAAGGTTTTGGTCCATACATATGCCATACCGATGCCATTTGGTCGTTAAATACGGGCGGCCGTAGTATTGGAAAAGTTGAAATAACATGGTTTTGTCTCAGAAGTATTAAATCATGTAAAATTTTGTAATATTGATAATAAGAGAACAAATGCTAAGCAAGGTACCAAGAATCTGTAGAAATATAAAAAAAAACAAATTAGGCCCCTCCATTTAGCTATCTTAATTAATGTCCCCTGTAAAACAATTGTACATGTGGAATGACCTCTAAATGAGATATTTTCTTTTCTCTGTTAAAGTTACTTTTAATTATGTGTATCGTTTAATTATTATACTTTCAAAAATTCGAACTGTTAAATTTTTCGTCGTCGAAAGAAAAATTTTATGCTTTGATGCTAATTGTCATAATATTAATTATTGCGAAAACAAAAGCAATATAAAAAGAAAATAAACAAATAAAAATATAAGAATTTATGTATTTCAATCTATTTTATATATGTGTGCATTACATTCCCAAATAAGAAGTTATATTTCTTTTATTGCTACAGAGAGAGTAAATACCTTATTAATTTCCTGAATACACTAATTTACAAAATTCTTATCAAAATATTTATGTATGAAAGTAGATTTGTGACTTATCATGTTAAATATTTTTTTAGAAAATTTTTAACCATTATTAAACTGAAAATATTATCTTAATGTACCTAGTGTATCACGATATTTTAATTTTCAGCACGTAAAATTGGAGAGCAAATTAACAACTATTAAATAGGTCAATTTGCAAAAAAAAAAATTAAAATTTTTATTATTCATAATATTAACAATTATTGCAACTTTTTATAGTATTGAAATAGATTTTAAATTCTTAAATAAAAAATTCAAAATATATTTAATAAGGTTTCTATCTCAAATTTACCCATAGAAAGATAGATTTAATACTAGTTATTTTTTATGAGCTATTAAGTGATATTAGTTTTGTATGCATATAATATATTAATTTAATACAAGTTAGGGGAAATAGTAATTCAATGCTTTTTTCTTATTTTTATGTGATATATCAATGCCTTAAATAATGCTAGAATTTTCTAATAAATAAAATTTCTGTTTCTTAAATTACCCTTATTTCTACACAATTTAAATAATATAAAAGTCATGTACAATAATAGTAAAGAAGTATAAGACAAAAGAACTTGGATTATAGTCATTAGAGATCTATCTATCTATCTATCTATATCTATATATATATGAGTGTCTCTATCATCATCATCATCAACACCCACTTGAAATCTATTCAAGTTTGTAACAACTTTATAGCATGCATAATAGTGCAACCTTGATTGTAGAAGGTAAAAAAAGATAATTGTATTAAACAATGATGTTAAGTTTATTCAATTTCATGAATAAACAATACAAACATAATAAAGTGGGCAATAATTTACAGGGCCATTCACAAAC
>JANQBM010000221.1:19596240-19607152 GCA_025594535.1 Erythroxylum domingense | reverse complement strand
ACATGTAAGTATAATCATCTTCTTTTTGATTTGATGAATGAAGCATGTTTAATGATAGTTAGAAGTGAAATGAAGTTTAGCTTGTGTAGGAAGATGTTGATGAAAATGTTTTAAATCTTCTAGGGTTAATGATTAAAGATAGATTTGGATGTATTTGTGAATGATTTTGGGTTGAAATGGAGTTGGAAATGAAGTAGAAGGGATGATTTATGTTTAAGATGGATTATTGGGAAATGTGGGGAGTATATAGATGAAGAATCTCAAAAAATGTCTTCGGAATGAGTTTCTAGAAAAGTTCTCTGCGGCGAACTTCTAACTTCTCCGTGGCGAACTCCAACAACTTCGCCGCGGAGAACTTTTGATTTCACTGTGGCGAAATCCATTTTTCTGCACAGACATATTTTGGTATTTTTAGCATAACGTTTTGTGTAGCTGTAAAAATGAAGTGATTTTTGATTTGGGGTAAAATAGAGACATAGGGCTATGAGTTTGGTGAAGAAATGAAGTTTAAATTCAGTCTATAAGGATCTAACGTTTTGAAGGGAAGTTGAACATAGATTGCTGTGTTAGTATTGGAGCAAACCAAAAATGATTGGGACATAACTTTTAAAGTACTAAACCGAATTGAATGATTTTGGTGTCATTAGAAACTTACGAAAATAAGGAACAATTTTATAGAAGGAACTGTTATCAAATTTGGTCATTTACTTGATAAGAATGATCACGAAAAATTGACCCAAAGTTTGGGACTTTTAGAAGAGTTTGAGTGATTAGAATTTATATTAGTGAATATGATATATATATATGGGTCCTCAAATTGTATTCCTATTGAATGGGAATGTTTGTCATTTATAAAGGGACTCAAGGGAGGCAAGAGGAGCAGGAGCATAGGCATCTTTGAGCAAGTTATAAGCAAGGAAATTGAGGTGGGTTTCTTGTTTATAATTGAGTAATGAGTCATTAATGTTTTCCTCCAAATCAAGAAAATAAAATGATTTCAATTACTTCATAAATGTTGCTTTTATTGCTTTTGATTAATTTACAAAATTGTTACATGTTTCAGTATATGAATTTTGTTGATGAATTTCAAAATAAAGATAGAAATGCATCGAAAAATTTTATGTTATGCTTTGGAAAATGTCATGGCATTCTGTATTTTTCAAAAAATAGAAGAAGCATGAAGGTATTATAAAATAATTTGAGCATAAATTTGCTTGTGTTTAGGCAAGAGAGGAATGTTTCGTTATTCACGTGCACGTCAACATATAGCCTTCTTCTAGCTGCCCGCTTGAAGCCACGCGATCCTGAGAAATCGAACTCATTTTGTTCACGATATAAACTTCGGTTTATCCGTTTTGTTCCACAGAACTCTCGACCCATTTGTTTGTGCATTGCATCTTTGCATAGTCATGAATGGTGCATAATTGAATGTTGTGTGATGATATTCTAACTATGAGTTTGGATTAAGATTGTGAACTTGTTTGAAAATTTGAGAACTATGTGCTTTAAAAATTTTCTATGACAAATGGCACATTTCAATGATTTTGCTCGTTCTTCGCTATAAACTTGTTACCCATGAGCTTTTAAGCTCACCCCCCTCCATCCTATCTTCAGGTGAAGAAAATGAGATCGAGTGATCAAGAGTCAAGGCATCGCTTCGAGCCCTACATGTTTTGTATTTTAAGCTAGATTTTGTAATCATGAGGTTTTAGTAGCATGTCAAGCATTATTAGTTTTAGTATCTTATGTATTTTGGAATTATGGATATGGATGCATTGTGGTTTGAAATGCCATTACGGCCATGAAAAAACTCTTATCTTTTGGTGTTAATGAATTATGAATTATGTATGGATGCCGTTGAGTGGAAATGTAAATTTGCGTATGGTGAAGATTGACTTGAAATTAGGGATACTTGAGGAAGTAATTGATTTGAAATGATGAATTTTTGAACAGGAATTGTGGTTATATATAAGTAAGATGTGTTATGGTGTAAAAGTATGAAGATGAATCAATAATGGTCAAGGTGTTTTTCATTAGATGACACCTACGTTATATGACTCCAGATAGTTGACTAATAAGGGTTCTTTGAAATAACCCTACAGGGTAATAAGCTCACGTTTTATGATATTCTAGATAGTTGGGAACCAGAAATGGGTCCAACAGATGTGGTATTAGAGCATGAGTTAGAATCCGGAAATGGGGTCTATATGTATTGGTTCCAAGTCTTGTACTAGGTAAAGAATCCAATAACCATAACTAATAAAGGGTATAAAATAACGTCAGTGATAACTCTATCATTCTTTAAAATGTAAGAAGGATCAACTTCATTAATCACATCATATTCACAAAATTTATTTATTTATGATTTGACAATTCTATATCTTCCTTCTCTATAGTTGAATTTGTAGTCTTTAGAGTTGTATAGATAACTTATGAAATAGTAAGAGTAAAATCAGGGCATAGTTCATTTCCATAAGTATTATATATACGTAACTTAGTAGGGCAACCTCAAACTCGGAGATGAGTAAGACTAGGTTTCTAACTTTTTCACAACTTAAAAGTCATTTTAGGTTTTGTTTTGCTTAAGACTATTTATAATGTACAAAGTAGTCTTAATACCCTCATTTTAAAGATAATATGGAAGGTTACTCCTACTTTATATATTCCTCATCATATCTTTTAAAGCGAAATTTTGACTTTAAAACTACCATTATATTCATGACTACCTGATAGAGTAAATTGAGTGATTATTCCATAAGTTTCAAATTATTTGGAAAATAAACATTTTTCTTGTCCAAAAACTATATGTACATCTAATTCTCACTTTCACAATCATATCTGCAATCTTGATAGATTTTCCCATTTGTTTCTCAACTTCAATATTAAGGATCTTAAATAGGTCAAGAAATTTATACTTTTATTTAACTAAGAACACATACCATATGAAGAATAATTATCAATAAAAGTTAAAAATGGATAGAATTATTTTTGGATTTTTTATCAATATGAGGTGATCGCAACACAGTATATAAGACTCGTGATAAATAAGGACCCCATATATCAATATGAATAATTTTCAAAAATATAATTACGAGTTGACTTTTTTTATTTTAGTTAATGTACTTCTATAAAATTCAATACATATCTCTAGATCACTAAAATTAGGAGTTCAAAAAATATTTTCCTTTATCAATTTTCAACTTTTTACATAGAGATGTGACCAAAAGTTTTTATGCCACAACATAAATGATTTTTCTTTATCATAGGTCTTTTAACAATATTATCTTTAAAATAAACATATATTTCATCAAAAATTAAAGATGACCTATATAAACTATTTAATAAGAAGGATGTAACAATATAGTTTATATCAAACAATAATTATATATTGGAGTTTTAAACAACAAAGTTATATCCTTCTTTATCTAAAATATATATAGAGATCAAACTTTGTCTATAAGATGAAATATGTTATGTGTTATATAAAACAAGTTTAAAACTAGTATCAAGGTTTGAATAAATAACTCCTACAAATTCTACATCCACTTCCTAATTTAACCACTTGTTTTAACTTATCCTTAGTTGTTTATCTCCTTGATATGAATCCTTGCATAGTGAAAGCAACATGATTAAAAGATTTACTACCTAGCCACTAAGAACATGATATGGTTGTAGTAACATTAGATTATAGAGAAAATTCCCTAAACTTATTTGATAATTCTTTTTTTTATTTTTAAACCTTGTACTTTATACAATCTTCTTTTTCTAACCTTTTTTCTCATAAAAGAAGCATCTCATATTCTTTGTAATATCACCCGAGTTTTTGACACAACTCATCT
This sequence comes from Erythroxylum domingense, assembly GCA_025594535.1. Taxonomy (NCBI): domain Eukaryota; kingdom Viridiplantae; phylum Streptophyta; class Magnoliopsida; order Malpighiales; family Erythroxylaceae; genus Erythroxylum; species Erythroxylum domingense. Next base: position 19,603,313 of record JANQBM010000221.1, on the reverse strand, counting down.
TGTAAAATACCACTCTTATAGTGCATATGCTCGAACATATTTGCAAATAGTGTAGAATATACTCTACAAAAATGGTACGTTAGAACATTCACATTAACTAAAAGGCATCACATATATCATAAGCATTTCAAATGATTAATTCTTCCCATTTCATTCACAAACATCAAACTTACATTGTATCATTACAATTCATAATCTATGTACACATATTACTTAACATTTGAGAGTTCAATACTCTATACAAAATGTTCAATATTAAATGGGATGCTAACTGAAAACATTCTAAACTAGACTCCTCAAAGGTCAGCTGACCAGACCTTTGAGCCATTCTTGTCCCCAAAATGTAAGTACTAGACTTCTATTATATAACATCAGTAGCTAGAACTTCTTTGAACCTGAAAATCAACATTTGCAATTTTGATGAGTTTGTGAACTCAGTGAGTGAACCATCATCGATGTGTTCACTCAAGTCAGAACACCAAAATATATTACATAACTCAATTCAACAAGTATATTACAAAATCCAGTATCGAATACCACATCACATTTTGTCATATTTCAAAAAGTACTGTATACCAACATTACGTAACACTATTTCAGAACAATTCAATAAATCACGACAATCATTCATATGATACATGTATAATTGTATCTACAAAAGCACATATGATTTTTTTCTTATTTTGCTTTGTTGTGATCTAGCGCCTATTAACCTAATTTACTGTCCTATATCTGTTGTAGATACCGAGCTCATTTCATATACTATCTTTTATCCATTATGCATACCGAGCTCATTATTATCTGAGCCTGTGGCTCTCTATGCACAATCCTGAGCTTAAAGCTCTTTTTCACACATTGGCTACTTCTCACAACTCCTTTATCTGATCATGCATTTCAATGTAATGAGATGCATCAATTTACATATTATGCTTTTAGTACTTTTCATTTAATGTGTTTTTTTCGTATATCAAATTCTTCAAATTTAAATCCATCATTCATCATTCAATTGTTCATACATTCATCATTATACTTACAATTAAACAGAAACACATATAATTGAGTTTACACATCTAGGTTAACTCACAATACGCTCCAGAAAAGCTAGTGCCTTGATGATCTACTGATGTTTGGATGTTGGCGATCAACTTGTGCATCTATAGTCAAGCAGTACACACATATTTCACAATCACTAATTTGTTCAACCATATGAATATACAATCAATGCATGCTCAAGCTTTTATATTACCACTTTGTATTCAGGTTTATACCTTGAGTAAGTTTGATTACTCTAAATTCATTAATCATACATTCATTGACTTTTTCTAGAAATATACATTCACACAATTTCCTAATTCTCATCCATTCACAGCGAATACACCTTACTCATATCCTTTGGATCATATTTGAATTCATAAAAATACCTTTATTCCTTTAACAACTCAAAATTTCTAGATGTAAATACATTGATATCAAGATAATCTATTCATTAAGTAATGACATCAATTAACAACCTAAACGTATCGAACCCTTAATTAATTAATCAAGCGACAATCTAAGTTCATTTCTTACCTTAATCAACTCCAAATACACTAATATAGAGTGACTTATCCTCATTTGGTTTAATAAATTCACAAAACTGAAATTATCATTTCAAAGCTTTGGCCATGATCATAGGGGACCTTCCCACGATAATGGGATGAGTTCCCCGAAGTGCACTATCCAATTTCTCTCAATTTTCTAAATTCAAACACCTTCATACCAAATTCAAAACACCTTCATAACAGTCCCCTAATTATGCCTTAATTATACTTCAATTCCTCACCAATTCCAACTTAAAATCATTCATTTGGCAGCTCATAAACTATTGTCTTCATGCATACAAAAACAGAACATAAACTATCATTCATGCATCTTTTTCCAGCACTCATTTCACTTCAATATCACAATCATTATATCTCCAATTCAGTCATCATTGACTTAAATCACATGTTATTATAGCAATTACGTACAATATATGATATACACAAGAAGGGGGGTTGAATTGTGTATTCTTTTCGTGAATACAAAATTCTTAATATTTCTGATAAGAACTTCTCTAACTTGTTAAAAGATTATCACACGCGTTATATCAAAAATTGTTACGTAGATAAATTGCAAATAACTTCTATATACTTGTTTAAAACAAAATATAATGAGTTGAGAGATAGAAGATAGACTCCGCGATTTTATACTGGTTCACCCCAAACCGTGGGCTATGTCCAGTCCTCAGAATTCTTCTGAGTTTTCACTATACTTCAACAAATGTACAAGTATTCTTTCTTCTTTCTAGAGCCTCTTCATATCTCTCACACCAAGTATTCTTTCAGCTATCTTAGCCTCTCCAGGCTCTTAGCCTTTCTTTTCTCTCACTAGAAAGATATCGCGAGCTATTGTTACAGTAGATTTAGCTCTCCAGTATCACACTACACAATTTTTCTTTTTTAAGTATACACTTGAACACTCAAAAGATCTAAGATCAAAAGTTTTCCAAAAGGTTGAAAAGTTGTTTAATCTTAGACTACGACTATTATTTATAGTCTAAGTCTCCAACTACTTCTTGATTCTTAATAACTGCTTCTTGTGTCTTGATAATCGCTATTTAGTTGAGTTCTGTAACTAACTACAACTAACTAACTGTTCGACGTACTCGGGTATCTTCTGCTTTGTATCATTTTTGTTTTTCTTCTTCTGTATCTTCTACTTCTTCTATGTTTTTACTTCTGTGTTTTGCTTTCTTCTATGTATTTCCTCTATATTTTGCTTTCTTATGTGCTCAGCTTCCTTCTGTATTTTTCTTCTATGTTTTGCTTTCTTCTGTGTTTTGCTTTATCTATATTTTTGTGCTTCTTCTGTATCTTTTACTTCTTCTGTGTCTTTGCGCTTCTTCTGTATTATCTATATTTTTGTGCTTCTTCTGTATCTTTTACTTCTTCTGTGTCTTTGCGCTTCTTCTGTATTCTTTACTTCTTCTGTGTCTTTACGCTTCTTCTATATTCTCTACTTCTTCTGTATGTTTAACACAGTTATTAAACTAGTTCATTTATTTCTAACATTATTATTATTTGATTGACATGAAAATTAATCATTGTAAGGTCCTCCTAACTTAACAATCTCCCCCTTTTTGATGATAACAAATAATTATAATTTAGAAAGATAAAAGTGAATGAACTATTTTTATTCAGGTAATGAATAAGAAAACATTAAGCAATGTACACATATGATATCTTCTGTATCTGTGCTTCTCTTCTTTCTTCTACTTCTGCTTTTCTTATGTTCTTCTCCCCTTTATTCTTTTCTCCTTTCTTCTTCCTTCTACTTTTCTCCCCGTATCTTCTGTTCTTCTCCCCCTATTTGTTATTATTCAAAAAGGTTATCTCAGATGCTTCATTATTTCAGAAAACATATGTTGCATTTCAGTCCTGATCAACTTGAGGTCTTCTTCTATTATCACTAGAAGATAAGCTACTTCCTCATGTAGATCACTAACTGAGTCACTCAAATCATCAACCTTAGTATGAATTTCTTCAATCTCCTTCACTAAGACTTTCTGACTCCACTGTTGAGAGTGACTAATTTCTTCCATACCAACTTTAGGAACTCGTTGAGGTGCACTTGATGGATAGAATTTTGGTTCAACATGTGTTTCTGAAGGTAAAACATCTAATTTAATGATTTTCAAAACAAGAGGTTCAAACAATTTTTTTCCTTCTGGGAGATCAAGGTCATCAAGTTTTGGTAGTTTTGGTATTGGCTTTCTAAGAAGGTGAAGGACATCGTTAATTGAAGGTATAGAACTCAAAGGCCTAAAGTGGATAAGTAGGTTCATAAGAGTTTCTAAGTTGAAACTAATACCTCCGACCATAATAGTTCTGAACCATCCTTTAGTCACACTTCCAACTACCTGAGAAGTTGCGTCTATGGTGAAGCGTCCACAATGTCTTCCTTATGCTTTCGAAATATACTATGAAACATAGATTCCTCTAGGTTGTTTTGCATTGCATGCATCATCTATACTTCTCACACCTGTTTTTTCATCAGGGTACATCTTTAGTTTCCCTTTTCCTACATTGCGTACAATGTTTGATGCTTTAGGTTACACATCAGGTGCAATCTTGATCAATGTTCTTCTTGTAGCTGGGTAGATGTTATATCGGTCTTTTGTCATTTTCAACGGATATGGTTCTGACTTTTTATCTCTCAGAATCTCGTATAATCTTTTTTCTTCATGATTCAGAAGATGAATAGACCGACCATTGACCAAGTTAGGTTTAACTTGTACCTTGATTACCCTTTTCACAGTTTCTCTTATTATGATTGAGCTTCTACTTCTAACAGGTACATTTTCTTCTATCACCTTCATTTTTAAGTCCTCCTTTCTAATAGGACTATGAGAGTTAATTGATTTTTCCTACTGTTTAACACCAGTTGAAGTACTCTCTATCTGATTGGTATTCAACTTCTTATTTTCTTCTACCAGTCTAGAAGGTGGTTGTGGTTGGGTTCTCTTCTTCTCAAACTCTAACTTCCTCTTAATTTTTGTCTCTTTTGTTAACTTTGGCTGCTTTTGTTGCAAAATTGAGACCAAAGACCTAGTAGCCTGAGGTGCTTTTTCTACCATCTTAGAGTCTTCACCAGGAATCAATTCTTGTCGAAGAGTTAGTAACCTTGGTGATCTTGTAGATTTCTTAACTTTCTCAACATCAAGTGTCTCTCCTTTTCTTTTCAATGACACCTGTTTCTCAGATAGATGCACCTGGCTTTCTTCTTTTTGTAGAATCCTCTTATCTTTAATTGCTACCTCAGACGATTTATTCTTCTTTTCGTCTATAACCACTCTTCCTGAGGAATGAGGTTTCTTCTTCTCAGTGGGAGTAACATTTCCACATATGATACTGACTATGCGCTCCCCCTCAGTCCTTGCTTTCTCCATAAGAGTTGTCTCCTTCTTTTCTTGAGTTTTCAGTCCCATTCTACATATAGTAGATGCATTAATAATGCTTTTGATATTCATCTTCACCGTGTTTCCTCTGTCTAGAAGAATTCTAGAATCTCTAAAGACTCTTATTAATATCATGCCATACGATAAGGCATTGGAATCCCTCTTTGTCTTCATCATACACCCCAAAATCAGGTGTGGAAGATTTATTGGCTGATGGTTGAGTAAATAGAAGAGGCATTGTTCATCTATGTTTGTCACAACATTCTTCGATCCTGTTCTTGGTAGAATACAGTGGAAAAAGTATAATATGTAGAACCCTAGCCTTTGGAGCAAGATTTGACGCCTTCTTGTCCTTTGGGTCACTACTTCCGTATAGTTGTCGATTTACATGTTCCTTCTCTACAAGGCTGTCAGTCATCCATCTAATGTTTTGAGACACCTCAACTCCAACACATGGACATCCACTGACCTTCTTGATTAGGTCCAATGTCACAATAACCGACAATCTATCCACCATTGATACTGTAGTATCATCTACTACATTCATATTCTTCCAAAACTCATAAACTTCATTCAGATAAAATGCTTCACAAACCTAAAAGAAGTTTTTCCATCTTACTGCATCGACTTCTGATTCAATGTTCACCTGATTCTTCTTCAAGGAGTCGAAATCAACGAGTCTTCCATAAATCATAGGTTAATCCATTTTGATCTTTAGATAGTAGGAACTTTTCAAAGTACTGAGATTAGTTTCTGAAGATGAGAATGTAAACGAGAGGGCTTGAAATCAGGAGTAATGAAATGTTTTTGTTTGAGAGATTCTGCAAAAGTCGATTTCAGAGGATTTCAAGAGTATTCTAGAGTTGGTGATGTTCTGAACCTTTTAAGAGGATTTCCCTTTATACTATCTTCTAAAAAAAAATTTACCGTATGTAAGTTACAATTACTATGCTCTTGAAAACTTTAGACTTTTTATCTTCCTTCTGTAAAATCATCTGGGTCATGATGTGTCAGATGATTGATCACTCAACACTATCATATTCAAGTTTCATCTAATTTCTTTGAATCTTTCTTCATTCAAAGGCTTAGTGAAGATATCTGCCTATTGATGATTCGTCTCATCAAACTGTAGACAAACAATTCCTCTTTATACATAGTCTCATAGAAAATGATGCCTAACTTAGATATGCTTGCTGTAAGATAAAGTAAAGAACCAATAATTCCTCTAAACAGGGTTTGATCAACCTTCTTACTTGCTTCATCCTTAGATAAAGGGTTTGAAGGATGCATAAGAGTTGACATCGGTTTTACTTTATCCATACCATACTTAAACCAACAGTTCTTTAATATACTTTTTTTGATGAACAAAAATCTTTTCTTTGGTTTTCATAACTTGTAAACCAAGAAAGAATTTTAATTCACCCATCATGCTCATTTCAAATTCACTTTTCATTAGTTTTTTAAAACTAGAACATAGCTTCTTAGACGTTGCACTAAAGATAATTTCATCAGTATATATCTGTACTATGATGAAATCATTCTCAATACATTTTATAAACAAGGTCTTGTCTACATTTCCTCTAATGAACCATGTTCAATCAAAAAGGAACTTAGACGATCATACCAAGCTCGAAGAACTTGTTTCAAGCCATATAAAGCTTTATGAAGTCTGTAGACATAGTTTGGTTTCTTAGGATCTTCGAAACCAAAACCTCTTCGTCTATAAAACCATTCAAAAAGGCACTTTTCATGTCCATTTGAAATAACTTTATATCATGACAGAAAACATATGCAAGCAAAATCCTAATAGCTTCTAACCTAGTTACAGGAGCATAAGTTTCATTATAGTCTATTCATTTTTGTTGATTATAGCCTTGAGCTACTAATCTAGCTTTGTTACTACTTACTCTACCTGACTCATCTAGTTTATTCTTAAAAACCCATCTGGTTCCTATAATAGACTTTTTGGAAGGTCTGGAAACTAAAGACCAAACTTTACACCTAGTAAATTAGTTCAACTCTTCTTGCATGGCTAAAATCCAAGCTTCATCCTGAAGAGCTTCATCAATCTTCTTAGGCTCTATTTCAGAAATAA
>JANQBM010000221.1:19552549-19564139 GCA_025594535.1 Erythroxylum domingense | reverse complement strand
GGTCAACGTGCACGTGACATTCTTGAATGGATTACACCAAACCCACATAACATGTAATTCATGAATTGTAAACCAATTGCTTAAATGGCACATTTTGAAAAAGAAACTTGTTATTCATGAACATGAACTATTTCATATGCAATTCCATCATCATTTCACACTTCATCTAAATGCCACAAATACAACAATTATGAAGCAATTTGAAATAATTCCCATATCACTCAAAATTCATTCACAAAATTCATATACAAAAAACATATGACACATTCTCCAACCATTTTAAAGAACAATAAAAGCACATTTTCAAGGTAGTTGGAAATAATTTAATTCCATTTATTTGAAATAAACTTTAATAACTTATTACTCAACTATAAAAATGTCAGCCACCTTAATTTCCTTGCTTGAAAACTTGATCAAGGATGTCCTTCCTCTAGCTCCTCTTGCCTCTCTTGCCTCCCTTTAACATTGAAAAAAATTCCATTCAAAAGTGAATCCCAGTTGGAAAACCCAAAGAAACCTACGCATGAAATTAATCCTAGAATACTTATACCCATGCATTTCCTAAGCTCTTTGAACCAAAACTGATCCAAAAATCCAAAAGATTAAACATCAACTTACCTTGAATCTTTAGCAAACAATGATTTTCTTGGTTCTAATGAAAGCTCTTCCCTTCCTCTTTCTTTTTCCCTTCTTGAGCAACCTCAAACTCACTCTTTAAGACTAAGAAAAGATGTAACCTAGCCCAAAACTCTATTCTTTTCTCAACTTTACCGAAACCTCTCTTTCTCACTTTGATTTTCGTATATCACTTCTTCCTTCACCTATTCCACGTTTTTCTTCTTCTCAAGCACAAAACAACACCTTTCCTTTCCCATTTTACCCTTAATAAACGAGAAAAGTTCACCTTGCCCTTCCTTTAATGCCTTAGTGCTAAACCACCCAAAATACCCCATTATGAATTTTTACTACCTTTAATTCAACTAACCCAAGAAATAAATTATACTAACATAGACATAAATAAAATAAATAAATAAAAAAATTTAAATCCCAAAAATTCACTTATCCAAACCTCATAATTATTTAAATTATGCTTAACTAAAAAAAAATCTGGGGGCCAACAACCTTATCCTTATCATGTAGGAGTTTGATTTTGACTTTGTTTTAGATAGACATCTTTACCAGTTAGAGTTAGATCAGAAAATCCTATAAAATAGATGTTCCTCGCAACAGAAAAAGTATCAATTCTTACGTTTTTTGCCATTCTTAATCTTTCTTCTATTTTTGTTATTGGAGCGAAAGCCACGTGTGGCTAAACTCATCATTTTGATTTAGGGGGATTCAATACTCTGATTATAACCTTGTGAGATTTTGTGTTTCAAACTTTTATTCACGTTTTAGTTCAAGCATTTCTTGTTTTGAGTTCCCATATTTCATAAATGATTGATATTCGATTAATCTGACAATTTAATTTAATCTGACAATTTAGTTTTCTTGATTAATCTAACAATTTAGTTTTCTTGATTATTCTATCTCTATCTAGGAATACAGTGATCCATAATTGTCATAAAGGATTAGTACAAGTAGTAAATAGGTTATTTATGAATTTCTATATTTAACTTATGATAAACAAGAAAACTAAATTGAATAGTTGTAGCTATCTCGATTATTTAATTTAGGGTTTAGTCTTTTTCACGGAGCTTATTGCTATCATTTATTTGATATGAAATGCTATCACTCCCAGTCAATAGATGATAAGTTTTGGTTTAGATGTTGGGTTTGAATTAATTAATTTAAGAAATTATGAGACTTATTACGACTATCCTAATATGTTTTAGACTAACTGCTTGAATTGTGAAAATTTCTTTTTAAACCAATAATCAATGTTACAATTAGATAAGATCTTCCCTTGAATATGAGTTTGGTAATCTTGAATTTTTATATTTAAATTCAGTTGATTTAATTTGTTTTCATACTAATTTCAATTAATTAGTTATTTAATTAAAAAATCCCATTTAATTTTATTGTTTGAAATTAAAAAACTAGTGTTTAGTTCTCTAAGGATTTAACCTGGTTTCACGACTACTACAAAAAGTTTGAAGAATCAAAATTATTTTAGGGGCTTCGACAACCCGACCAAAGTTTGGCGCTGTTGCCAATGAACTATTTCAAGTTTCTTAGTTTCTTTGCATTTTTATTTTTACAGTTACTGCTGACCTCTTGTCTTGTATGACTCAAGCTTCTCAGACAGGTAAATTCCAATACAATCCAAAAATTGAGAAGACAACGTGTCGTTTGAGAAAAGAGACTAAGCAAGGAAACAGTCGTTCACCTTCAGACATGAAAGTTGAAGTAGATCTAAAAATTGGTGAAGACTCTAATTTTCAAGAAGTGGACAAAAAATGGCAAATCTTAACCCGAGAACACTGAAGGAGTTAGTGACACCGAATTTGAATTAACAACCATTATGCATTCAATTTCTAGATGTTGAGGTGGATTTCGTGGTCTTGAAGGTGCGTGTCTGCATAAACACCTGAAATAATTTCGAGTTGTCTGTTTTGGAATGAAGCCATAACGGGTGATAGAAGAACAAACTACTTTCAGGGCCTTTCCGTTCTCTTTGAAAGACAAGGCAAAGGATTGGCTATATTATCTTCCACCTGGCTTAGTAACAACATGGAACGAGATGAAAAGAATGTTTTTGGAGAAGTTCTTTCTTGCATCAAGAGCATCTAATATCAGAAAGGAGATATGTGGGATAAGAAAAATTACAGGAGAAACATTATATAAATATTGGGAAAGGTTTAAGGAGCTATGTGCTAGCTATCCAAATCATCAAATTCCTGATCAACTTCTAAGTCAATATTTTTATGAAGGAATTTTTCCAATTGATCAAAGTATGGTCAATGCAGCTAGTGGAGGAGCTTTGGTAAACAAAACACCTGTGGCAGCCAGACAGTTGATGTCAGTTATGGTCAAAAACTCTCAACAGTTTGGCACAAGGATGGATGGAGCTATTAAGCGTGTGAATGAGGTAAGTAATATGCACCTTGAGGATAAAATATTTGATTTAACTGCTCTAGTTCGTCAAATGGCTATAGGTCAATTGCAATCGGCAAGAGTGTGCAAAATATGTTCACTTCCTGGACATCCTACAGATATGTGCCCTATATTGTAATAAGACCGTCTTCAAAAAGCTAATGCAATAGGGGGCTTTCCCAATAAACCTCAACAAAAGTATGACCCTTATTCTAATTACTATAATCCAGGATGGAGGGATCATCCAAACTTGAGCTATGGAAATCAAGGAGGCCAACAATGATATCAACCTCACACTTTTAGACAATCTCAATCTCTTACATATGCTCATCCTCAATCTTCAAATCTATGTATATCTTTAGATGAAATTGTTAAGGCAGTTGCTAATAATACTTAACAATTTTAAAAAGAAAAAAGGGCAAGCCTTTAAAACTTGGGAAATCAGATTACTCAATTAGCCACCTGGATAAGTAAATTGGAAGCCCAAGCATTGGGCAAATTACCCTCAACAGTGGTGAATCCTAAGGAGAATGTGAGTGCAATGACTTTAAAAAGTGGTAAGGAAATTCAATTTGGAACTTCTTTACCGATGGAGGAAGAAAAGCACAATCATAGAGAAAAGAAGGAAGAACTTCCAACTCAAGAATCAACAAAGTTAAAAAAAAAGGGATTCATCTTCATCAATATCAATTAATGCACCTTTACCTCTTTTTTCTAGCAGGTTGGCTAACCAAAAGATGATGAATATGAAAGAGAAATCTTAGAAACTTTCAAAAAGGTTAAAATCAATATACCACTTATGGAAGCCATAAAGCAAGTTCTGAAATATGCAAAATTCTTAAAGGAGTTATGCATATATAAAAGGAAGCTGAAGGATAAGGAGAGAATAATATTAGGCAAAAATGTATCAACTGTGATAAATAGGAAATTACCGAAAAATGCAAAGATCCTGATATATTTACACTTTCGTGTGTTATTAGTAATAGAAAAACTGAGTGTGTCATGCTAGACTTAGGTGCATCTATTAATGTCATACCATACTCAATTTATCAAGCTTTAAATTTGAATTCTTTGTAAGAAACTAATGTGATTATCTAACTAGCTGATCATTCGTATGTACATCCTATTGGAGTTATTGAGAATGTTTTAGTCCAAGTTAATGGTTTGATATTTCCAGTAGATTTTTACATCTTAAAAATGGATGGAGATAGTAGAGTGGAACACTTGACTTCAATTCTATTAGGTTGGCCATTTATAAAGACAACCAAGGAAAATTTGATGTGGATGAGGGCACTCTTTTTGTAGAGTTTGATGGAGAGATAGTAAAGTTCAATATTTTTAAAGTAATAAAATACCCTAATGATCTTCAATCTATCTATCATATGGATATTATGGATTCATTTGTGCAAGAAATGTTTATTGAAGAAAATATTGAAGATGAGTAGGAGTTTAAGGCCAAATTAGAAGTGAACGAGCAAATTGATGAAGCTTTTGAAGTTGCAGAATCATTACCAGCAATTGAAACAGATTCAAAAACTTTGAATGCTGAACTTACTATAAATCATAAGAAAATGCTACCTTTTATTTTGCAGGCTCCGAAGATTGAATTGAAGGCCCTACCTGATCACCTTAAATACGTCTATTTGGGTGATGGAGAGTCATTACCACCGATCATTTCAAAAAGGTTGATTGAAGGGCAAGAGGAAATTTTGGTGACACTACTTAAAGAATACAAAACTACAATTGGTTGGATTTTAGAGGACATAAAAGGAATCAGCCCGGCGATTTGCATGCACAGGATTCTTTTAGATGAGAATGCTAAACCAAAATGAAAACTGCAAAGAAGACTTAATCCAACAATGAAGGATGTGGTAATGAAATAAATTTTACAAATTTTGGATGCAGGTATAATTTATCCAATCTCGGACAGTGAATGGCTAAGTCCAGTGAATGTAGTGCCCAAGAAAATTGGAATGACAGTGATACGAAACCATAATGATGAATTAGTACCAATAAGGGTACAAGATGGGTGGAAAATGTGCATAGACTTTATAAAGCTTAATTTAGCTACTAGGAAGGACCATTTTTCGTTACCCTTTGTGGATCAAATGTTAGAAAGATTTGTTGGTAAATTATGGTTATACTTTCTGGATGGTTTTTCAGGTTACTATCAAATAGCAATTGCTTAAGAGGATTAAGAAAAGACTACATTCATGTGTCCATTTGGAACATATGCTTTTAGGCGAATTCCATTCGGTCTCTATAATGCTCCAGGTACATTCCAAAGATGCATGATGAGTATATTTTCTGAGTATATTGCAAATTGCATTAAAATATTCATGGATGATTTCACTATTTATAGAGATTCATTTGATGATTGTTTAAATCATTTATATAAGGTTCTTAAACGAATTGAGAAAATTTTGGTCTTAAATTATGAAAAATGTCACTTTATGGTAGATCAAGGCATTATTTTAGGACATGTGATTTCATCCAAGGGTATAGAAGTTGATAAAGCTAAAGTGGATTTAATTATGAACTTACCTTACCCTATAAATGTTAGGGAAGTTTGATCTTTTCTTGGACATTCAGCATTTTACTGCAGGTTCATTAAATATTTTTCCAAGATTGAAATACCTTTTTCAAATTTGCTACAAAAAGATGTTCCATTTGACTTTGGGAAGGACTGCAAGGAAGCTTTTGACAAACTCGAGGCATTACTAAGAAGTACGCCTATTATTTAGCCACCAAATTGGGATCTTCCGTTTGAGATCATTGGCGATACTAATAACTATATAGTGGGAGATGTTTTAGGCTAAAGGATTAAGAAAAGAAGTCACATTATCTTCTATGTTTCTAGGACATTAGATGCTACGTAGTGCAATTATTCTACAATTGAGAAAGAGCTTTTAGCAATTGTTTTTGCTTTAGATAAATTTAGATCTCATTTTCTTGGCTCTAAAGTTATTATTTATTTTGATCATACAGCATTGAAATATCTTTTAGCAAAGGAGTCCAAACCAAGGCTAATACGATGGATTCTATTTTTTCAAGAGTTTAATTTGATAGTAAAGGATAAAAAAATGTGTAAAACATTTATTAGCAGATCACTTGAGTAGGTTGGTAAGAGATGAAGATGTTGTACCTATTTTTGAAACTTTTCCTAATGAACAATTGTTCCAAATGAAAGGCATGGCTCTATGGTACATTGACTTAGTAAATTATTTAGTTACTGGAACTTTACCTTATTACATTAATAAGTCTAGGAAGGAAAAGATAAGAAATGAGGCAAAATATAATGTGTGGGATGAACCGTTCTTCTAGAAGTTCTGCTCTGATCAAATTATAAGGCGTTGTGTGCCAGAAAATGAACAAAATTTTGTCTTAGCTTTTTGTCAAAAATATGCATGTGGTGGTCACTTTGGCCCCAAAAGAACTGCTAGGAAAGTTTTGGATAGTGGATTATATTGGGAGACTTTATTTAAATATGCTTATGTGTTCTGTAAATGTTGTATAAGATGTCAAAAGACAGTACAATATCTCAGCAAAATGAAATGCCTCAAACCCTAATTCTTATGGTTGAAATATTTGATGTATAAGGTATTGATTTTATGGGGCCCTCCCCTCCATCTTGTGGATTTTCTTATATACTTTTGACTGTTGATTACGTATCCAAATGGGTAGTAGCAAATGCTACTAGAACTGATGATTCTGCAACTATTATAGGGTTTATGAAAACTAGCATTTTTAATACATTTGGAATCCCGCATGCCATCAGTAGTGATAGTAAGAAGTGAGCAAAACTACAAATGTAACTCAACAAACACTTTGAACTCAAAAAACACTCTGAACTTGATATGTCCACCTCGTCTATTCTTGGGCAAAACCCTAATGGTCCTCTGGCTAAAAAAGTTTGACTACGCAGTCGTGAGGAAGACCCCCTGCCAGGCAACAAGATGTCTTATTATACTGCTGTCACTGGTGATAAGCCTGTCCCAGACGGGGAAATGGAAATGGAATGGCCAAAGGAAGACTCGATCGAGATTGAGGAAGGAGATATAATCTCGGTTCAAGGCCCCTCTGGTGCAAGTATAGAACTCTCACATATGTTCAAATCATGTCTGGATAAACGATGGGAACATGTAGTCATTGTGAAATTGATTGGCCGCTGGGTGGGATATAAACTACTATACTCACGTCTTAAAAGCATATGGAACCTGACAGGACCAGTGAAGGTGGTCGACCTTGACCATGAATTTTTCCTTGTGAATTTTTTGAAGGAAGCAAATATTCTCACAGTGCTCACTAATGGCCCTTGGATCATACTAGGCCATGCACTATCGGTTCAGCGTTGGTATCCCGCATTTCGTGCAGTGCAAGGTAGCATCCAACATGTGGTTGTCAGGATACGGTTCCCAAACTTACCAGTCTCTCGCTACCACCCTCGGATCTTGCATGCTTTGGGAAACTTAGTAGGGAACACTGTTAAGATCGAAGAAACCACTCTACTCGAACATCGAGGTAAATTTGCAAGAATTTCCATCAATCTAGACCTCAGTAAACCGTTGTGCCCAACCGTGGAACTGGATGGGGAAACCCTTCTGGTTATATATGAAGGACTACCCAATATATGCTACATATGTGGTATCGTCGGACATGACACCGGAAATTATGCGCAGAAACTTCCTCCAGATAGCAACCCACAGGTGACTCCGAATTTGACTGATACTCGTTCGATACTAGCGACTTGCAACAACGATTAGCCACCATTGTCAATCGACGGTGCAACACCTGCGACATATGGTCCATATATTCAAATCACCTGAAAAAATAGTCATTACACACAGCGGACATCAGGAAGGAGTCCTTTCCGTCTTTCCTCTACGTTACATCAAGGGAGTGGCTCTCGATACACCTCCTTATTAGAACAGGACAAAGTAGGTGAGAGTCCCAACCAGCTTCCCACTTCGTCCCACGCGGGAAATGTTAATGGGTTGGACACCCCACAAATCGTCTAGCTTCACTATAGGGGCACAACTTACATCGACTGGGAATAAGGCTCCTCTAGCTGGGCCACGCGCCAAGGCCTAGTCCAAAATGTTGGCGCAGTCGTTGGCCCAAAAGACAAAAACATGGCCAGACCTCCCATTGGGCTCAAGTAGTGGACGACCCATATATGCTCTAACACCTACCCAACCGACCTCCCAAGGAACTGAGCCACACATCGCTATCTAATTACCATCCCATACTGACATCCTCTGTGACCAACCTTCGGCACGGGATCGGAGTGGGGGGGAGCTAGTATGCCAATCAACTGAACAAATGGAAGTTGATGAGGTAATGTGCACCGTTGACCATCAACATCCAATCCCGCCTTCCAAACCTCTAGACGAAGCTGAGGAGCAAATGAAGGAGGACTCCAGTCAAGGGGATAGTACGCGGGAAGTATCGTAAGCACAGACGCAAAGCAACCGAGAGGGATGAGGTGTCTATTCAGAGGGCTTCTATAACAATTTGTGCTTTCCTCTTTTTGCTATACTATATCATGCCATTTATGCTATGTAATTGCCAAGGAGCGGGAGGGAAGCAGTTCCTTTCCACTCTACGCACCTATATTCGTATCCATAATCCTAAATTGATAGTGTTATTTGAACCCCAAATTAGTGGTTGACGAGCACGGGAGGTCGTGCGTAAACTAAATTTTGATTTTTCATTTCGAGTTGAGGCCGAGGGCTTTGCGGGGAGAATTTGGTTGTTATGGACTTCTGATTTGGACCGTGCAGTATGTGCATCGTTAATTTATTCATACGAACATTAAGTATAGACCCTCCACTTTTGCCTTTATTGCCATTTATGGTAGTCCTAATTATGCTCATCAAAAATTAGTTTGGTTGTAGCTGCAATGGATAGAAAGTTAAATCCGCGAACCCTAGCTAATCGGAGGTGATTTTAATGTGAAATTGGAATATTCGGACAAGAAAAGCAAGGCCACGTATGTGATAGTGGTGAATAAAGACTTCAACGAATGGGTGCACTATTGTGGACTCCATGATTAGGGATATATTGGGTCTAGGTATACCTGGAAGAAGGGGAATGTACAAGCTCGAATGGATAGAATTTTCGGGTCTACCTTTTAGCTGGAGACTTTCCCTCAAATGACGAATAAACACCTGCCTTTCTTTGGGTCTGATCATAGGCCTATGCTTGTTGCGTTTGCAAACAATAATCTGCGGGATCGGATCCCCCGTGCATTCCGCTTTCAATCGGCCTAGTTAGTTCATGCCGATTTTGATCAAGTCGTCCAAGATCACTGGCCCTTAAACTCCTCTAATATGAACCAAGCCTTAGAAGTATTCTCGTCCAACCTCCTGCATTGGAATAACACCACTTTTGGCAATATTTTCCACCTAAAAAAATGCCTTCTAGCTTGATTGGAAGGCATTCAACGGGCAATGGACTCTAACCTGACCGATTCGCTTTTGGACTTAGAAGAGCGACTCCGTGGGGAATTAACCCAAGTTCTTTGTGAGGGCGAACCATACTAGCACCAACAATCCCGCAGTAAATGGATTTCCCAAGGTGATTGAAATAGTAAGTACTATCACTCTCTTACTATGGCAAAAAGAACTAAACTGCGAATTGGTCGATTAGCCAATGAGGCGGGACAATGGATCTCCGATCTGACGCAACTGCAGCTAATGTCCAGGACTTACTTTGAGACTTTATTTTCCCCTGATGAGACGGTATATATTTACCTTCCCATCACTGGGGGCTTCCCCACGATTCTTGAAGAGACGGTACAGGACCTAACCGATCCAGTGCAAGTGCCTGAAATTAAAAATGCAATTTTTGATATCAATCCCAACAAAGCTCCGGGGACTGATGGTTATAATGCGGCATTCTTCTAGAAAAAATGAGATTTGATTGGTCCATCTGTGGTAGAGTTTGTCCAAAAAGTCTTCCGATTATAGGGATGGGAACCAGAAGTGAATAAAACCATTATGGTGTTAATTCCAAAAGTCCCTTCCCCCTCATCCCTTTCCCAATTCTGCCCGATCAATCTGTGTACAGTGGTTTATAAGATCATCTCGAAAATTATTGTCAATCGTTTGAAGCCTCATCTTAACTTGTTAGTGGCCAATACCCAATGTAGTTTTGTCCCGGGTAGCCATATCACGGACAACGTTATTATTGTTCAAGAAGCTATTCATACAATGCGTAGAAAGATCGGGAAAACTGGGTTTATGTCTATTAAAGTAGATCTCGAAAAAGCTTATGACCGTATCCCATGGGATTTCCTCTATGACACATTAAGGAATTTAGGAATTCCTCAGCAATTAATTAGCCTCATTATCATATGTGTATCCACCGTGACTATGTAAATTTTGTGGAATGGGCCCCTAACGGATTCATTTACCCCCTCGCAGGGTCTAAAACAAGAAGACCTTTTATTTCCATATCTGTTCGTTTTATGCATGGAAAGATTAGGTCATCTTATATTCGTAGTGGTGTGCCATAGATCATGGAAACCGATTCGGTTAAGCAAGAATGGCCCACCTATCTCCCACCTCTTTTTTGCTGATGACCTAGTGCTATTTGCTGAAGCTTCGTCATTTCAAGCTCATACCATACTACGGATCCTGGACACTTTCTGTCGAACATATGGTCAAAAAGTTAGTAGCGAAAAAACTAAAATCTTTTTTTCAAAAAATGTTCCTTCTGACATCACCAGTCAAATTAGCCAAGAACTTTAATTTCAACGAACCACCAATTTGGGCAAGTATCTATGTGTGCCGTTAATCCATAAGCATACAACAAGGTGCACGTTTAGGGCAACGAAAGCTAGCAGGTTAGTGAGCTCGGGAGTTATCGCTAGCTGGACGTGTGACCTTAACACAATCCGTCATCGCCTCTCTTCTGATTTACACCATGCAAACGGTGCATTTACCAAGAACACTTTGTGGTGATTTAGAGAAGCTTATATGGGATTTCATTTAGGGTACTCGATTGGACCAACAAAAATTGAATCTGGTTCAATGGGACGTAATCTGTAAGCCTAAGCATGCTGGCAGGCTCGGAGTTAAAAAACTCTAGGTGTTTAATGATGCCTTACTCACCAAATTAGGGTGGGCCATACTCACATCACCCAACGCCTACTAGGTCAGGATCATGTGAGCAAAATACCACATACCAGACCACACTATCCTACACACGATCAAGCTGCAAAGGGCTTCGATTGTGTGGAGGGGAATCACAACTATATGGCGATTTGTTCGACAAGAGATCAAGTGGCAACTCGGTAATGGGCAATGAGTGAATTTCTAGATAGATACCTGGGTGGGAGATTGGGGCCCTTTGATTCTGGTATCGACCTCTCCACCTCCAGAGCACTTATTGAATGCTTTAGTGCGTGACTTCGTGCTATCAGATGGCACCTGGAATTGGGAGCAATTCCAACACTTCCTCCCAACCACAGTCTGTATTACTATTACGACCATATTGCCCCCCACCGATAAGGGGGGACCATATTGTATAGGGACCAGAAAAGAATGGG
>JANQBM010000221.1:19540203-19552449 GCA_025594535.1 Erythroxylum domingense | reverse complement strand
CAAGAGCTCGCGCACTCGCTAGTGCGATCGCTCGCGAGGGTGAGTGCGAGAGTTCGCGCGCTCGCGAGCGACCTAGATAGGTTTGTCCATGTCGATGAGAGCAACTTTATACTTCAACCATCATATAAGAAAGATAAGTGACCAAAACCTCTAGAGATTTGATCTCCAACAACTATTTAGAGCATGCACTTGCTAAGTATTTTTGCATATGTATCTACATAAATAAGACAGTTTGTAAATTTTAGGAAACATGATCATAACAATAGAGATAAACAGTTAGCATAGACACATGCTATTTATCCTTAAGATAATTAAAAAAACTTAAATTTAGAAATATCAAATAATCTATTTTTGAAGATCCACAAACTTTGGTACAAGTAATTACTAACTAATTCGAAAAACTTTTCTCTTCAACTATGAGCATCCTATATATAGTTGCACACATTGCCTAAATAATCAAGTAGATATTGTCAAAGGCCCAAAAATGCACTAGCTTCTAATGACATGATTCTTTAGAAGCACATGTCATCTAAGATTTTAATTTCCCCTCAAATAGAGCACAAACTATTACTTCCTTAAATAACTTTCTCTTAAAAATGTTAACTGGAACGGAATTGTTAGCATAAGTTTTTCTATGGTTGAAAATGAATGTCTTATGAGAGAATCAAAGCATGAAAGAAATAACACCAACTCATATTCTCAAAGTTACCCAATTATTCAAACATAAACAATATGAACTGCAAATAAGTATAATGATTGAGCTTCAACATTGACCTGAACTTTGAGCCCAATTAGGAGGCTCATAATCGGTGAATGAAACAAATTCATCTTGATATTTATCATGAATATCCATCTCTCTTTCATTCCTATGCAAAACTTCCTTTAAGGCTTGATTCCAGTGCCACTCATTCAACTAATGCTCACTCATATAACCATCAAATGGGTCAACATCAATCTTCGAAAAAAGCAACAACAACCTACCATCACATGTACATCTTGTAAATAAAATATTTGTAACACGTAATATAGACCTTATTACGTGTCCCGGATCATTCATGAAAGGGTTAAAAATGAAGGAAATGCGGAATACTTGATTTCAGTTTCATTTCAGCTTCTAAAGTAGTTTCCGAGGCCAAAATGAGCTCCAATCACCCTGGACCTTCGCGACAATTATTTCCTGACACGTGGTTAATGTCTTTCTTCAGTTTTCTCAATACATAAGCGCTCTTAACGGGTCAGATGATATGTATGCTTATGATTGATATGAGCAACTATAGGAGACCTTAACATATATATATAGCTTCCATATCGGGCTTCCCCATCACAATTCTGATATGGGTCCAGTCTACAATAATAGGGATCCATTTTTTACCTGGACTTCTACCCATTGATTTAGACCATTTATTGGGCCACTTTATTACCCTTATCTAAATCAAATTACATCACTTAACCGATAATTAATTGAAAAGTTAAAATTACAGTTAATAGTTGTCCAAATAATAGGAAAGGACAAAAATGTCCTACATTCTCCTCCTTGGACAATTATTAATTGTAGTTTTTGCTTAAGTTTAAATTAGTTTGAAAAATCAGTTAAGTCACACCACTGTATTGGTACCAAATTTAAAAACATTTGATCCAAAGGTAATGAAAATACAACATTCTATCCTGCAAGGCTTTCGATACCAAATAATATCAAACACACGTCATGTGTGACACAGGTCTAATATAATCACAAACATCTAATACCTTATTAACATGAATGGGAAAATGAAATGTGGTAAACTAGGTGATACCTTTATAATCTAATGCGTATCATCTTCATTTGTAGGTCTCGATTTCTCTAACTTTATGCTAAACTGTATGTGCTAAACTGTAATAGAGAAATCCTGTTTTCTATCACCGAATGCTAAACAACATTAGAGAAAACTTGTTTCTCTCCCAAGCATAGGAAAAATTACCTTCCCAATCGGTGGTGAATCCTAAGGAGAATGTGAGTGCAATGAATTTCAGATATGGTAAGGAAATTCAATCTGGAACTTCTTTACCGATAGAGGAAGAAAAGAACGATGATGGAGAAAAGAAGGAAGAACTTCCAACTTAAGGATTAACAAAGGTAAAAAAATGATTAATCTTCATCAATATCAATTAATGCACGTTTACCTCCTTTTCCTAGGAGGTTGGCCCAACCAAAAGTTGATGGATATGAAAGAGAGATCTTAGAAACTTTCAAAAAGGTAAAAATCCATATACCACTTTTGGAAGCCATCAAGCAAGTTCTGAAATATGCAAAATTCTTAAAGGAGTTGTGCACAAATAAAAGGAAGTTGAAGGACAAGGAGAGAATAATTTGGGGTAAGAATATATCAGCTGTGATAAATAGAAATTTACCAAAAAATGCAAAGATCCAGGTATGTTTACACTTTCGTGTGTTATTGGTAATAGAAAAATTGAGCTTGCTATGCTAGACTTAGGTGTATCCATTAATGTCATGCCATGCTCCATTTATCGAGCTTTAAATCTAAATTCTTTGCAAGAAATTAACGTGATTATACAACTAGTTGATCGTTCATATATATGTCCTATTAGAGTGATTGAGGATGTTTTAGTCCACGTTAACAGTTTGGTATTTCCAGTAGATTTTTACATCTTAAAAATGGATGGAGATAGTGTTGAAAATTCAGCTTCAATTTTGTTAAAGACGGCTAAGATGATAATCGATGTGCACGAGGGTACTCTTTCTGTAGAGTTTGATGATGAAATAGTAAAGTTCAATATTTCGGAAGCAATGAAGTACCCGAATGATTTTCAATCTGTTTATCATATGGATATTGTGGATTTGTTTGTG
Organism: Erythroxylum domingense; assembly: GCA_025594535.1. Classification (NCBI taxonomy): domain Eukaryota; kingdom Viridiplantae; phylum Streptophyta; class Magnoliopsida; order Malpighiales; family Erythroxylaceae; genus Erythroxylum; species Erythroxylum domingense. Next base: position 19,549,604 of record JANQBM010000221.1, on the reverse strand, counting down.
CAGGATATGTTTAAAGAAGAGAGTGTTGAAGATAAGTTGGAGTGTAAGGCTAAATCGGAAGTGAAAGAGCAAATTGATGAAAATTGTGAAGTTGCAGAGCCGTTATCAGTAATTGAAATAGATTCAAAAACTTTTAATGCTGATCTTACTATAAATCACAAGAAAATGCTACCTTCTATTTTGCAGGCTCCGAAGATCGAATTGAAAGCCCGACATGATCACCTTAAATATGTCTATTTAGGTGATGGAGAGTCATTACCATCGATCATTTCAAAAAGGTTAACTGAAGGGTAAGAGGAAAAATTGGTGGCACTACTTAAAGAATACAAAACTACAATTGGTTGGACTTTAGAGGACATAAAAGGAATCAGCTCGGCGATTTGCATGCAAAGGATTTTTTTAGATGAGAATGTTAAACCAAAACGGGAACCACAAAGAAGGCTTAATCCAACAATGGAAGATGTGGTAATGAAAGAAATTTTAAAACTTTTGGATGTAGGTATAATTTATCTAATCTCGGATAGCTAATGGGTAAGTCTAGTGCATATTGTGCCCAAAAAAGCTGGAATGACAGTGATATGAAACCATAATTATGAATTGGTATCAATGAGAGTACAAAATGGGTGGCGAATGTGTATAGACTTCATAAAGCTTAATTTAACTACTGGAACAGACCATTTTTCATTACCTTCTATGGATCAAATGTTAAAAAGACTTGCTAGTAAATTATGTTTATGCTTTTTGGATGGTTTTTCAGGTTACTATCTGTTAGATATATGGTGTATATATCTACTTATTTTATTTTGGCATATTTTTATAAATTGGACTTATCAGACTTTTTATTGTCTTAGATTCAAAAGAATTATTTGGATAATATTCTAGATAGTATGAAATCCTATTTTGAATAGAAGGGGATATTGTGAAGATTGGTGGTGAACTACGTTGATGTGTGGGTAAAGAGGGTAATGTTGATTTATGTGTCAGGTGTTAATAGATTTTTGGGATAAGGATTAAAAACATGGGTTTTAAGTAATTAAAGTGTGGGTCTTTATTGTGTAGCTGTGCAGAGAACCTACGGCTGATGAGTAGAGAAAGTGATTGATGGCATGTGTGGAGTAGACTACGTGTTTTGCCTGTGTTTGTGCCTCTAGAAGGAATAGAAGACGAAGAGAAATGGCTAGCTTAAGAAATCGCTAGAATTCAACACAACGCCTCATACATGCATCACGCTTTGATATGAGAGACTTTGATGAGTTGAGAAAGCTTGAGATGTTCTTTTAATGCGAGAGTCGACATGGAGTTCTAATTGTTAATTTATTTTACACATGTGTGGGTTCAACTAAAGCTTGATAATGAGATTATCTTGCTGGATGTGTCAACATTAGTGAACTGGCTACTAGGATGTTGTTGATGATTTTGTGGGTGTAGCTATGATATACTTTCGACTCTTGCGTGAATCAATCTTGTAGTAGTGGAGTGCAGAAAATTTGGAAAGTTATTCTTTGTCTCTTTCTCAAGAGTTTTTATTCATGTTAAATTTTATTTTATTACTTGAGTCATTTATTTGGTGTTCTTCAATTATAAGATTGTTGAGAAAAAAATCCTCTGTTAAGGTTAACACAAGTCGATCGTGTTAGTGGGTGTGAAAATCTTTCACGAGAAGTGAGATTGAGAGATAGTGTCAAGGGTCGAGTGGTATTGGCTCAGTAAAGCCTTAGGTAAATCTATTATACTTTGGTGAAAATATTAATCTAGGCGAGGGCCCCGCAGATGTAGGCAAGGAGTGCCGAACTGCGTTACCAAATTTCTGGTGTCATTTATTATTTCAGTTTTGATTGGTTTTGTTTTTGTTTATGCCAAAGATGACCACGTTAAAATTGGAAAGTTTGCGAAATTAATATCCCCTATGGTTTTTCAATTGGTATCAGAGAAGGTCACCGTTTCAGAACTTGTTAGCAAGTTGATGCAGATCCTAATTTCGCGAACATGACTATAAGAAAAGGAGCATAAATTATTAGGCCACCATTGTTGGACGGTTCCAATTATCCTGTAAGGAAATCACATATGAAGGTCTTTATTCAGGCACAGGGAAAAAAGCATCTCGGTGTTATATGGGTGGACGCATCCAATGATTACTGATGACCAAGTAGAGATGGTTTGTAAAGATTCGGTTGAATGGACAAGAGCTGAAGAAGAGAGGGCACTTGAAAACTCACAAGCAATTTATGCGATTTTTAGTGATGTTGATGAAGGATGTTTCTCAATGATATCAGCCTGTGAATTGGCTAAAGAAGCGTGAGATACTTTGCAGACTATTCATGAAGGGTCCAAATCTGTGATAACGCCAAAATTATAGATGTTAGCTTTGAGGTTTGAAGAACTGAAGATTGATGAAAATGAAACCTTTGGGGACTTTCATGAAAGATTGCGAGATATAGCAAATCAGGCGCATCAACTCGGAAAGAAATATTCTGATCAGAAAATTGTCAAGAAAATGTTGAAATCACTGCCTCCAAGATTTATTCCAAAAATTGCAGCAATAGAGGAAGCCCACGACATCAATGATTTGTCATTGGAGAAGGTAATCGAAATTTTTACAAATTTTGAAATGAATCTTTTAAAGGGTAAGCAAGAAAAAAGCAAAGGATTGACATTACAAGTTAAAACTCAAAAGGGTGAAAGGAAGGAGAAGAGAATCAAATGTCATGAGTGTCAAGGTTTTAGGCACGTTCAAGCCGAATGTGCTAATACTTTGAAGAAGAGAAAAGGAAAATCCTTTACTAACACTTGGAGTAAGAATGAATCTGAGAGTGAATACGGTAGTGAAGAAGAAATCGCTAATTGTGATGCGTTAGTTACTTTATATAGTAAAAGTCCAGTTACTTGTTTAACAGTAACTGATAAGGAAGTAACGAAAGATGAAAAATTGAGTAAATTAAGAAATTTCAGGGAAAACTCAAACAATTCAGCTCAAAGCTCGATCTCAGATTATGACAGTGATGAAAGTGGTTCAGGTGATAAAAAGAAGAACATTTATGAGACTTAGGAATTAATGTACGAAAAATGGGTAAAAACATGTAAAAAGAATGAAAGATTGAAGGAAGAGAATCTCTCCATAAAGAATACCACCCAAGAGTTAGAAAAGAAATTGATGATAGCTTTAAATGAGCTCGGTGAAGCCAGACTAAAGTTAGCAAGTAGTGAAAAGGGTTTAAGAATGTTGAATGGAGGCACAGAAAAGTTAGAAAAGTTGATTGAAATCGGTAAGGTTAAAGGGGATCTTCAAGACATTGGCTATAAGGGAGAATGCTCTAAAATGAATGAGGAGAAAAATGATATGTCCAGATCTGTCCGAGAAGAAGGAACATCGAGAAAGATTCGAAGATTCATACACATGTGTCATTTTTGTGGAGTTATTGGGCACATAAGGTCGAGATGCTACAAGATCTTACAAATTATGTTTCAAAGCGGTTAAAACCGAAAATCTAGACACTCTCTATTAAATTTCCAGTAGCAAATCATATTACCTAAGCACTCTTGGGTTACAAAGGGTGAAGTATAAGTACAAAGACATAATGAAGGAAAAATAAAAAAGTGTCTAGATTCACAGTTAGTTACTACTTATGAAGTAACTGTTCAGACTGAGGATAAGTTAATTACTTCAGATGAAGAAATCAATCAGACAATTGATGACTGAGATAATGTGATGAGGAATAAGCCCAGGTTTAAATTTCTTCGAGAGGCACAGGGACTATGTGCTTTACATTTTTGAAGTATGGTTTGACGTTTTTTATTAAAAAATAAAAAGAAAAAATGAAAAAGAAAAGTCGAAAAAATGTTTTCTTTAGTTCATCTTTAGTTTTTATGTTGCCATTGTCGTCCTATCTTTTTAGTAGTTTGCATTGTGACTTCTATTTGGCTCCACCGAAGACTTTTCATCTCTCTCATTAGTATGAGTTTCTCTCTCGAGTTTCTCTCTCTCTTTCGAGCATATCTCTCGGTGTTTTGAATGGTGGTAAATTGTTATCTTGGCATGCTTATGATTCTTCCACTGAACCTATTATTGATTCTTATAATTCTACATTTTTGCACTATTTAGTCCGAAGGGGAGACATCAAATTGTTTATGGTGACTATTTCATTTAACGGGTGATTTCGAGGTATATGCGTGACTAATTGTCTTACTTTTTGACATATTTTGTCCCAAGGGAGAAAAATGTGGATGATTGGATTGTTGTTAATATGGATGTTTTTTGGAATTTGATGTTGGATTAAGGGGGAGTTCATATGAATTGTGAATTTAATATATATATGTCCAATTATGTGATTTAGGGACAACCTAGAATTTGTGACAAATATGCCAAAAATGGGGAGATTGTTAGATATATGGTGTATATATGTACTTATTTTATTTTGACATTTTTATAAATTAGACTTATCGGATTTTTTATTGTCTTGGATTTAAAAGGATTATTTAGATAATATTCTAGATAGTATGAAATCCAATTTTGAATAGAAGTGGATATTGTGAAGAATTGTGGTGGATTACGAATGGACAAGCATAAATATCGAAAACAGAGGTGAAATCCATCTTAGAGAAGATTGTGAATCCTAGTTGAAAGGATTGGAGTTTACGAGATGATGCTCTTTGGGCATACTGTTCAGCTTACAAGACACTGATGGGAATGTCTCCTTATCGATTGACTTTTTGGTAAAGCTTGCCATTTACCGGTGGAAATTGAACATAGAGTCAATTGGGGCAGTGCAATGTTGCAACATGGATTTGGCAAAAGCTGGAGAGGAAAGGAAGTTACAACTACAAGAGCTAAAAGAAATAAGGTTTGATACTTACAAAAATTCGAAAATTTACAAAGAGAAAACCAAGTTGTTCCACGATAATATGATCTTAAGGAAACAATTTGATGTGGGGCAAAAAGTATTATTGTATAATTCTCGATTAAAGCTCATGCCAAGTAAGTTACGTTCTAGATGGCTTAGTCCATTTGTTATTGCTAATATCTTTTCTCATGGTACAGTGGAAATAAAAATTTTAGAGACTGGAAATTTTTTTTAAAGTTAACGGACATAGACTGAAACCATTCTATGAGAAGATGACGGTTTCTAATGCGGTGAACATTGATTTGGAACTTCTATCATATGATGAAGTTTGAGAAGAACCGGACGTTAAACAATTGCGTTTTTCAAGAGGCAACCCAAAATATGATAGTTTTATTATATTTTGTTTTAGTTCTTTTTGGGATGCATTTGTTTGTTTTTTAAACATATATTATTGGTAGAAAAAAATAAAAATAAAAAAATCCAGACTACTATATCTCATAAGGCGAGATCATAAAAAAATCCAGACTACTATATCTCATAAGGCGAGATCTCGCCTTATGTGATTTAGTGTTCTGGAATGAGGATCTTAAAATTTCAGACTACTAAATTTCATAAGGCGAGACTTCGCTTTATATGATTTATTATTTTGGAATTTCATATTACTAAATCTCATAAGGCGAGATCTTGCCTTATGCGATTTAGTGTTTTTAATTGAGATTCTAATTTCCTATTTAAAAAATAAAAAATAAATTTAAATAAAAAAATTAATCTTTAAAAAAAGATCGCAATTTTTTTTACTTTATCAATATTTATTAAAAAACCCAAAAAAAAACAAAAAACCCAATATGTTCTTTCTGGAGGACAACATGGTTCTCCACCCACGACTCAACGGTGCAACACTCGTATGTCTCTAATGCACACAGCCCATCCAGTCCCTCCCAATGCCATTAGCAACTCCACCCATACCCAGCCTCCAGTCCCACAACGCAGGACGACGCAGCCCTCAATAGACCCCACAACCCAGCATCCCTCAACAACACTTCAGCCTCACCAGCGCCGCACTCACATGCACCAACACCCAGCCTCACCAGCTCTCCACACATGCACGCAATCCAGTCCCTTCCAATGCCAGCAGCCTTCACGCACCAGCACCTAGCAACCCACGCAGCCTCATTAGCAAGAGTCCCTACCCACGCATCTCTCTTCCACTCACGCAGCAGTCTCACACAGTCACCCCCCCACTCATGCTGCCCTCACCTTTCCAGCGCACCAGCAGCCTCCGTCACGCTGCACAACAAGCACTCACTCAAGCCTCCAACACACGCAGACCTCTCCCCCCTCCCACGGCCCATTTATTTTATGTTTTTTTAATTTTTAATTTTAAGTTTTATTTTTTACTTATTTACTTATTTAATTTAATTTTAATTCTTATTAATTACTTTCTGTTAATCTTTCTTTTAGTTTAATTTCAATTATTTTTAAGTTGTTAATATTTTTCCAAGTAATTTTTGTCTATCTTGTTTAATGTAATGGGGCCCTCTAAGGCTACTACTAAGACTATTGTAAAAGGCAACTCACCGATAAATGCTAAATCTGCTGAGAGATTTGAAGTTGGTAACGAAAGGAAGCGTGCTCGGATTGCAAAAAATACTTCTGTTCTAATACCTGTTGAGTCGGATTTATGAGGATGTCTCACTTTCAACACCAAAGAGCAAAGACAACGATATGCTATTATTAAAACTCAACATATTGTTGCGGGCAAGTATATATACTACTCTTCCCTAGAAGAATTAGACATTAAGGAAAAATTTGACGATCTGCTTATCGATATGAGTTGGAAGTACTTTACATTGATTAGTTGTCCTATTTTTATTGAATAAACTAAGGAGTTCTACACTACTTTTAAATTTGACAAACCAGACAAATGTACTTTAAGTAGTCCTAATTTGATTCAATACAATGTACTGAGAGTTGAATTCAAATATAGTGACACTGAGTTCAATTTAACCTTAGGGTTAATAGATGAAGATTATGCTAATTCGACTCTTTATAAAGAATCTATAATAGACTATGGTGAGTTCAACTTTTTTCAAGCATGGAAATCAATGTCTTCTGATCCTTTTCCTTATAATCCCAATCAATCCAAGGGTAGATCTCAATAAAATGGAGTTGATTTATATGCAGCATTTTTTGGCCTTTAGTTATTCTGGCCGAAAGGCTACTGCATGTACACGTACTAAAGCTGAATTGTTCTTTCTTTGGTGTATGGTGAATAAAGTGTGTGTCAATTTAGGTGCTTGGTTGGCGATGCAATTTAAAACTATTTTATCTTCAAATAAACATTTATGTCTCGGTTCTCTTATCACTCGTTTGGCTATTAATTTGAATTTGCTTGATTTGACTGACACTGATATGTATATAGCTTGTGAGATGGAACCTTTGGATATAATTTGTTTAAAGAGGATGGACGTCATTGAAAAACAATAGAGAACATTTCGTGATCACACTGAGAGAGGTTCATCATCAAGACAACAAGAGCATAGTACCATTCGCCCAACTTTATATCTTCTGACTCCGCAGATCCGACAAGATTATCATTCTCGGTTGGATACATTGGAACATAAAATTTCAAAAATGGAGAAAAATTTAGATACTCTACTTCAATTCATGGGGGTTGTACCTCTGTGCCCTTCGACACCATAGTACACACCCTTTCCAATGCTCACATCTCAGGGGATTCCTCTATTCTTTATTTTCTTTGATTATCTTTATTAAGTTATCAGTATCTTATGTATATATTAAGGACAATGTATGATTTAGGTGTGGGGGAGCGAATGTTTACATTATGATGAACTTTGCGATTTTGTTTGGACTCATGATATGTTGATTCATATATTAATTAATTCTCGTGATAGCTTCATAATTTTTTGATTGTTGTTCATGAACAATTCTTAAGTTAGGATACATTTTTTATTTAAGATCTAATGCATGAGAGAGACAAGCATTATTATTGCTTTTATTGAATTATTTCAAGTATCTCATTGATTTTGTTGAATGAAAAGTGTGCAAGACTTGATGCAATTTTTGACACCTATGTGAGCTTTGAGCCTATGAGCATTCATTACATATGTGCTCATATATATCTTTTTATTGTGTATTATCTAACATAGCTTGTCTATGCTAGAACTTGCTTTTGAATGCATGTTGAGACCACATTTTTGATGAATTTATGTATAAACATGACAAGGGCATTTAGGATAACCATTTTTTGACCTAAACACACCTACCTCACTTTTTATCCTTAGAAAACCAATTTGAGCCTTAACCTTTCTTTCTTGCATAATAACCTTGTTATAAGCTGAATTTACCCTTTTTGTTGTTGATATCCTTAATAAATTTGAACCTCTAAATTGAAAGAATTGCATTTGTAACAGCTCTAGACCACCCGCTTACAGATATTGTCCGCTTATGGGCCTTGGCCCAGCCAAGTCCTCACGATTTTATTCTTCCCGCCCTTGGGAAAACACGTCTTATGAGGGAGAGGTATTCATACCCTTATAAGGCGTACTTCGTTACCCTTTCCAACAGATATGAGATCTCACATTTCACCCCCCTTTATGGCTTAGTTTTCTCGTTGACACACCTGTTCGGGATATTCGCTTTGATAACATTATAACAGCCCTAGATCATCGCCCACAAATATTGTCCATTTTAGGCCTCACGGTTTTGCTCTTCCTATACCTTGGAAAAACGTGTTTATGAGGGAGAGGTATCCATACCCTTATAAGGCGTACTTCGTTTCCCTCTCCAACTAATATGAGATCTAACATTCCTAATCTTTTAAAGGAGGACTTGTAACGCCGGACTCTTCGAGCCCTTTTTGTATTGATCTATACTTGGAGATACTATTGTATATTGACATATACATGATTGTATATGAGTTCAAAAATGTGTTTGAATCCTTTAGGTATTTATGTCATTGATATATAATGTTATATGCCCTTAAATGAACTTAGAGTTCATTGGTATGCGAAATCTTAGAGATTTCCGACATATAAGCTTCTAAGTGTATAAAATCGATTTCATTAGATGGATATGACCATGGTGGTCGAGTTAAATATGTTCTAATGCCTTAGACGTGATTAGACATGATTTATAGACTTATTAGACATTTAGAAAGCTTAATTGGAAAAGTTGATGTACATGAGGATTTATTTGCAAATTGTTAGAAAATAAATGTAATTTTTCACTTCTTGGAGGACCAATATGTAATTTTATAAAATTAAGGGGCTTAATTCTAATTTTCAAAAGCCCGAGGGACAAAATGAAGATAAATCATTCTCAAATTTTGGGCTTAATTGCAAATTTAGGAAAAGTTTGAAAGGTATAATGGTAATTTCATGTGACTAAGGGCAAAAAGGTAAATTCATCATATTTAGTCAAAGAAGAGTCAAATTCTAGACTCTTCATCTTATGGCCGTACACTCCATTATTTGGCCTTAAAACACTTTGTTTTAATTAAAAGAAAAGAGAAGAAAGGAGAAGAGAGGAGGAGAAGAGGAA
>JANQBM010000221.1:19382628-19394100 GCA_025594535.1 Erythroxylum domingense | reverse complement strand
TCTTCAAATGAAAGACACCACATTTTCTTCCCTTTTATACCCTTAGTAATTGCACAAGGTCCATTTTGCCCTTACTTTAATGCTTTAAGGTTTTTAAGCTTAAGTGATCTTCCCAAATTACCCCTTATGCAAACTTACCCACATTAACATGCTAATTAACTCCAAGATAAAATAGTATAGCAAAACCCCAAATTAAAACTAATCATGCTTATTTATCAAAAATAAATAAATAAAATTCGAGGGCCAACATTAAACATAAAGAAATTAACGATTGAGCAATAAGCATGCACAATGCAAATCAACCAATGAATTTACCAAGTGATGAAAAAGGGGATTTTACCTATCATTAGTGCTAACCTAGCTGATTATATGTTAATGGGGGTGTTAGTTATAGACAATCCTAGGGCTGATTACTCTCTCTCGAGTTATAACCATTCAACTATAGTTTATAAACCCTAATTGGATTATGAAATTTTTAATCTCTCGATTAACAAATTATCCAAAACCCTAATTAAATCTGAAGCACTCTACTAAACTATCGAAATATCACACGGGATCTCTCTCCACACAATTACTAATATGTTTTGTCATGGTTTCTATTAAATCACCTAACTCTCATTAATCCAATTTAATCATTTTTCATTCAATTCACCCTTTCAGTTTATTACCAAATTATGCAAGAATGCAGTCAAATCCCAACATTCATCCAATAAACACAATTGACTAAATTATCATTAAATCAAAATAAAATCCCAAAGAAGAGTTAGAACATCATCAACATTCTACCATTTATCATCATACAATCCATCCCAACTTTATATATGAAAAAAATTGAAACGAAAAGGAAACAGAAACTTAGAATGGATGATCTGGAAAGGCAGTAGTGTTAGGAAAATCTCCTGATCCAGGAAGCATGTCAAGGTCATATCTTCTTCCTCTTCCTCCTCTTTTTCTTTTCCTCTTTCCCTCTTAGGGTTTCCAAAAGTAGCTACACGAAAAAGCTCATTTTTCTTCTCTTGTTGTTCTTTAAATAGTCTGTTATGTTTTAGGTAACCTAGGGCTTTTTCAGGGTCCGAAAGGTTCAAAAAGTCCCTCGAAACGTGAAGTTTGTAAGTGTCTATGCATCTGCCTGACATAGGCCATAATCATGGCTTTGCAAGCCATGATCATGGCTCACATTTGAGCCTTCTATCACGATCGTGACATGTAGGCCACAGTCGTGGGCCATCCTAGAGCTTTGGTCGTGGTTTTGACCTAAATGTCTTTCAAAACTCTTCCATTCTTCGATATTGACTCTGAAACACTAGCAAACACATTAAGGTGCCTAAAAAACATAATATTTAAGCTCAAAAGCTTGTACTAACCCTTAAAACACTTATGTCACGATGAAGGTTACAATTCCTATCAGCTAATGCAAAAGTAAAGAGGGAAAAGCATCATTTAAAAGCTTTATGTCTCATAGCAACAGATAAGTTATTGACTAAAAAAATAAGTTGCAACTAGCTCAAGAAGCCTGATATCAAAATCCTGATAACTCTTAGTTGAGGGATATTGAATACTGAGAATAAAGGACTATCAGTAGGCCCTATCTTTATATCACTCCATATTACAACAGAAGGTTAGAGTGGCCTAGTTGAAGGAAGGGGATCATAACTCCAAGTTTTTCCATGCTTACCTATTAGCAAGAAGGAATAGTAATCGAATAATTTATTTATTAGATACAAATGGAATCTTTCACATTGATCAATCTTCTATGCTAAATATTACCAGATAATACTTTGTTTAGTTGATGCTAATCCATATCAGGATAGTCAACCTCCTTCTATGAGAATGTTCTTTGATGAGCCTCTTAGCCAAAATGTGAAGGAACTACTACCAGCTCCCTTTTCAACAAATGACATTAAACTAGTTCTTTTTTCCCTGAACGCTTCAAAGGCACCTGGACCAGATGACTTCACTGCATATTTTTTTCAGCAGACTTGGCAAATTACTAGAGAACTATTAACATTTTCTATTTTGGAAACCTTGGCTTCTTACAACATGGTGAAAGAAGTAAATCACACTTTCATCTGCCTAGTTCCTAAGAAGTTGAATCCTAGGTCTTTATTTGAATATCAGCCTAGATCATGCTTCAATATCATCTACAAGGTTATTTCTAAGCTATAAGCGAGTCGATTGAACAAGGTGTTGAGTGAGATTGTCTGCTTGAACCAAGGGGCTTTCATAAAAGAAGATCTTTAGGTGACAACAACATGCTCAAACAAAAACTTCTTAAGGATTATCAAATAGGAAAAAAATTAAAAAGCTGCATATAAAAGATAAACTTTTATAAGGCCTATGAAATTGCCAGCTGGGATTTTGTTCGAGAGTGTTTGGATGCCTTGGAATTCCCTATTCAATATAGAAACTAGATTATAATGTGCTCCAATCCTTATTAGTGAGTATACTAGATAATGTAGTCTTACTAAGCCTGTGAAATGTGCAAGAGGGATCAGCAAGGGGATCCCTTATCACCTTACCTCTTTGTTCTGGTTATAAAAGGGCTATTTAGAATGCTTGAGCAGTTACTACATCACAATGGCAGATTCAATTATCAATATAAATGGATTTCACTCAGACTCACTCATTTGATGTTTGTTGATGATTTATTGCTTCTATCAGGGGATGATATGTTCTCCATCAATATCATTAAAGGCATTTTTTCTAGATTCTCAAGCTGTCTAGTTTGATTGTTCATCTTCAGAAAAGTCGTCTCTATTATCCCTCAGATATTACTAATTCTTCTAAGATTGTAAGAACTCTTGGAATGTAGCTATATACTCCTACTTTCAAATATCTGGGAGTTCCTATTTCTAATGACAAAATTACCTATTTAGATTGCATTCCTCTCTTGGAAAGATACAGAGCTAAAATCCTAGCTTGGCAGAACAAATTTCTTTCCATGGTCACAATAGTCACTCTTATTATTTCAGTTCTTAACAATCTGCACATCCATTGGATTAATCACTGGATATTTACTTAAAGGATGATCAAGGAGCTGGATAGAACTTTAAAAGCATTCCTTTGGATAGGTTCTATGTGAATGCTAAAAAGGCAAGAGTGAAATGGGATGATGTAACTATTCCAAAGAAGAATGGAGGCTTAGGCATAATCTCAACCACGATCGTGCAAAAAGTACTTCTTTGTAAAAAAAATTTATAGACTGCTTACTGATAAAAATACTATTTGGATTAAATGGATCCATGAAACCTACCTCTTAGCTTAGAATTTTTAGCAATTATCAACTATTAAGGGTTGTTCATCAGTTTTTACTCAAATGTTAAAAACTAGAGAACTTATTTATCGTTTTATCATTCATCATATTGGAAATGGCAATGATATTTGGTTATGGAATGATAATTGGACAAACTTCAATCCCTTAATTCAAAGACTTGAGCTTACACACCTACGACATCAAATTCCATTAAACATTAAAGTCTCTTCACTTATTTCAGAAGGGCAGTGGTCTAGAAATTTTAAAGGGTTTTAATACCCTATACCAATATCTTCCAAGCCTTTACACCAGCAGCAATATGGACACGGTTGTCTGGAAGCCACATCCCAAGGGAATTTTCACTAATAAATCTTGCTATATTAGTCCCCAAGTAGAATCTCTAGCGGTTTGTTGGTATAAACCACTCTGGAAGAGAAGTATCAACCCTAAAACTTCAATGTTTGCTTGGCTAACTATCAAAAACTGATTAAGCACTAAAGATCCATGGCATGGGAGCTTTGATCCAATTTGTGAATTATGTTGATTGTCATATGAAGATATAAATCATTTATTCTTCAATTGCATTTATTCCAAAACTATATGGAGTCAACTGTTTTATAAACTCGAAGCTTCCAGTAACTCATATGATTGAACAATACACTAGACTGGATCATTAGAGTCTCTAACCTATGAAAAGGATGATGGAATACTCTTTGGCACCACTTTTACATATACAGTCTACAACATATGGAAGGAAATGAATAAAAGGATCTAAAAAAGGGAGCAAACTTATAAATATCGATTAGCTGATAACATTTTCAATGAGTTTAAAGCTCTTATTATTGCCAAGGAAGTAGTACACAAACTGATCGCTCATATGAAATCACGATGGAGGCTTTAATTTAACTTTTATTTACATAGGACGATAGATTTGTACTTTAGCCATTGTAGTGAGCAACTTTGATTTTCCTTTAAGGAACCCTCTTTTTAAAGTTGTATATAGTTTTACTATAGTCAATGAAATTTCTTTAATTTTTCAAAGCAAAAATATTGTACAAAGGTTATTCTTCATCTTAAAAGAAGAATTATAGTAGAATTCTTACAAGTATCTTGGGAGTAGATAAAAGCAAAGGTTGTTTATTGAAATACTATAAATTGGTTTGCATTCTCTCTTTTGTATCCTCCATAAATTATTATTCAATTATTTAATTAATTTATATTAAACAATTTCCTCATCTTTATTTACATTGATTATTTTTAATTGAATACTTTGGTTAGAAAAAATATTGAATTTTATAAACATCCAATTCACTCCCCCCTTTTGGGACTAAGAAATGGTATTAGAGCAAGTCTATTAGGATAGTATTTCTAATAAAATCCTATAGCAAAAATCATAATGACATATTTAGGAGCCTAATAGTGATAAAGCATTAGTAGACCACCTTTCTTTGATGGCAGTGACTACCTTTATTAAAAAATTAGGATGAGATTCTCCTTAAATGGTCAAAAGTGTAGGCTTATAGGAAATATTTTCAAATGATCCCTTTATTGCTACAAAATTATAGATAACAAAAAGGTACCCAAATTAAAGAAAAATGAGAACCTCCAGATAAAAGATTAGTTTCCTTGACTAGTAGAGCCATACACATCCTTTTTTTATGCTTTAGAAATAAATGAATTCAATAGGTTTTCTTTGTGTGAAACAACTCATGAAAATTTGGCATACTTTAAAAGTTACACATGCGGGAACAAATCAGGTAAATGATAGGAAATTAAGCATGCTAACACATCAATATGAATTGTTTCAAATGAACCATGATGGAAGCATATATGGTATGTATACTAGATTTATGGATATTATTATATGCTCTTATAGGTCTTCGGAAGAACTATACTAATGTTGAAATGGTAAGAAATTTACTCAAGTCATTGGTCTTAAAAAGACCTATACTAATGTTGAAATGGTAAGAAATTTACTTAGGTCACTTCCAGAGATATCAGAAGCTAAAGTGAAGGTTATACAAGAATCTAAGGATTTAACAAAATTGCTATAAAAGGAATATATTGGATCTTTTCTCATATATGAAATGAGACTTTAAGAGACATAAGAAGAAACAACGATTAAAAGAAAATAAATGTATGTTTAAAGCATCAAAATAAGAATCGAGTGGAGACATTAATTAGTGAAAACAAAAAAAGGTAAAAGTGATTTAAAACATAAATCCTATAATATTATTGTCTTTAAATATAAAAAATTTGGTCATATAAGGTCATAATGTCCTCTACTAAAAGATAATGAGAAGTACTAAAGAAACTATAAAAAGGAGGAGAATGACAAGGAGAAAGCAATTAAAGCATCAACTTGGAATGACACAAGTGAATGCAAAAATGAGCATTTGGAAAAAGAGATAACTCATATGTGCTTTACTATTATGTACAATGACAATTTAACATCTAACCTTAATTCTTATGATAATGATAGTGATGTTGATTTGGCATACATTGAATTAGTTGAAATCCTCTAAATTATAAGCATGAAAAAAAAGTTATCCTCGAAACTCAAAGAGGCCTAAAAGAATCTAGATGCATGCATGAGTGAGAATGAAAAGATAAAAAGTTAATTGCATAGCAATAAAGCATAAAAAATATGATCATTAATGATAATCATGATTTAGATACATCAAGGCATGAAAATGAAACATCGAAAAAGGATGTAGATTCCCTCAAGGACTCATCATCCAAATTTATTAAAGGGAGTGAAAAATTAGAAAACATGTTAAGAGCTCCAAGGATGATATTTGTTTAACAAAAGAACCACTGTCTAGTGTGACAAATGAGTATGGACTATCCACATCCTTATGCATGCACCTTCCATATCTACTAGTAGTGATGGCAATGCTCAAGTTGAACTTCAGCCTAGGTGGGTTTGAACACAGATCAAAAGTTTGAATTTAGGCCTAAGCTAGACCTAAAACCCAATCGAGCTTGAGGCTTAAGAACGAATCCAACAGGGCTTGGGCAGCTTGACGGGGCTCGATTAAATATATATATTTAAAATTTAAAAATTAAAAATAACATCATTTTACTCAAAATAATGTCATTTTACTTAAAATTTTTTAGCTTCAAATTGGGCCTAACCTAAAAACTTGAGCCCAATCTCGGTTTGAAGCTTATTCAATTTTTTTTAAAAAGCTTGATCCTAGCCTAAAGTCTAGACAATTTAAGCCGAGCCGGGTCAAGTCAGGCCAGGCCAGGCAAGTTTTGTCAAGCCTATCCACTATGTATAATTCTAAAAGCAAGCTTCAAGCTTTTATATATGGCCCACAACCTAAGCATAAAGTTCATTGTTATCAATAGAAGAACATGAATAACTTCTATGATAACATGTAAACTCACTCACAAACTTTTAGGCCTCAAAGAACATACTTCAAAATTCCATTCATAGTAGGTATGATAGATATACTTATACATCATTTCCTTACCTTAGGATAACATTTAATAAATTTAAAGTCCAAAGGAAGATTCCATGTTATTCATACACATGAAGACATTCAAGAAATGCAAATATGCACCATCATCACTCATGTAACATACTATGTCATTTTTGTGTATGGATATGTTGATATATTTTGTTTTCTTAAACAAAGAATGTTAAGTAAACCCTTGAAAATGTAAATCGAAAAGAAGAAGGAACCTAACAACAAAAGAACCAAGCTTATTTACGTTTATAAAACACATGGATTACTTTATTTTGTAAGGTTAATAAAAAAGAAAGAGCAAAAAGTATGTAGTAGAGATAGTAGCTATTAAATTGAATATTATTAAGGAGTTATATACATTTTATCACGATGAATCTATTCTTCATGCCTCCAAAATTATTCTATAAGACGTTTTTGTAAAATATGGAGATTTTAGCCACCAAAGACTTTTCAAAAGAGACAATTGTTAATCCAACCTAGAGAGATGCGAAGGATGAGAAGCCTCCAATGGATTGTAAACTCAAGAAGAATCTTCATTTAAATCTCTCAATAGAATGTTCAACATGAGGTAATTATTAGTTCATAATTTAGAAATATGTGATAACTTATGTTTATGTGTCAATTTAAAAACAAATCCTTTATGATGATTGTTTGGGTTTGAAATATAAATAAGGTGTTTAATAATTATTTTTAAAATGTGAACATTACCCAGACTTAGAGATTATTGTACAAAATAAGGATACCAAGTTAGAATTTACATTAATTAGGAAATTATTTATCTAAACTTTTGAATAAGAATAAATCTTGCACAATTATAAGAAAATTAGTTTTATTGATAGGAATTCTTTCTTATAAAGCCCCTTATATGGTTAAACTTCTTTTTTATTAATATTTAATTGGTTAATATGCGTTTTTAATATTTTTTAAAGTTTTGATGTTATTATCTAATTTTTCAAAATGCACTGGTCAACTAATATCCTAGTTTGGTTAACTAATGTAAGCAAAAATCATGTTTTCGTCCTTTTTCGATAGTTTATTCATTGTCTAGTTGCTTATTTGGTCACTCAAATAGCCACACTAGTCAACCAATATCCTTCAATGATCGACCAAAGTTCCTGATTCTTTGACTCCTTTCTTTCTTAAGGGTTTGCAGAGAGTTTAGTTGCATTTAATGGTCAACCAGACACCTAAAGTGGTCAACCAATATTCTCCACTAGTTGACTAGTAAATCGAGTTTTCAAACCAACCTTTTTTTAACTATGCCCCCACAACTCACTTTTGTTTCTCTTTAAAACAACAACACTAGTTGACCAGTCAAGTTATATGGTTGACCAATCCTCCTATTTTTAGTCTCTCCTTTACCTCTTTTCTTTTATTATCATATTTTATGTTTATATCTTTAAAGTCCTAAACAATTCAGTCCTTTCTTTTTAAAAAATCATCCTATATTTTATTAAAAAATCTCATTAAATTACATCAAATTACAATTTCGTCATTTTTAGGTTTCAAATTTGGGGATTTTCAATATTTTCTTAATTAAAAGCTATCTTTTCAAATTGAGGCATAAGTAGTTAAATTGTAAAAGAAGTTAAGGTTGTTTCTCTTTCAATTATATCGATACATTTTTAATTTTATTCTACTTTTGGTATTTCGGGCAATTTTTATGTTTCTATTTTTGAAACTTTGAGGCTTTATAAATTATACATTCTTTTATGAAATTGATTGTTAAATATTACATTTATGCTATTACTTATTACAATTTCAATCTCTAATTTTGTCAAAACTTGCCTTTGGTACTTTATTTCAATCTTTTAACGTAGGTACAATACCAAAATTGGAGATTTTTAGAATTAAACATAATTATGAATGTTTTTTTAATCAAAATTAAGCTCTTGTTTTGACTCCTTAAATATTTAATAACATTCTTTAATGATAAATTTTATCCATCTTAATCAAATATATTTTGATTTTCTTACCAAGTTAGTTTGACGCATAGCACTTTACATTATGCATTTTTGGTTAATTGATTTCTTTTTGATGATTCTGGAAAAGGAAACAAAGATTGGTGATATTAGATTTAAGAAGAGTGATGATTCAAGGGGAGTGATGAAACTTAAGGGGAGGGGGTGATTATTTCGTCATTTTTGTACTTTTTCCACTTTATGTTATATTCTTGAGTGAATTTATGTTATCTTCATATATGGATATTTTTATCTTGAATATCTTTTTTTGTTTTTTATATTAAATTATGCCCTTCATATTAAATTTTTTATGCATAAATTAAGGGGAGCTAATCATGATCTAGATATTTATTTGTATGCTTAATTTTATTATTCTTTAATATCAAAAATATTTTGTCATCATAAAAAAGGGGGAGATTTTTGAACTAAAGGAGGTTTAAATTGGTGTTTTGATGATAACAAAACTTAATTACTACTAATGAGTTTATTATTTTGATGAAAAGTAGTATAAGACAAAATAAAGTCATAAACTTAAGAAGATGACTGAAAAAGTTGATAAAGGGAAGTTAAAAGCTACAATCATTGAAATGAAGATCAAACCAAGAACAAAAGAAGATCAAGGCTTATTAAGGACATTATTTAGTTTGTAATATTCATTATAATCTCACTTTGTTAATTGGATGCTTTAAAAGGCACATCACGCATAAACATTTTATTTCACTTTATTGCATGAGTCTTTACATTCATTAAGAGGCATTAAAGCTTTTGATTTTATTTCAAACAAAGTTTAAGGAACATTTTGTGAAGTATTTAAACCATAATTGGATTAAACAAATTAGTTTTTGAGCATTTAAAATTGTTAAAGTCATGCTTTTCGGTGATTGGTCAACCTATATGGGTTAATGGTTTACCAATGTAGGTTAAAGTTCTGAAATTTAAGGTACCATGAGGTTTTTGTAACATTGGTTTATGTACTAGTTAACAAATGTGCCATATTAGTCGACCAATATGCCTAATAGTTAACTAGTGTTCCAACAACTATTGAATCTAGAGCATTTAATGCATCTTGGTTGACTAGTATGCTATATTGATCAACTATTGTAATGTATATATATATAACAGTTATAATGGCTAGTTCTTGGTCCCAATGGCTAAGAAAGGTCCTAAAACACTGTAAAGTGTTATTTTCTTATTGGTTTTAGGATTAAGAACATTTTGGGTGTATTTTACATGCAATTGTAAATTATTTTCAAACATTTGGGTATCATTATGTCCGTGCGAGTGAGCCTTTTTAGACTTATCAAGTGAATAAATGAGATATTTTTTAGTTGTAATACTTTAATTTGTTGTCGGATATTGTACTTAGGAGTGTTCTAAGTGGGATCAAGCTTCCTCTTGTGCTTTAAAGAAGATTGTAAAAAGGGTCGTTAGCGAGAAAAATTATACAAAGCTTGTTCTTTACCTTGAAAGAAAAATTACAGTGAAACTCCAAGAAGAGTGTTGGGAGTGGATGTAGGCAATAGTTGTTTGTCAAAGTACTAAAAATTAATTTGCATTCTCTCTTCCTTATCCTCTTTAAATTATTTCTCAATTATTTAATTAATTTATATTAAACAATTTCCTCATTTAAGGACGCTATGAATTTTTTGTTATGGCTTAACAATGCCCCATCTAATTTTCAAAGCCTTATGATTAAGATATTGAAACCCTTCTTAAGGAAATTTCATTTGTTCTTCTTTAATGACATCTTAATCTACAACAACTCTTTTCAACATCATATGAAACCTCTTCAGAAGACAATACAAACACTTTACACTCGTTAGCTTTTCATTAAAGAGTTCAAATGCATCTTCGAAGCAAGATTAATAGATTACTTAGGTCACTCGATTTTAGCTCGAGGAGTGGAAACTAGCCTGAAGAACTAGTTAAAAGGGTTGTTGGGGCTTACTAGTTACTATAGAATATTTATCAAGTAGTCATAGCTAGATCCTTGACAAAGATGTTGAAGAAACAATCATTAAAAGTTAAAAAATAATTGAATAACTAAAAAAAAGACAAGAAAATTGTATTTAATTATTAGCTAAATTTGATATGTGCTTTTTACCAATTTTTACTGTCTTTTTCACAAAGAAGTCTTATTGGTTGGAAGGTTAAACATACGGGTTAGAATTTATAAAGTGTTTACATCTAACCATATTTTTACAATTCAAATAAGTGAAAAGAAAAGGTGATCCAATAATTAAAAAGTTTGAGTGAAGACAGTGATACATAAACCGTTGGTTTATGCCCTACAGCCAATCACTTTGGTTGTAGTTTAGTGAAAAATTATTTAAAGGCATTATTTATCTTTTACATATTTAGATGTATATGATAAAGTTCATGTAATAATTGTACATTGCAAATGAAATTGTACATTGCAAATGAAATTATAATTATGAGATTCATATTGCATTTATGTATTATTCCTAAATGTTTCTAGTTATTGTTCTATTAAGATTGGACATTAATAGAAAGTAAAAAGACTAGCATACATTGTGATTTTCCTTATAAAGGAAGTAGTCGATCACATAGGCTAAAGTATAAAGATACTTAAACAAACGTGTGGGTGCTTGTTAGAGAATAAGTTCACTGAACAGACTTGATATGAGAAATCCATTTAAAATATTACTTGTATTGTAACACCCCATTACCCTAGGATACGAATCGGGACGCCCGTAGGTCGTTCCGACACATAACCTAAGATAACGGAGCGCTACGTGCAATTACTATAGAACTCCAC
>JANQBM010000221.1:19369536-19382528 GCA_025594535.1 Erythroxylum domingense | reverse complement strand
CACGTTAGCAACCCCGCCATCACCAATGGCGGGTTGTCTTATTTTGCTCCCACCCCACTCTTTTAGTCACATTTCAAGGATTAAATTTAATATTAATCATAACATGAGAAAGTAGCCGAGAATAAGTTATTGAGCTGACCTGACTATGAGGATCCCGAATAGAATGTTACTTATGTGTCTGTGAATTTCTTCATAATATAGTTGTATAATTAATCCTTAAATTTAAGGTTACCAAGATATTTCATGTGAGAATTATTATATTTTGATACTACTTATGAACTGCTCTAGGATAATTCAGTCAATAGTACTTAGATGTGGTATGAACCATATGAAGATAGTTGAGTAAGTTAATAAAAGATTCGTAACTCTAAAGTAATTAGAAAGAATGTTCTATTGTTCATGATTAGTAGTAATTTTATGATTCATAATTTATTATTAAAGTTATTTAATTACTGGGATTCAATCAAAAATTGTAAAAAAAAAAAATTTTCGTGCCCATGATTCATTCACGGTTGGTTTCCAACACGTACTTAAACTAGTTTGGAATACAAAGAAGATGTTAAGACTATAGGGATATACAAAGGCACAAAGAAAAAAGAAGAAGAAGGTCCAAGTTGACTTAGAGAAAAAAAGTAGGGTTCATAGAGTGACGACATGGTAGATTGTCGAGAAATCTAGTCTTCTTAAGACATTCAAACACATCAATAGCAGTTCTGTGTAGTTTAAATATGGAAACATCAGTTAATGGTTGAGAGATTCCAATAAGCTGAGCACATTTAAGGAATAAATTCACAACAAAGAACTCTATTCTCCACTACAAACTATGACCCAACCTGACTCATTCTTCTGTCACTCGTAAAAGAATTCCGAGACCAATCATAACCTTTCACATACCAAAACAGGTACAAAAATGAAAACAAAGTTTGGAAACACTGATAACTAATGCGGTGGGAACATATTTTTGTTGTTGATATTCCAGCTAACTTGAAGCTATATTGATTACTTCTTCTCTCTACTACATAAAGAGGTTCATCTTCAATTATAGATTATACAGAATTAAGAGCTGAATTTGAAATTATGTAGTTGATGATGTTGGTAATATATGTACCTTAACAAGTATATCAACCCCTTAAACTAAAACAATAGGAACACATCTTCTCCTTAAAGATTATATTGTTGTTTATATCCTACAAATAATCGATTGATTGTATATTTGTTATGCAATTAAATAAAGATATTTTTTGTCTTATACATGTTTGTTTAATTAAATAACATATAGGATAAAGTTTTTGAAATAAATATAATTTAAAAATAAAATTATGATGAAATCATAATTATGATCTCATAATTATATATTATCCCTAAATTATTATTAGTTGTTGTTTTATTGTTACTATATATTAATAGAGTAATAAGACTAGCATGTGTTATATTCTTTTTCTTATGAAAGAAGTAGTCAATATAATAAACTAAGAAGATATTTAAGCAAATGTGTGAGTGTTTGCTAGAAAATAAGTTCACTAAATTGACCTGATATGAGAATTTCATATAGAACATTACTTTGTGTGTATAGCAATTCTCATTGTGATAATTATATAATTAATTCTTCAGCTTGAGATCTCTGAGAAATCTTATATATGGATTGCTACATTTTGGATACTATTTACTACCTATTCTTGTCAATAGTAACTCATTAGGTAGTCACTATATATAGCATCATCTACAAGGAGATAGTTAAGTGATTAATTTACGATTCATCACTCTAAAGTAATTAAGAAAAATATTTTACTATTCGCGATTAATATTGATTTGAGAAATTTTTGGTTAAAGTAGAATGACACTTTCAAAATAATTTTTAAATATTATTAAAAGAAGTCAGTTATTAATGTTAGAGAACCAATACAATTAGATTCAAATAAAGTAGACAATAATTTTATATTCTATGTTTAATCAAAATATTATATGATAAAAAGAATCAATTATACAAAAAAATTATATATGAAAAATTCAAAATTATTTTGACATCCCTAATATTTTATGTGGTCATGATGTATTGCTAAACACAATCTTAATCTATAGGTATAAAGTCTCTAATTAAAGACTTAAAGAGAAATTAAAGAAGTTTAATCTATCTATCTGATCCTAGATACAATTTAAGGTTATAATTTATATTCATTGTTAATATATTTAAGAACCTAATGACTTACCACACAAAGAATGATTGAAGGAGAAAAGGTAATTTAATTAAGTTAAACTTGGTTATATAGTTTGAGAAAATTTAAGCTTAAATATAAGATATTTGATAAATAAAGATGAATATTATATATTGAATATTATATAGATAATTAATATTTAATTAGAATGATTGCGTTTTTATTGAAGTTTAATATAATTTATAATTATAATTCAATATATGCACTAAAAGAGTTAGCACTTCTGACTTATTCCTTTCTACACCACTTGCAAAGTTATCTCGACTCATTTGGGTGGACATAACTAGATGTTGAATGTTTGTGTAGTCACAATGGTTGGTACGAATCTATTTCAAAAATCAATTTAGAAGGAGTTAGAAAAAAAAGGCGACCAAATCTCATAATAAGGTATCATTTGCAATTCAAGCTTTACTTTGTTTTTACATTAATCAACTTATAAAATTAAAGAGATATTAGCATTTAAAAAATTATGATTTTTTTATTTTTCTTTCATTGCCCACGAGATGAGATCCTTTCTCAATTTTCCAATATATATTATCCTAAATTACCATTGAATTCAAAATAATTAAGTAGCATAGATCCTAGAGAATAAAATAACAAGTCATGAAGACTAAAATCTAATGAAATTGAAGAATTCATGATATGTTAACCAATGTTTTTGAACGAACTTGTTCACATTGTTCATATCAAAATGCCTCAAAATTACGATATTTCAGCAGCCAATTTGATTGGTTTTGCACTTCTTGGAGCTTTCACAGGCCTCAATTAAGGGCTATTCTAGGCTTACGAATGAATTCAACTTGAGTGAAACACAAACCCCCACTAATTTTCACATTCCATAGTTCATACTCTATTAAATTTTTTATGTGCTTATATTTCTTGTTCGTACTCTTAAGAGCGAGTTGCTTTCACTTTCTTATGGTCGTTTTTAATTTTTTATTTTAAATTAGTATTTTTTGTTAAAAAAATAAAAAAATATAGTTGAGATTTGTAATTAAAAAATTGAAAATAAAAATATATTTAAATGATATTTGTAATAAAAATTTGAAAACACAAATAAGTTTGATTTCATTATCTTGTTTTTTTTCTCATTAAACTATTAAATATTAATAATACTATTAAATTATAATTTAATTTATTTCTTAACATATCAAATGTTATCTTTAAATTAATTAGTGATCGTAAATGTTGAAAATAAAAAAGTTATGAATATTAATATACTTAAAGAAATTTATTAATTAGTTTTATATAAGAGTCCAATGTAAAACATAAAAATTACAAGTTAAACTCATTAATGCAATAATAGAGCAAAAGTTTTTCATACCTATAAAACTATTATTCTTGATTAGGATTCAAACTCGTTTATCATTCAATAAATTTGATATTCATTTTTTACTAAAAAATCCATAAGATAAAGTTATATCCATTGAGTCAATATTTTATTACATGCTTATTGGAAGCATACAAATTTCTTATTTTTTTTGCATGTAGTATATGCCCTTCACTTCGCTGCAGCATGCTGTGCTTCTTAGAGTGCAATCTTCTAAGATAAGTCAATCTTCTAAGAGATATTAGATAGAGGCATAACTGTATACTCTCGTCACTCAAACTTTTCAATTGTTTTCTTTTCACATACTTGAATTGAAAAAATATGGTTAGATGTAAACACTATACAAATTCTAAACAGTATGTTTAACCTTCCAACCAATAAGACTTCTTGGTTAAAAAGACAGTAAAAATTGATTAAAAAAACACCTATCAAATTTAGCTAAGAATTAAATACAATTTTCTTGATGTTTTTGTCCTTTCCCGATAGTTTATTCATGGTCTAGTTGCTTATTTGGTCACTTAAATAGCCACACTAGTCGACCAATATCCTTTAGTGATCAACCAAAGTTCCTGATTCCTTGACTCCTTTCTTTCTTAAGAGTTTGCAGAGAGTTTAGCCGCACTTAATGGTCAACCAGATACCTGAAGTGGTCAACCAATATGCTCCACTAGTTGACCAGTAGATCGAGTTTTAAAACCAACCATTTTTTAACTATGCCCCCACGACTCACTTTTGGTTCTCTTTAAAACAACTACACTAGTTGACCAGTCAAGTCATATGGTTGACCGGTCCTCCTAATTTTAATCTCTCCTTTACCTCTTTTCTTTTATTATCATATTTTATGTTTATATCTTCAAAGTCCTAAACAATTCACTCTTTTCTTTTAAAAAAATCATCCTATATTTTATAAAAAATCTCTTTAAATTACATCAAATTAAAATTTCTTCATTTTTGGGTTTCAAATTTGGGGATTTTCAATCTTTTCTTAATTAAAAGCTATCTTTTCAAATTGAGCCATACGTAGTTAAATTGTAAAAGAAGTTATGGTTGTTTCTCTTTCAATTATATCGATACATTTTTAATTTTATTTTATTTTGGTATTTTGGGCAATGTTTCATGTTTCTACTTTTGAAATTTGAGGCTTTATAAAATATACATTCTTTTATGAAATTGATTGTTAAATATTACAATTATGCTATTACTTGTTACAATTTTAACCTCTAATTTTGTCAAAACTTGCCTTCGGTACTTTATTTCAATCTTTTAACTTAGGCACAATATCAAAATTGGAGATTTTTAGAATTAGACATAATTATGAATGTTTTTTTAATCAAAATTGACCTTCTGTTTTGACTCCTTAAATATTTAATAACATTCTTTAATGATAAATTTTATCAATCTTAATCAAATATATTTTGATTTTCTTACCAAGCTAGTTTGACGCATAACACTTTACATTATACATTTTTGGTTAATTGATTTCTTTTTGATGATTCTAGAAAAGGAAACAAAGATTGGTAATGTTAGATTTAAGGAGAGTGATGACATTCAAGGGGAGTGATGAAATTTAAGGGGAGGGGTTGATTATTTGTCATTTTTGTACTTTTTCCACATTATGATATATTCTTGAGTGAATTTATGTTATCTTCATATATGGATATTTTTTATCTTGAATATCTTTTTGTTTTTGATATTAAATTATGCCCTTCATATTAAATTTTTTTATGCATAAATTAAGGGGGAGCTAATCATGATCTAGATATTTATTTGTATGCTTAATTTTATTATTCTTTAATATTACAAATATTTTTTCATCATAAAAAAGGGGAGATTTTTGAACCAAGGAAGGTTTAAATTGGTGGTTTGATGATAACAAAACTTAATTACTACCAATGAGTTTATTATTTTAATGAAAAGCAATATAAGACAAAATAAAGTCATAAACTTAAGAAGAAGACTGAAAAAGTTGATAAAGGGAAGTTAAAATCTACAGTCATTGAAATGAAGATCAAACCAAGAACAAAAGAAGATCAAGGCTTATCAAGGACATGCTTTAGTTTGTAATATTCATTATAATCTCACTTTGTTAATTTGATGCTTTAAAAGGCTTATCATGCATAAACATTTTATTTCACTTCATTGCATGAGTCTTTACAGTCATTAAGAGGCATTAAAGCTTTTGATTTTATTTCAAAAAAAGTTTAAGGAACATTTTGTGAAGTGTTTAAATCATAATTGGATCAAACAAATTAGTTTTTGAGCATTTAAAATTGTTAAAGTCATGCTTTTTGGTGATTGGTCAACCAATATGGGTTAATGGTTGACCAATGTAGGTTAAAGTTGTGAAATTTGAGGTAGCATGAGGTTTTTGTAACATTGGTTTATGTACTAGTTAACAAATGTGTCATAATAGTCGGCCAATATGCCTACTAGTTAACTAGTGTTCCAACAACTATTGAATCTAGAGCATTTAATGCATCTTGGTCGACTAGTATGCTATATTGGTCAATTATTGTAATGCATATAATAGTTATAATGGCTAGTTCTTGGCCCAATGGCTAAGAAGGGGCCTAAAACACTATAAAGTGTTGTTTTCTTATTGGCTTTAGGATTAAGAACATTTTGGGTGTATTTTATATGTATTTGTAATTTATTTTCAAACATTTGAGTATCATTGTGTCTATGTGAGTAAGTCATTTTAGACTTATCAAATGAATAAATGAGATATTTTTTAGTTGTAATACTTTCATTTGTTGTTGGATATTGTACTTGGAAGTGTTCTAAGTGATATTAAGCTTCCTCTTGTGCTTTAAAGAAGATTGTAAAAAGGGATCCTCCTTAGCAAGAAAAATTGTACAAAGGTTATTCTTTGCCTTGAAAGAAAAATTATAGCGGAACTCCAAGAAGAGTGTTGGGAGTGGATGTAGGCAATAGTTGTTTGTCCAAGTACTATAAATTGATTTGCATTCTCTTTTACTTATCCTCTTTAAATTATTACTTAATTGTTTAATTAATTTATATTAAACAATTTCCTCATTTAAGGACATTATAAATGCTTTTTTATGGCCTAACAATGCCCCATCTAATTTTTAAAGCCTTATGATTGAGATATTGAAACCTTTCTTAAGGAAATTTCATTTGGTCTTCTTTAGTGACGTCTTAATCTTCAACAACTCTTTTCAACATCATATGAAACTTCTTCAGAAGACA
Organism: Erythroxylum domingense; assembly: GCA_025594535.1. Taxonomy (NCBI): domain Eukaryota; kingdom Viridiplantae; phylum Streptophyta; class Magnoliopsida; order Malpighiales; family Erythroxylaceae; genus Erythroxylum; species Erythroxylum domingense. The sequence continues at coordinate 19,375,775 of JANQBM010000221.1, read as the reverse complement.
GTACAAATACTTTAAACTTGTTAGCTTTTCATTAAAGAGTTCAAATGCATCTTCGAAGCAAGATAAATAGATTACCTAGGTCACTCGATTTTAGCTGGAGGAGTGGAAAATAAGCTGAAGAACTAGTTAAGAGGGTTGTTGGGGCTTACTAGTTACTATAGAAGATTTATCAAGTAGTCATAACTAGATCCTTGACAAAGATGTTGAACAAACAATTGTTAAAAGTTAACATTAGTTAAACAAACTAGGATATTAGTGGACCAGTGCATTTTGAAAAATTAGAAAATAACATCAAAACTTTAAAAAATATTAAAACACATATCAACCAATTAAATATTAATTAAAAAGGAGTTTAACAATATAAGGGGCCTTATAAGAAAGAATTCCTATGAATAAAACTAATTTTCTTATAATTGTGCAAGATTTATTCTTATTAAAAAGTTTAGAGAAATAATTTCCTAATTAATGTAAATTCTAACTTATTATCCTTATTTTGTACAATAATCTATAAGTCTAGGTAAAGTTCACATTTTAAAAATAATTATTAGACACCTTATTTATAATTCAAATCCAAACAAACATCACTAATATTCTTAAATTGACACATAAATATAAGTTATCACATATTTCTAAATTATAAACTAATAATTACCTCATATTGAACATTGCTGTTGAGAGATTTAAATGAAGATTCTTCTTGAGATTACAATCCATTGGAAGCTTCTCATCCTTCACATCTCTCTAGCTTGGATTAACAATTGTCTCTTTCGAAAAGTCTTTGGTAGCTAAAATCTCCATATCTTACAAAAACATCTTATAGACTCTTTTTGAAGGCATGAAGATTAGATTCATCATGATAAAATGTATATAACTCCTTAATAATATTCAATTTAATGGCTACTATCTCTACTACATACTATTTGCTATTTCTTTTTTAATAACCTTACAAAATAAAGTAATCCATATGTTTTATGAACCTAAATAAGCTTAGTTCTTTGGTTGTTAGGTTCCTTCTTCTTTTCAATTTACATTTTCAAAGGTTTACTTGACATTCTTTGTTTAAGAAAACAAAATATATCAACATATCCACACCATAAAAAGGACATAGTATGTTACATGAGTGATGATGGTGCATATTTGCATTTCTTAAATGTCTTGATGTGTATGAATAACATGGAATCTTCCTTTGGACTTTAAATTTATTAAATGTTATCCTAGGGTATTGAAATGATGTATAAGTATATCTATCATACCTACTATGAATGGAATTTTGAAGTATGTTCTTTGAGGCCTAAAAGTTTGCGAGTGAGTTTACATGTTATCATAGAAGTTATTCATGTTCTTCTATTGATAGTCATGAACTTTATGCCTAGGTTGTGGGTCATATATAAAAGCATGAAGCTTGCTTTTAGAATTATACATAGTGGATAGGCTTAACAAAACTTTCCTGGCCTGGCCTGACTTGACCTGGCTCGGCTTGAATTGTGTAGATTTTAGGCTGGGATTAGGCTTTTTTTTTATAAATTGAATAGGCTTCAAACCAAGATTGGGCTCAAGTTGTTAGGTTAGGCCCAATCTGAAGCTAATAAATTTTAAGTAAAATGACGTTATTTTGAGTAAAATGATGTTATTTTTAATTTTTAAATTTTAAAAGTATATATTTAATCAAGCCCCATCAAGCTACCCAAACCCTATTGGATTTGTTCTTAAGCCTTAGGCCTGATTGGGTTTTAAGTCTAGCTTAAGCCTAAATTCAAAATTTTGAGTTGTGTTCAAACCCACCAAGGCTGAAGTCCAGCTTGAGCATTGCCATCACTGCTAGTAGATATGGAATGTGCATGCATAGGGATGTGGATAGTCCATACTCATTTGTAAACAGTGGTTCTTTTGTTATGCAAATATTGTCCTTTGAGCTCTTAACATGTGTTGTAATTTTTCACTCCCTTTAATAAATTTGGATGATGAGTCCTTGAGGGAATCTACATCGTTTTTCAATGTTTCTTTTTCATGCCTTTATGTGTTTAAATCATTAATGTGTCATTAATGATCATATTTTTGGATGCTTTATTGATATGCAATTAGCTTTTTTTCTTTTCATTCTCACTCATGCATGCATCTAGATTGTTTTAGGCCTTTTTGAGTTTTGAGGATAACTTTTTTTATGCTTATAATTTAGAGGCTCTCAACTAATTCATTGTATGTCAAATCAATATCACTATCATTATCATAATAATTAAGGATAGATGTTACCTTGTCATTGTCCATAATAGTAAAGCACATATGAGTTTTCTCTTTTTGCAAATGCTCATTTTTGTATTCACTTGTATCATTCGAAGTTGATGCTTTAATTGCTTTCTCCTTGTCATTCTCCTCCTTTTTATAGTTTCTTTAGCACTTCTCGTTATCTTTTAGTAGAGAACATTGTGACCTTACATGACCAAATTTTTTATATTTAAAGAAAATGATATTAGAGGATTTATGTTTTAAATCGCTTTTACCTTCCTTAAAGTCCTTTCTTTTGGAGAATTTCTTCTTTAAGTATTTAATGAATTTTCTAATAAGTAAAACAATATCGTTTTTTTTCACTAATTAATGTCTCCACTTGATTCTTATTTTAATGCTTTAAACATATATTCATTTTCTTTTAAGCATTGTTTCTTCTTATGTCTGTTAAAGCCTGATTTCGTATGTGAGAAAAGATCCAATATGTTCCTTTTATAGCAATGTTGCTAAATCCTTAGATTCTTGTATAACCTTCACTTTAGCTTCTCATGTCATTGGAAGTGACCTAAGTAAATTTCTTACCATTTCAAAATTAATATAGGTCTTTTTAAGACCAATGACCTTAGTAATTTTCTTAGCATTTCAACAATAGTATAGGTCTTTCGAAGACATATAAGAGCATATAATAATAACCATAAATATAGTATACATACCATATATTCTTTCATCGTGGTTCATTTGAAACAATTCATATTGATGTGTTAGCATGCTTAATTTTCTCTCATTTACTTGATTTGTTCCCTTGTGTGTAACTTTTAAAGTTTGCCAAATTTTCATAAGTTGTTTCACAAAAAGAGAACCTATTGAATTCATTTATTTCTAAAGCATACAAAAAAGGATGTGTATGACACTATTAGTCAAGGAAACTATTCTTTTATCTTGAGGTTCTCATGTTTCCTTTAATTTGGGTACCTTTTTGTTATCTATATTTTTTGCAGCAATAAAGGGATCATTTGAAAATATTTCCTATAAGCCTACACTTTTGACCATTTAAGAAGAATCTCATCTTAATTTTTCAACAAAGGTAGTCATTGCCATCAAAGAAAGGTGGTCTGCTAATGCTTTATCACTATTGGGCTCCTAAATATGTCATTATGATCTTTTTTATAGGATTTTATTAGAAATACTATCTTAATAAACTCGCTCTAATACCATTTCTTAGTCCCAAAAAGGGGGAGTAAATTGGGTGTTTATAAAATTCAATATTTTTCTAACAAAAGTACTGAATTAACAATAATTAATGTAAATAAAGATGAGGACATTGTTTAATATAAATTAATCAAACAATTGAGTAATAATTTATGGAGGATACGAAAGAGAGAATGCAAATCAATTCATAATGTTTCAGTAAACAACCTTTACTTTTGTCTACTCCCAAGATACTTCTTATGATTCTACTATAATTCTTCTTTCAAGATGAAGAAAAATCATTCTACAATATTTTTCTTTGAAAAATTAAAGAAATTTCATTTACTATAGTAAAACTATATACAACTTTAAAAGGAGGGTTCCTTGAAGGAAAATCAAAGTTGCTCGCTACAATGGATAAAGTATAAATCTATTATACTATGTAATTAAGGCCTCCATCTTGATTTCATATGAGCTATCAGTTTGTGTGCCACTTCCTTGGCAATAACAAGAGCTTTAAGCTCATTGAAAATGTTATCAGCTAATTGATATTTATAAGTTTGCTCCCTTCTGTAGATCTATTTATTCATTTCCTTCCATATATTGTAGATTGTATATGTAAAAGTAGTGCTAAAGAGTATTCCATCATCTTTTCTGTAGGTTAGAGACTCTAATGATCCAGTCTAATGTATTGTCCAATCATATGAGTTACTGGAAGCTTCGAGTTTATGAAGCAATTGACTCCATAGAGTTTTGGAATAAATGCAATTGAAGAATATATGACTTATTTCTTCATATAACAATCAACATACTTCACAAATTGGATCAAAGTTCCTATGCCATCAATCTTTAGCGCTTAATCTATTTTTGATAGCTAGCCAACAAAACATTGAATTTTTAGGGTTGATACTTCTCTTTCATAGTAGTTTATACCACAAACTACTAGAGATTCTATTTGGGGACTAATGTAGCAAGATTTATTAGTGAAAATGCCCTTAGGATGTGGCTTCCAGACAATCATGTCCATATTGCTGCTGGTGTAAAGGCCTGGAAAATATTGGTATAGGGTATTAAAATCCTTTGAAATTTCTAAACCATTGCCCTTCTGAAATGAGTGAAGAGACTTTAATGTTTAATAGAATTTGATGCCATAGGTGTGCAAGCTTAATTCTTTGAATTAAGGGATTGAAGTTTGTCCAATTATCATACCATAACCAAATATCATTCCCATTTCCAATATGATGAATGATAAAACGATAAATAAGTTCTCTGGTTTTTAACATTTGAGTAAAAATTGATGAACAATCCTTAATAATTGGTAATTGCTAAAAATTCTGAGCTAAGAGGTAGGTTTCATGAAACCATTTAATCTAAATATTATTTTTATCAGTAAGCAGTCTCTAATTTTTTTTTGCAAAGAAGTACTTTTTGCATGATCGTGGTTGAGATTATGCCTATGCTTCCATTATTCTTTAGAATAGTTACATCATCCCATTTCACTTTTTCTTTTTTAATATTCACCATAGAACCCAACCAAAGGAATGCTTTTAAAGTTCTATCTATCTCCTTATTCATCCTTTTAGGAAATATCCAGTGATTAATCCAACGGATTTGTAGATTGCTAAGAACTGAAATAATGAGAGTGAATATTATGGCCATGGAGAGAATTTGTTCTACCAAGCTAGGATTTTAGCTCTGTATCTTTCCAAGAGAGGAATGCAATCTAAATAGGTAAATTTGGCATTAGAAATGGGAACTCCCAAATATTTGAAAGGAGGAGTATATAGCTACATTCCAAGAGTTCTTGCAATCTTATCATAATTAGTAATATTCGAGGGACAATAAAGACAACTTTTCTGAAGATTAACAGTCAAACTAGACAACTTGAGAATCTGGAAAAAATGCCTTTAATGATATTAATGGAGAACATATCAACCCCTGATAGAAGCAATAAATCATCAGCAAACATCAAATGATTGAGTCTGAGTGAATTCCATTTATAATGATAGTTGAATTTGCCATTATGATGTAGTAGCTGCTCAAGCATTCTAGATAGCCCTTCCATAACCAGAACAAAGAGGTAAGGGGATAGGGGGATCCCTTTGCGTAATCCCTCTTGCACATTTCATAGGTTTAGTAGGACTACATTAACTAGTATACTCACTGATGAGAATTGGAGGCACATTATAAGCTAGTTTCTGTATTGAATAGGGAATTCCAAGGCATCCAAAAATAGTCAAACAAAATCCCAGCTAGCAATGTCATAGGTCTTATAAAAGTCTATCTTCCACATGTAGTTTTTCAATTTTTTCCTGTTTGGTAATCCTTAAAAAGTTCTTGTATGAGCATATTGTTATCACCTAACGGTCTTCCTTCTATGAAAGCCCCTTAGTTCAAGCAGACAATCTCACTCAACACCTTTTTCAGTGGATTCGTTAATAGCATAGCAATAACCTTATAGATGAAATTGAAGCACGATATAGGCTGATATTCAAATAAAGACCTAGGATTCAACTTCTTAGGAACTAGGCAGATGAAGGTGTGATTTATTTCTTTCATCATGTTGCAAGAAGCCAAGGTTTCCAAAATAGAAAATGTGAGTAGTTCTCCAGTAATTTGCCAGTCTATTGAAAAAAAATATGCAATGAAGTCATCTGGTCCAGATGTCTTCAAAGCGTTTAGGTGTAACACCCCACTCCCACTAGATCCGAACCCGATATCGACGGTGATACCCGAGTCCGTGCCCGCGAGGGTGGCGTGTCACATCACTAAACAATTAAACTTGATATACTTTTTTTTAAATCCTCTTATCAAACATCGTTAATTTT
>JANQBM010000221.1:19216856-19250436 GCA_025594535.1 Erythroxylum domingense | reverse complement strand
GTCTGGAAGAACAAAACCGTGCGGGCCAAGCCCAAAGCGGACAATATCTGCAAGCGGGTGGTCTGGGCTGTTACAATAAGTTGATTTGATTATATTGCAACTGAGAGAGATAGACCTCATCTTAGGCATAAATTGGCTCACTACACATAGGCCAGTGATAAATTGCTATACTAAGGAGGTAGTGCTTGAATCCTATAATCAGCCAAGAGTGGTGTTTCGAGGAGTTAGTCAGGTAGTGTCAGCCCGACTAATTTCATTTCTGAGTGCTTTGAGATTGATTTGAGGTGGATGCGAGGGTTATCTAGCCCACGTGCTAGATACTCGGAATGAAGAAACCATTCAGGAGATTCCTATTGTTAGGGAATTTCTGGATGTGTTTCTGGCTGAACTACCAAGATTACTCTCAGATAGGGAGACGAAATTCACTATTGATATTGTCCCAAGTTCCGCTCCTATATCAATTCCTCCATATAGGATGGCGCCTACTGAACTGAAAGAACTGAAAACCTAGTTGCAGGAATTGTTAGATAAGGGTTTCATCAAGCCTAGTGTGTCACCTTGGGGAGCTCTGGTATTGTTTGTAAAGAAGAAGGATGGAACTCTGAGATTGTGTACCGACAATTGAATCAGATAACAGTTAAGAATAAATATCCACTGCCGAGGATTGATGATTTGTTTGGCCAGTTACAGGGAGCTCAGGTGTTCACAAAGTTAGATTTGAGATCAGGATATTACCAGCGAAAGATAGCTAAGACGGATGATCCCAAGAGTGCATTTAGAACCAGATATGGGCACTTCGAGTTTTTGGTAATGCCATTTGGATTGACTAATGCTCTGGCAGCTTTTATGGCATTGACGAATAACGTATTTCAACCTTATTTAGATCAATTTGTAATTGTCTTTATTGATGAAATTTTGGTGTACTCGAAGTGTAGAGAAGATCATGTGGCACATCTAAGAATGATTCTTCAGACAGTGAGGGAGAAACAGTTATATGTCAAGTTCAGCAAGTGCGAATTTTGGCTTGATCGAGTAGTATTTCTGGGTCACATCGTGTCTGGACAAGACATTCAGGTAGACCCAAAGAAAATAGAAGCAGTAATAAAATGGGAGGCTTCGAAGAATATGATTGAGATCCAGAGTTTCATTGGATTAGCTGGGTATTATAGAAGGTTTGTCGAAGGGTTTTCATTGATTTCGGCCCCTTTGACAAAACTTCTGAGAAATAATGTACCTTTCAGATGGAGTGATGATTGTCAAAGGAGTTTTGAGGAGCTAAAATATCGGTTAATTTCAGCACCTGTGTTAGCTATCCTATCGAGTTCTAGAGGTTATATTGTGTACACTGACGCGTCGCATCAGGGTTTAGGTTGTGTTCTGATGCAACATGGTAAAATAGTACCATATACATCGAGACAGTTGAGATCTCATGAATTTAATTATCCAATTCATGATCTAGAACTTGCTGCAGTAGTATTTTCTTTAAAAATCTGGAGACACTACTTGTATGGAGAAACTTTTTAAGTGTACACTGATCATAAAAGTTTGAAATATCTGTTGGGCCAGAAGGAGTTAAATATGAGACAGAGGAGGTGGATAGAATTGTTAAAAGACTATGATTGTACAATTAAGTATCATCCTGGCAAAGCTAATGTTGTAGCTGATGCATTGAGTAGGAAATCATATAGCAGTGAGGCACAAGTACAGTTATCGAGGTTACCTAGCCTAATGCATTTGAGAACACTAAATGTTGATTTGAATTTGGAGCAGAATGATACATTAATAGCCACTTTGAAGTTGAGACCTATTTTGGTGGAACGAATCGAAGAGGCTCAGAGCAGACATCCAGATTTAGTGAAGTTAAATGAGAAGTTGAAAGTGAATCCAGATTCTGAGTTTGAAGTGAGAGATGATATTTTGACGTTAAAGCAAAGACTATGTATGCCAAATGTTGATAATTTGAGGAAAGAAATTTTAGAGGAAGCACATTTAGCAGCTTATGCTATGCATCCTGGTACTACCAAGATGTATAACATTCTGAAACAACATTACTGGTGGCCTGGCATGAAAAAGCAAGTAGCAGAGTTTGTTTCTAAATGTATAACTTGCCAACAAGTTAAGGCTGAGCATCAGGCTCCAGCTGGAAAATTGCATTCGTTACCTATTCCAGAGTGGAAATGGGAATGAATCACGATGGATTTCATTATAGGTTTGCCAAGGATTTCGAGGCAACATGATGCCATTTGGGTCACTGTGGATAGACTGACCAAATCGGCTCATTTCTTGCTAGTGAGAGAAAATCTTTCACTAGATCAGTTAGCTCAGCAATATGTGAATGAGGTTATGAGATTACATGGGGTTCCAGTGTCCATAGTTTCGGACAGGTTTCTTAGATTTACCTCGAGATTTTAGGGTCATTTACAGACAACTTTGGGTACCAAACTAAATTTTAGTACGACCTTTCATCCTCAAACAGATGGTCATAGTGAGAGAATGATCAAGACTGTTGAGAATATGCTCAGAGGTTGTGTTCTGGAGTTTCAGGGAGCATGGGATAAATATATAACTTTGATTGAATTCGTCTACAATAATCAGTACTATAGCAGTATTGGTATGGCTCCATATGAGGCGTTGTACGGCAGGAAGTGTTTTCGCCCTTATACTGGGATGAAGAGGGTTTAAGAATTGTTGAAGGCCCAGAATTGATTTAGGATACCATTGATAAGGTAAAATTTATCTGTAGCAGAATTAAAATGGCACAAGATATATAGAAAAACTATGTGGATCAACACAGGAGAGATATGGAGTACCAAGTTGGTGACAAGGTATTTCTGAGAGTATCACCTTGGCGAGGTATACTGAGATTTGGAAAGAAAGGGAAGTTAAGTCCGAGGTATATTGGTCTAAATGAGATAATTGGAAGAATTGGACCATTAGCTTATAAGTTAGCCTTACCTTTGGAAATGGCTCAGCTACATAATGTGTTTCATGTAAGCATGCATAGGCGATATCAGTCGGATCCAGCTCATGTGATACCGACTCAGGAGATTGAAGTTTCTAGTAATCTGAGCTATATTGAAGAGCCTGTGAAGATAATTGGCTATTAGAATAATCAACTGAGGAATCGAGTGATCCCAATGGTGAAAATCCTTTGGAAGAACCATTCGAATGATGAAGCCACATGGGAAATGGAGGAGCATATGAGGACTTAGTACCCCTACCTATTTGATCATTCAAACAAAAATTTCGAGGACGAAATTTTTGTTAGGAGGGGAGAATTGTAACATCCCGTTACCCATGTTAAGGCTAGAATAGTAATATATTATAAATTATTGAGAAATTAAGAAAATACACGTCATGCATAAGTTAATTGTGACATACACATTTATTTTACACATTCATATTGTACACGCAGTCTTTGGCATTTTTTGGTAAATTTGATTTATAAGTGAAAATTGTGGATTAAATTGGAGTGTATTAAATATGATTTGGCAATTTTGGTATATTTTGGATATTTTGAAATTTTTGGTGAATTATTTTTGAGCTGAAAATGTATTTGGAGAGTCATATTATTATTTGGAAATTTTTGGTGAATTTTAAAAAAATATTGATTTATGGGCCAATTATGGTGTGACACCTGGCAATCTATAAATGTGACAAATGGCTAGTAAGTATGATGACACATGGACTGATAATGGGTGAAAAATGTATTGCATGCAAAGAGTATACGTAGAAAATATTTTTTTTGGATGGACAAGTCTTCAGTTGTCACTTAACTTTTTTCCCCTTCTTTTGTTGTTTCCTTCACCGAAGAAATACTAGGGTTCACAATAGCTTGTTTATCCTCTATTCTGTAAATGTGTTTCACCCTCATTACTGGAACTAATTGCTGAATCAAGTAAGTTACGAATTCTTTTTCATGGTTACATTATGGATAAATGACAAAGAAATGATGTTTTCATGCTTGATGATGGGCACATGCATGAACATTTTTAGGCTGTATATTGTTTTAAAATATATATATATATATATATGCAGAAAAGTTGATGACCACATGCTCTGTTTTCACAGTATATGTGTAAATGTTTGGGTAATGTTAAAGATGGCTTTCAATGAGGTTAGAGTTAAAGAGGATAGAGAGCACAATGAGGTGTTATGTTTTAAGGAGTAAAATGATTAAAAAAAATGTGGGCTGATGTAAAAAGAAAAAGATGAGAAAGGTACAGAGTTATATAAATACAATAGAGGGAGAAAGTGAAATTGAGATTTCTGATTTTTGATGATTAACTACAAACCTTGCATTTTTTGATTTGTTATGAGTTTTTGAGGCGAAGGAAGAGCAGGAAGTTGGTTTATGTAATGAATGTAGTAGATATGAAGTGTAAAAATGAAAAAAAAAGTAAGGAGTTGTTGGTGAAGAAGATGAAGTTGGCGTGTTAGTGAGAGAAAAGGTGATGGTTTATGTGTGTGGGTTTAAAACTAGAGTATTTCATTGAACAGCCCTCAGTCTTTTGCCTATTACATTTCCATTCGAACTCCAAATAACTTGAAACTTGGACCAATGGATTTCTAGGAAATTTTTGTTTTTCTCCATAAAAATTTAGAGTTATCTGAATTGGTTTGAAAGTGATTGATAGGATGAAAGAGTGGAAGTCTATAGGAATGTTATGAATTGGAAATTTTTCATGATCATGTTTCCATTTTCTAATTATACCTTGAACTGTAGATCCCTAAATGAGTTGATTTTTAGTTCTTATTAAACTAGAGACATATGTGTACAACATTTGTGAAGAAGTCGAATTGTAATTCCGTCTCTATGATTTTCAAAATTGGCATGAAACTGAGTTTTAACTTAGACTGTAGCATTACCAGGGACAGAAATCATATTATGTGGTTATTGAATAAACTGTATTTATGTGGGCTGAATTAGACTGCGGTGTCTTCACCAAAGTTGTATCTTATTTTCTTAGATTTAAATTGGTATAAATTTTGTGTTTTTTTGGATGTCTGAGCTGAAAGATATGAGTTGTACAATTAGAGGGTATGATCATGTACTAGCCAAAAGTTCACATGTGCAAAGTCTGTGGTATTTTGTGCATAAATCATTGAATACGGAATCCAATTGGATGATCATGGTTTCATTAGAAACTTAAGACACTGTATAACAACTTTTTAGAAGGAAGTTTTGCCTAATTCTGTCATTTACCCTATCAGATTAATTATGCAAAGTTGACCCGAAATCATTTGGATAAAAAATCTGAAGTGGTCAATTAGGTTATGATATTAATTTCACATTGTTTTATAATGGTCCAAAATTATAAAATACAAATGATATTAATGAGGTCTTGATATCTGAATGTTTTGATGATTAGAATCAATATGATATCTTGGAACTGTCATTGAACCTGCATTGTGCATACTTTCTATACATTGATGTGCATAAAAGAACACTTATACATTATGCAAAAAAGTGATATTTGTGAATGTGTTGTATATGTTTTAGAGGAGCACATTGGACGCCATTCAGATATTGCCAGACCATCCAGGCAATAACTTCATAGAGCATACTGTGAGTCAACCTAGATGAATTTCCTAGGATTGATTTAATTTGATTTTTTTAGGCTTCCAATTATTAAACTGTTTGTGAGTCGTTTCTGGATTCCGGACCTGAGGTCCAAGGAGTTAATAGTTGGGCATATATTGGGAGTGTTTTGACTTGATATGAATTTGACTTTTGATTCTCAACGAAAGTTGAATGTCGGGCTTAGGTCCGATGACTGTGAAATCTTGTCTGAGCTTTTGTCTAAGATTGTGATATATGAGATTTTCTGAAATTGTTGCATTTCATAAATTGCATGCTCAAATAAAGGTGTTGTGACCTGAGTTGCCAGTATGAAGTGCTTCCACATAGAGCTTTGCTCCGTGATATCTAATTTTGCACGTAGAGCTATGCTTCATGAATTCTGTTTGACGGAGCCTTATAGGCCAGTATTTGTATAAGTTTGTGATAAGCACTTGGTCATAACAATAAGAAAGAATGTTGAGTCTCATGCATATAACATTATAAGATTGAATTTCTTTTAATGATCTGGAAAACTGAAACGAATGATAAGTTGATATGATTTATTTGTTATCCTTGGCTATGTGGATTGTGAGATTATATGATATACCATGTTGTGCAAATATCTGGAGTGTATATATGATCTGAATGAATATATGTGAAATATGTGGTATGTGTGTGTAATCCGGTGATTCATCAATGATGGTTCACTCATTGAGTTTGCAAAACTTATCAAAAATTACAATGTGGCTTTTCAGGTATGAGATAGGAGACCTAGTTCCTTAGTCAGGACTTAAAGAATCTTTTGGATAGAGAAATGTCTCAGATGTCTATCAGCTGACAATAGAAGTGATACATTTTTTGTTATTTTTGTAGTTTTGCTAGCACCTATATAAGGTTTTGTAAATATTTGTTTGATTGAAACAGTGTAAGCTTTATGAATGAATGGTTTTAAAATTTGATGACTTTTTATTATGTTAGATGATGCCATGTGTAAGTTGGATCTATTTTGCTCTAACATACCATTATCATAGGATATGTACTTGAATGTTCCTGAAAGTTTGGGTATGTACCCTATGGTAGCGGGATGTTGCAAACATATTCATCTATAAGCATTCACACATTTTATAGAATAAAAATCCTCAAAACATTGCAATTGTTCAATTTATTCATATCATATGTGTAGTATACTTTACAGACAGAGCTGTGGACTCTAATAGGTTGATATTGTATAAACATGGATGATGGACATAATGCTACATTGTAAATTATGGTTTATGAAATGAAATGAGGAAATTTTGGATTTTATACATTGTGTTATTTATGATTTTAATAATGATGCCATGCGATATAGTGAGTTTATACGCCATTTTTGTCTAGCATGTGCACATTCTTCCTAAGGGTGTACGGATATATGTCATATGGGAGTGGGGTGCTACAGTTGGTGGTATTAGAGCATAGTTGACATCCACAAGAATATGTAAGAATATTAAGCATAAAATATTGTGAGAATTTCGGATGGTAATTGAAGTTATTGTTTATTATAGGTCATCTGTCATAGGTGATGAAGTGGAACAGTCAGCTGACCTAAGATCAGAAAGAGCCAGTAGAGCTATGTCTCGACCTAAGGGAATGCCTCCAAGAATTCCTAAGAAAAGGGAAAAGAGGTACGATAAACTGCAAAAGTAGGGGTTGTGGACTTCTATGGAAGTACAGACCCTGCAGAGGCCGATGGATGGCTAAAGAGAATAGAGGGAGTCTTTGAGCAGATGGATTGTGAGTCGAATGAGAGGTTTGACTATGTTGTTTCTCTATTACATGGCCCAGCTTACCAATGGTGGAAATTATTCCAAGCAGTACCATTAGGCCTTGTAATTCGAGATGGGAAGACTTTTTTAGAGTCTTCAAGGAAAATTACATGCCCAAGATCTACATGGATAGAAAGATGAAGGAATTTCTAAATCTGAAGCAAGGCAATTTATCTATTAGAGTATGAGGTTAAATTCAATAAGCTGATGGGATATGCTATTGCCTTGATTCCTACTAAGGAAGACAAGTGTAGGAGATTTGCAGACAGACTAAACATAGAGATCCAGACAAGGTTAGCCATTTCTAACCTAATTAGTTTTACAGAACTACGTGCTACCTCGATCCAAATTGAGCAATTGTTAAAAGACAAGCAGTTTGAGTATAGATCAGATTCTAGATAGAAAAGGCCCAGTGAATATCAAGACGATTCTAGCAGGAGGTTCAACAAGCAGCATAATCAAGCTTTTAGACCATCCACTAGATTACGACTGTCGGGGCTCAGACAGAGGGGTAGTTTTGTTCAGTCTGGTAATAACAGAGGTGCAGTATCGGGCCAATTGCCGACTTGTGAGTAATGTGGGAAGAAGCACAGTGGTGAATGCTGAAAGTTGACAGGAGCCTACATTTGGTGCGGCTCACTTGATCATCAGATCAGGGACTGTTATGTGGTGTTTGGAACACAATCTAGTGGGAGAGGAAGTATGGTGATAGAAACTATAGTTCAATAGAACCAAGCTAGTGGGTCTGGACAGAGAGGCTATGGCAGAGGCAGAATAAGTTCTAGGGGTGCTACTGGTAGGACTGAGGTGCAGAGCAATCAACCATAGTCTCAGGCCCGATTCTAAGTAATGACGAGACAAGAGGCTCAAGAGTCTTTAAATGACATTACAAGTGTGTTACTAATATTTACTTTTAAAGCTTTTGCATTACTAGATCCTGTATTTATGCATTCTTTTATCTCATTGCATATGGCATCTAGATTGCATTGTGATAGAGAATTATTGAGATGTGGATTAGAGGTGAGTAGACCGATAGGTAGTACCACCGTGATAGGGGAAGTCTGGAAGAGGTATTTGATTCTAATTGAACGGGAAGAGTTAGAGGTAGACTTGATAGTGTGTTATAGCTAAAAGAAATCGATGTTATCCTAGGTATGGATTGGTTCACTACTCATAGGGCCATCATGAATTGTCAAACTAAGGAGTATTATTTGAATCCCCTGATCAGCCGAGAGCAGAGTTCAGAGGTATTAGCCAAGAAGTGCTAGCCAGGCTAATTTCATTTATGAGTTCCTTGAGGTTGATGCAAGGAGGATGTGAGAATTTTTTGACGTACATCATTGATACTCAAACTGATCAGGATATGCAGGATACTCCTGTGATTAGGGAAATCCTAGATGTGTTTCCTATAAAGTTACCTAGCTTACCTCTAGATTGAGAAATAGAATTCATAATTGATGTAGTTCTAGGTGTTGCTCCTATATTTATTCTCCCATATAGGATGGAACCTATGGAACTGAAGGAGTTGAAGATTAAGTTATAGGAGTTTCTAGATAAGGGATTTATTAGACCCAGTGTTTCACCCTAGGGAGCTCCAGTTTTATTTGTGAAGAAGAAGGATGGAACGTTAAGACTGTGCGTCGATTATAGGTAACTAAATCGGGTCACAGTGAAGAACAAGTACTTGTTGCCTAAAATTGATGATTTGTTTGATCAATTGCGGAGAGCTTAGATGTTCACTAAGTTGGATTTGAGGTCTGGGTATTATTAGTTGAAGATAGCAGAGACTGATGTACCAAAGAGTACTTTTAGGAGCAGGTATGAACATTATAAATTTTTAGTAATGTCGTTTGTGTTGACTTATGCCCTTGCTGCATTTATGGAATTGATTAATAATGTGTTTTAGCCCTAGCTAGATCGTTTTGTGATAATGTTTATTGATGAAATTTTGGTGTATTTGAAGAATAGAGAAGAGCATGTTAAGCACTTAAGAATGATACTACAGATTATGAGGGAGAAACGACTATATGCTAAATTTAGTAAATGTGTTTTGGCTGAGTCAAGTGATGTTTTTGGGTTATATAGTAAATGGGCAAGGTATTTAAGTGGATCCAATGAAGATAAAGGCGGTAATGAAATGGGAAGCTCCGAAGAATGTGTTTAAAATCTGGAGTTTCTTAAGATTAGCTAGACATTATCGTAGGTTTGTCAAGAGGTTTTCTCTGATCTTAGCCCCTCTGACTAAACTTCTAAGGAAGAATGTGGTTTTCAGATGGAATGATAAGTGTTAGAGAAGTGTTGAGGAACTGAAACATCAGTTGACTGTAACACTGGTGTTGACTATTCCATTAGGAACTGGTGGTTATGTAGTATACAGTGATGCTTCGCATCATGAAATAAGTCGTGTGTTGATGCAGTATGGCAAGGTGATAACCTACGCATCGAGACAATTAATGCCTCACGAGATGAACTATCCCATATATGATTTAGAGCTTGCAGCAGTCGTCTTTGCTCTAAAGTATGGAGACATTATTTATATAGAGAGACATTCCAGATATACACTAATCCTAAGAGCTTGAGGTATTTCCTGAGTTAGAAGGAGTTGAACATGAGATAGAGAAGATGGATTGAGTTGTTAAAGGACTATGACTATATGATTGAGTATCATTCGAGGAAATCTAATATAGTAATAGATGCATTAAGTAGAAAGTTGAATAGTAGTGTAGTTTAGATTCAGTTATCGAGGTTACCAAGCTTGATTCAATTGAGAGTTTTGAATGTGGAGTTGAATATAGAGCATAATGAAACATTAATAGCCATACTCAAGTTGAGATCGATGTTATTTAATAGGATTAGAAGAGTTCAGAATATAGATCCTGAAATGGTGAAACTGATTAAGAAAATTAAGATGAATCCAAATTTTGAATTTGAATTGAGACATGAAACATTATGGTTAAAACAGAAGTTGTGTGTGCCTAATGTGGATGAATTGAGAAAGGAAATTCTAGAGGAAGTGCATGTAGCACCTTATGCTATGCATCCTGGTACTACTAAGATGTATAATACGCTTAAGCAACATTTCTAGTGGCCAACGATGAAGAAACACGTAGTAGATTATGTAGTTAAATTTTTAATTTTTCAGCAAATTAAAGCTTAGTATCAGGCTCCAGTTAGGAAGAAGCTTCATTCGTTGCCTAGTTTGGAGTGGAAATGGGAACAAATCATAATGGATTTTATTATGGGATTGCCTAAGACTCCAAGACAAAATGATGCTATATGGGTGGTAGTGGACCAATTGACTAAGTCGGCCCATTTCTTACCAATGAGAGAGAATAGCTCCCTAGACCAGTGTGAATAAGGTAATAGACTACATAGGGCATCAGTGTCCATAGTTTTAGATAGGGATCCCAAATTTACTTCGAGGTTTTGGAAGAGTCTACAGTCAGCTATGGGTACGAAGTTGAACTTCAGTACTACATTTCATCCTCAAACAAATGGGCAGAGTGAGAGGACAATCAAGACTGTTAAGGATATGCTTAGAGCATATATATTGGAGTTTCAAGGAGCTTGGGATTAATACATAGGCTTGATTGAATTTGCTTACAATAACCATTATCACAGTAGTATCGGTATGGCATCTTATGAGGCATTATACGGCAGAAAATGTCGATCACCTCTATATTGGGATAAGGAAGGTTTGAGAATGATAGAAGGGCCAGAATTGATACAAGATATTGTGGATATAGTGAAACTAATCCGAAACCGAATAAAAGTAGCACAAAATAGATAGAAGAGTTATATAGATTAACACAAAAAGGATATGGAATACAGTGTAGGAGATAAAATATTTCTGAGAGTCCGTCTTGGCAAGGAGTGTTGAGATTTGGCAAGAAGGGAAAATTGAGCCTTAAGTGTATTGGTCCTTATGAAATTCTTGAGAGTGTAAGACCATTAGTGTATAGATTAGCTTTACCAACTGAGATGTATCAGATACATAATGTATTCCACGTGAGTATATTCAAGAGATATAAGTTGGATCCAATGCATGTATTACCAGCTCAAGAGATTGAAATTGCTAGTAATTTGAGTTATGTTGAGGAGTCGGTCAAAATAGTGTGATATCAGACAAAACCGTTCAAGAATCGGATAATTCCATTAGTGAAAGTCCTGTGGAAAAATCACTCGAGTGAGGAAGAAACTTAGGACATAGAAGAGCACATGAGAAAGCAATAACCCCACCTGTTTTATCAATCATTTAAGAATTTCATAGATGCAATTTCTTAAGGAGGAGAGAATTTTAACATCCCATTATCCTATGATCAGGGTTAGAACCCTATAATACTGTACATAAGAATTTAGTAGTACATTTCATACATCATATGGCATACTAGTACATGTGAATAATGTTGATACTCATTAAAATCATTATACATGCATTCATTGACATTTTCTGAGTATAAGTGATTTTAATGCCATTAAAATGTGAATTATGGATTATTTGTCTTGAAAATTGAATTGGTGTGTATAAGTATTGATTTAGGATTTTTGGTGAAATTTAGGAAAGTATTGGAAATTTTGGGTGTTTTGGACTAGAAAAATGCCAAGTGGCAGGACAAGTGATAAATGGAAGTAGAATTAAGAGTCTATTGGTAGGGGAAATTTTTCTTAAATGACATTTGAATTTAAAGAAATATGTCATTGAAATTTAGAGGCAATTGTGGTAGAAATTGGAGTTTATTGGACTAGTTAATGAAAGAACCTAATTCAAACCAATAGAGATTAGACATGTGGGAAGTGACATGTGTCACTTGCCAAGCCCTGTCTTATCTCCCATGACTCTTTGATATTGAAAGACCAATTAGTTGTTTGTTTGTTGCTTTTGTTCTTCTCTTTGTAGCTTTCTTCTCCATCTTTTCTCTTATTTTCTTCATTTACACGATATGCACTCGCCTCCATAAACGTAAGCCTTGCTCTCACCCTTCCTTGCTACCATCATTTCATTATCCCCTAATACAGAGAAGGAATTTTGGATAATTTTCGATAGAGAGGAAGGAAGAAAGTGAAGAATGTTCCAGCAGAAAGTCTACCACCTTAGCTTTATACAATGCAAGATGTCTTCATCCTTCATTGACACATGTCATTTGGCATAGCTTCCATTTGTCTATATACTGCCATTTGTCTCCTAGCTATTGATCCACATGTCACACATTAATTGGTCCACTTGTCACTCTATAATTGTTTCATTTTTTAGTTAACTATTAGTCCAAGTGTCATTGATTTAACTATGCCAAATGTCGCTCAATTTTAGGCTTAGTCATTCTAATTTTCATATCTCAATTAGTCCTACTACTTAGCATTTTTCTAATACTAAATGTACATATTAATTTATCAATGTCCCAATTATGACAATTAATTCCAAATTGCTAAGTATAATCAATCAATTCTTTTCTTTGATAAACCAAAGTATAAGAAATTGGAAAGCACCTTTATATCTCATATAATATTCAATTTCATGCCCCAGAATGTCAATTGCGCCATTTGTCTAACTTAAAATTTATATGTTTGTGCTCATATTATGCCTTTGAACACAATTATAATAATCATGTCATGAATGTACCAATTTTATGCTATATGCTGACACTTATATGACTCATTAGTCTAATTCTTTAAATCTCTCAATCATTTGAGAGACGGGATGCTACAGTGATCCAATCCCGAAACACTCTCTTATATCTTGAATCACCATTCAAGACCATTTTACTCATCCTTCGAGTCTCCTATGTGTGTGACCCATTAGGTTCCTGGTTATGTTATCCACTTGAATTAACACTTAATTCAAGTAAGTCAAGAGCAGTATCTAGCAACACATCATAACCCCCAATTGATCGAAAAGTTAGTAGTTTGACTACAAACCCTTCCATACTCAATGTTGCCATGCAGTTTGTCCTTTCACCATCTATACCCCACTTAATTCAGAGTATGGTCAAAGTGTCAACTCCCACTAAATTGACTACTTCACATCAAGCCTAAGTGTTATTAGATTTTATCTTGAGGATCTCATTACTTTATCTATTATTGAAGACTCTCTTCATGACATATATCTGCTCTAGCCAGAGACTCCCGAATAATGACCCCAATAAGAGGTCGAGAGTATCATCTCCTTCTATCAGGAGTGCTGAATCCTTTATTGGCTACTCAATTACCTCTGAATACCTCAAGCTATACCCAATCACCACCCTATGAGTAACCCTTGAAAGGCAATAATGAATGGAGCCAAAGCACATGATCAGTATTTGAGATATCCTCGAGCACCTCAAGTCAAAGGATACTTGCACCATTGCTATGATGAAACTATCATTGGCACTGGAATAGAATATCCATATGATTGTCTTATAGTAGGTTAATTGAATATACTTACTACCCTTAGTAAGTATCCATATGTTAACTCTGAACAACTCATGTATACAACTTATGAGATCTACTGCTTGATCTAATCAAGGAGTATAACATGCGTTAGTTTATTTGAATTAATGATATCCCATCTCATTAATCTTATGAATAAGGAAAGTTTAGATACTAACATAATTACACATGATAGGAATCCCATTATTATGATCTCATAATGATTTCCTCCATGTTATTTTTTTTATCAAGAGCTTCATTCAATCAATTTAAGATCAACATCAAATACATAAACGTATAAACATTAAAATAATAAAAATGCCTTTATTAATCATAAAATGATTTGTACAATAAGTGCTAAAGGTGATTGAATTTAGAGCACTTCTCTAACACCCATATGTTCTAAGAATTCATAATCATTAACATAGATGAATGACTTTCAAAAATCATAACATGAAGTCAACATTCCAAGCTTTTACTCATGATTAATCAACATTCATCATCTTTAAAAATAAAGCAAGTTAATGGTAGACTTCGAAAATGTGTCTAACTAAAATATTTCCACTGGTACACTCAACACCATTCATAATCATTACGATCCATAACTTTGCATATCATTTCATTTCTCTACCACTAAAATTCACATGAAAAATAATGAATCAAAGGAATTTTCAAGGTTGTAATGTGGGTAAAGGTAAGGTGAGATGTATTTGGGTCAAGTAACTTGAAAACCATTAAGCCAGTGAAACAAAGCAACGCTTAATGTGACATCAAGTGTACAAGCTAACACTCATCAAAAATTAGGGACCATCAGCTGTAGTGAATGAAACATTTATATTTCACAACCCAATTTAACTTTCACACATAAACCACATCAAGTATATACCAATCCAAAGGAATCACTCACACAATTAATGATAATACAATGAAAGCAAAAAAGAGTTAACCTTCTAAGCCAACATCGACCTCATATTCAACATACTCCAATAACACTTTCATGACATCTTTAGGAGGATGCATTAATCATAAACAACTTTTCAACACATATGCAATTCCTCCTTGATACATTTATTTAAACAGTTTTTCCTTTTCTTTTGTTTTTCTCTTTTCTTTCTTTCTTTTCCTTTCTTTTCTTTTCTCTTATAAAAATTAAAATAAACTAGATAAAATGGGAATTTCAATAACAAGATATAAAATAACATCCCAATTGTAGCATCCTGTTACCTATACATATGGTTAGAATAATTAATTATCTCACCTATACATACATAACTCAGGATAAGTGGACATTAGACACATTGTTTGGCACATGCATACAATTGTACATGTTTTTATTTGGCATTTTCGGGTAAGTATGACAAATTGTGAATCTGATAAATGATGAATCAGTAAAGATCAATAGCATACGTGAGGGACTAGCAATGGACCCACGGATAATGTTGTTTAAGCTAGGAAGACTCTACTACAGTTTGTCATTATGACAAATGGTGAGTCATCAAAAATATACAGGACACGTGAGGGACATGGAATGAACTCACGTATTACATTGTTTAAGTTAGGAAAAATCTACCATATTCTTCATTCTTCACTAAAACCCTTCACATCGCGATTCTCTTCCCTAACCTTCATTACCAAATAGCGATCTAGCAGTCTTTGTGGTGTTGCTTCCTATCTCAGTGTTAAAGTATTTACACTGAGCACTTGCTAAGCTAGTAAGTGGTTATAATGTTATTTCCACTGTGTAAATGAACATGTGCATGTGAGATATACATAACTGCATAAAAAGGGTTCATAGTGGAGAGAAGAGTTAACGCAAGGGTTCTGAAGGTTAGTTAAGTCAAAAAGTAACTAGAGAAGAAAGAAAATGTAAGCATAAATAGAAGTCTGTGATTTTGGTATGTATGTGAGTTTTGGCTCCCTGGAGTGTTTGATGTTTTGGAGCTAAGGAGGGAGTAGTATAAATGATACTCGCATGTTAGGAAGTGTAATAGCAATGGAAATGATGAATAGAACCCGTATAGGTACGAGGGATAATATGTTCTTCTCCTTCTGTCTTCTATATTGTATCCTCTGTGATTACGTCAATTTCCTTTGGGTGACGTCATCTTCCTCTGTAAGGATGCGAATGCATCGTCTACAAGTCATTCTCTGTTGTCAGTTATCTTCTTCTGTGAGGATGCATCGTTGTCAAGAGATGTTCCTCTATGAGCCAAACTTCTTCTGTGTTTTGATTCTTCTGAGAACAAACTTCCTCTGTATCACTGTCCATAAACTTCCTCTGTGTCACTATTCATGAACTTCCTTTGTGTCACTGTTCATGAACTTCCTCTGTGTCACTGTTTATGAACTTCATTTGTGTTACTGTTCACAGAAGAGTGAACTTCGTCTATGCTACTATTCATGAACTCCTTCTATGTTACTGTTTATGAACGTCGTCTGTGTTACTATTCACAGACGAATGAATTCGTTTATGTTACTGTTTATGAACTCCTTCTGTGTTCTGTTTCTTCTATTCCATCTATATCTATCTTCTGTCCTAAAGTTGCTCCTTTAAAGGGTATAATTAACCTTTGAGTTCTTCATGAAAGTTGTAGAACTTGTAATCCTCTTTAAAACCATATAAAGAAAACCTTTATCCGATTCCCCAAGAGAAAGTTATGCCAATTGCAAAACATCATCTGTGTTACTATTCACAGATGAATGCACTTCGTTTATACCTACGTTCTGTCCCATTGTTGACCCTCCATAAGATAGAATTGACCTTTGAGATCTTCATGAAAGTTGTAGGACTTGGAATCTTCTTTTAAACCATATAAAGAATAGCTTGATCCGATCCCTCTCCTTTATCCGATTCCCCAAGAGAAAGTTATGCCAATTGTAAAACATCATCTGTGTTACTATTCACAGATGAATGCACTTCGTTTATACCTACGTTCTGTCCCATTGTTGACCCTCCATAAGATAGAATTGACCTTTGAGATCTTCATGAAAGTTGTAGGACTTGGAATCTTCTTTTAAACCATATAAAGAATAGCTTGATCCGATCCCTCTAGAGAAAGTTATGAAAATGGAAAAACATCATCTCTGTTACTGTTCACAGACGAATGAACTTCGTCTATGTCACTGTTCATCACATATCTTTTGTCCCATTTTTGACCCCTCAGAAGATAAAGTTCGCCCTTAAGCTCTCCATGAAGTTTGTACATCTTGACAGCCTCTTTCAAATTATGTAAAGAACAATTGAATCTGATCTCTACAGAAAAAGTTTCGCTAAGAGGAAAACTTCGTCTATGATGACGTCAGCTTCCTCTGGGTGACATCATCTCCTTCTGTGAATCATCTTCGTCTATGATAACGTCAGCTTCCTCTGGGTGACATCATCTCCTTCTGTGAATCATCTTCGTCTGTAATCTTCTTCTTCTGTAACTCACCTTCTTCTATAAAGGTGCATCGTCTGTAAAGATTTACCTTCTGAAAAAGAGAGAGAGAGATTGCCATTGAGCATGCATTTTGCATATGTTCAATATACTAACATGTTTAACACAATCGTACAAGAAGTGATAAGTGTGAATGTGTTTTGTCTATTTTAGAGGAGCACGTCAGATGATAATCAGACATTGTAGGACCTTCCAGGCGATAGCTTCTAGGAGTATACTGTAAGTCGACCTAGATGAATTCCCAGGATCATTTGATTATATGCATTCAATTTGTTAACTTCTAAGATCGTTGATCTTTGTGTGTGTAATGTTTCTGAATTCCAGACCTGAGGTCGGAGGAGCTTAATAGTTGGGCATATATTGGAAGTGTCTGATTTGATGTTTTGATATGAGCTTCTAAATGCTATTTGATTCTCAACGACAGCTGAATACCGAACTGAGTTCTGATGATTATGAGACCTTGCCTGAACATTTGTATGAGATTCTGCGTATGATCTGCTCAGTATTTGATGCATCTCATAAAATGCATGCTCAGATAAAGGTGTTGTGACTTGAGTTGCCAGTTAGAAGCGCTTCCACGTAGAGCTTTGCTCCGTGATAAATGTGTTCTGATTGAGCCCTATGGGCCAAAATTTGAATGTGTATGTGAAAGGCACTCAGTCACAACAATAAGAACGAATATGAGTCTCATGCATGTCCTATGCAAGTACGTGTGCACTGATTGAACGTTATACGAGCTGAACTAAATATGCTCATTTTCTTAAATGAATGATCTTCTATTATGCCAATCTCTGAATAAATGCTTATCTGATTGAATGAAGAATACATGCTTATTTGTTCGGATGAATAACTGTGATATATGTGTGTGATCCGGTGAATCCATCGATGATGGTTCACTCACTGAGTTGCAAAACTCATCAAAATTTGCATTGTGGCTTTTCAGGTCCGAGACAGGAGACTTAAGGAGTAGTTAGAACATAAAGTGTTTGAGAAATGAAAGATGGCTCAGAGGTCTGTCAGCTGACTCCCGAAGGAAACCAGTCATTATTGTTTTGTAATATTGTTAGAACCTGTATAACGTTTTGTAAACAAACGTAGAGAAAAACAGTGTAAACGTTATCAGTGAATGAAATAAACGAATGCTTGAGAGGAATGATAACACCTTTCAAAGTGGGATGTTCAATATGCCATTATCGTAGGTTATGTTCCTAGAAGCTTAGGTATTTACCCTATGGTAGTGGGATGTTACACCAATATTATAACCAACCCACACGTATGCATACCCCCTCACTTAGAATTTTATACTTCCACAAACTCAAAAATTAACAAATGTTCCACTGACTTCAATGTTTAGGAAGGACATTTGGTTAAGTTAAAGTATGTAATGTGGCTAATAAACAAAGAAAAGGCAAATAAAGCCCAAGGGGGCTTATCAAAAAGGAAAATCATATAACGGGTAGGCTATTTGGCTAATGTAATTAAAAAAAAAAGAATGCCTAATCATATCAATGTTAATAGATGTGATAAAAATGTGGTATAGAATAGAAATTCAAGGCAAAATTAGGATGTACATGTTATGAAGATCACACATTTTCAAAAGAAAATGAGATTGATATGAATGTGTCAGTCAAATAAGGCTCAAAATCTCACTGGCTTTGTCTACCACTAGTCACTACTCTTATAAAGATATTGCACACTGACCAATCAAAAGAGTAAAAGTACATGCTAAAGTTGCTATGAAATTATTTAATCAATTCATTCTCTAGTCATGACTATATAGTCCTAGGAGAAATAGACAGTGAGAAAATGTTTATTTCATTTGTTTTATTCTTTCTCTTATTTTGACAGAAAACTTGAAACAAGCAAGAAATAAACAAACAGCACATGTGCATAAAAAAGTAATATGGAAATGTAAAGAAAAGAAATTTACTTCCCTTGGGTTGCCTCTCAAGAAACGTCTTTGTTTAGGGTCGCTAGCTTGACTCTATGTTTCCTCCTTATATGAAAAATTGTGATCTTTAGGTGTCACATACGGCTCCTCTATATGAAGTTCTTCTGGATAAGGCCTTGGTTGATAATCATTCACCTTCAGCATCTTCCCTATCTTTAGATTCTTCTTCTCAACTGACTCCTCACTCTTTTAAAATAATTAGAATGACTCTTCGTCTTTTTCTTCTTCATTTAATTCTTTTAACCTGCTAGGTAAAGGTGAAGGGTTAGTCTTGAAAATAATTACAGACTCATTACTTACCTCCGATCTAAAACATATGTCTTTTTCTACTTCGAGCTCCTCCTTTGTTTCTTCCACACAAGCAACTCCTTGAGTATTACGCTCAAGATTCTCAAGCTCTTTCTCAACTTCTTCTATATAAGCAACTCCTTCAATATTACACACAAATTTCTCAAGCTCTTTATCACTTTGTAAGATTTTTGCACTTACATCCGTAGTGTATGCCTCGGGTTGATATGACTACTCCTTTTCTATTTTTGATTCTTAGCATTTGATCCTCATTGCCAGTTCACCCATTTGGCTTAACAAGTTTTGGTTTCTAGACGTTATATGCCTCATTTTCTGCTAGAACTGTTACAGCTACTGTTATAGGTCTACTGAAATTAGAGATTGTTAGCAATCACAACATTCATCAATTCTTCCAGAGACGTACTTGATTTTTGTTAGTTCTCTACAGCTTGGAAATTAGAATAAGATTACCTTTCATCCTGCTGGAATTATAGGGTACTCTGTTGAAGTTGTTGCATAATTTTTTGAAGCTGCTGCATACCCTATTGAAATTAAAGATGGCCAGCATTATAGGTCTTGATATAGTTGTCCAGAGGAATACTTGAGTTCTGACAAGAAGCTTCTGGTCCATATGGGAATTATTGTGTGTCCTACAAACTAATATAGAAGTAATTCTGATGGTTATCTCATCCATAACCAAAGTTAGGTTGATCAATCCAACCTTGGTTATAAGATTGAGAATAAGAGTTATAAAAGAAATTACTTCTATCCATATCAAACTTTTTAAAAAATATCAAACAAAAAGTGAAGATGTCAAGAAATAACTGGAAAAAAATAAATATGTACAAAACACTAATTAAAATCACAAACAAAAACTAAATCACTACACTCCCCAGTAACAACGCTAAAATTGACAGTGTGTTATAACGCTAGTTAAAATAAAAATTAGACTACTACTATAGCAGTGGTGAACTTAGGTCGATCCCATAAAGAGTGTGTTTAAAGTTGTTGAAATGAAACTAATCAGTGTTTAGGTTTAAGGGGGTTTTGGTTGAAGAAATAAGAAAATAAAATGAAACTATACCAATAAAAACAAATTAAAGAAAACATGCGAAAACTGATAAAAGTGGGAAATTCAGTAGGAACCCGATTATTTGGTTCAATCTCGACCTACACCCTAATTAAACACATTTCATGGATTTGTTGTTCTCAAACCTCTCCTAGCAACTATTAATTGTAGGTTAATAATTAACCTAAGTTTTCCCCTAGGTAGTGTTTAATCAAGATATAATTGTTAATTAAACCTAACGACCAAATAACCTAGGATATGATCTTTAGATTCAATTAGGTAGTAGCATTACGAATTAGAAAAATTGAGTAATCAAGGAAATAATCACTACGATGCATCATTTAACGTAGGTTATGTTATCCCTAATGAATTATTAGTCGCTACATATGAACTTCAACATAATAACTAGGGATTATATCAAAATTATAGTAATGAGTTTGTAAATAAACAATTCAATGAACGCATTAAAATCAACTTCATAAATAATCGAATAATAACGATAATAAGATTATTCATACACAAAACCCAAATCAATTAACATAAAATAACACAATCAATTTCTAATGAGAGAAAGAAACAAAAAAATAGTGAAGTACACTTAACTCAGGCCGTCGTCATCTATGTCATCTCCGAATTAGCGTTGGGACGTTTAACCCTCTATGCATCTCACCCAATTGAGAGCTTTACCCTTTATTTTTATTAAAATAAAGAGCTCCCAAAAAGATTCGCTTTAGCCATAAGAAAGAACCCCCACCGAAGACCACCCATGACTCTCTACTGCGCCTTCTTGCTATCCCACGCTACCACTACTGTTCTCTATTTATCCCCTTTATTTTTTAGTCCACCTCTACTATTCATCCTTCACGCTGTCGTTGATGTCCCTTTTGTTATTGGCCAAATGTCTGCGTTTCATGCATAATGTTTGCATGAACGCAGACATCACTTTGGCATGGACTGCGTTTCATGCATAATGATGCATTGTGTTTTCTTTTTGTCGCCTATCCATATGTTGTCGTTTTGCTCCATTTGCTACCACCTGATGTGCGTCATTTTGGTGTGCCTTTGCTCCCCATCTGCTGTAGCATTTTTTCCAAATGTGTGTGTGTGTGCACAAAACACACACGTGCTTACATGTTGGCCTAACTTTGTTTTCTTTTTCTACTGGAGTTTTTTCCTCACTATATTGTCATTTCATGCTTTTGCTTCCAACATTTAATTTTACGTTAGGCCATGCAAAATTTCTTAATTTCCATACATATGTTATGAGCAACTTCTTTGTGTTTTCATTTTTTTCTTCTTGTCTTTTAACTTTCTTCTTCTTGCTCCATGAAGACAAGTGAAAATTAATCTTTAGAAAATGGCCAAAATATAGAGCTTTTAGCTAACTTTAACTTCTTTGCTTCCAATTTGTGCCTAAAATCACATATGAGTCAAAGTGAGTATCTTAAGCAATTTCATGTCAATAATCATTAAGTGTTATGGAATATTTTCATAATCAATTATGTGCCTATCACTTATGTTTTAAAATAGGTGGAAGCTAAAGCTATCAGGAGCAATGATCCTAAAGTTGTTGTAAAATTTGTCAAGTTTAACATTTTTGTTAGAATTGGAACACAATGAGCATTGATTAGCAATAGAGGTACTCAATTTTTGCAACCGATTGGTGGGAAATCTTTTAAAGAAGTACCAAGGCATTCATAAAGTGTCTACGACCTATCATCCACAGATGAATGGGCAAGCATAGGTGTCAAATAGAGAAATCAATTCCATGCTTAAGAAAATGGCGAGCCCAAATCATAAAGATTGAAGCCAACAACTTGATGATGCTCTTAAGAAATATAGGACCACATACAAGACATCAATTGGCATATCTCTATATCGACTGATTTACAAACAATCGTGTCATCTTCTAGTAGAAATTGAGTATAAATCTTTTTTGGTCATTAAGCAATGCAATATGAATATGGACAAGGTAGGTGAATACAAAAAACTGCAACTGCAAGAATTGGAAGAGCTTAGGCTTGAATCTTATGAGAATGCAAAAATTTACAAGGAAAAGACAAAATGATTTCATAATAAAATGATTGTTAGGAATAATTTTGTTGTTGGACAAAAATTTCTTCTCTACTAGTCACGACTTAAGCTTTTCCAAGGTAAATTGCATTCCCATTAGATTAGACCTTTTATTGCTACTAATGTATTTCACAAGGTGCAGTTGAAATTGAAAGCTTACAAACAAATACAAAATTCAAAGTCAGCGGTCATCAATTGAAACCCTTCTATGAAGGATTCCAAGTGGAAGATGTGGAATGATAGGGTTAGAAAACCCTCATTATGAAGACTAAGCAACGTGAAGTCAAGCCAACAATGATAAACAAAGGCGTTGCTTAGGAGGCAACCCAAAGGAAGTTAATTTCTGTTTCTTTACATTTTGTAATTGTTATTTTCTTTTAATGCTCTATTTCTTGCTTTTGATGTTACATTGGGGACAATGTAAGTTTTAAGTATAGCGGTGAGGATCTTAGTTAGTATTAGCTTTTATGCATGTTTTTTAGATTAATTGTTGTTGATATGACTTCTTAGGCAGTTTTCAAAATCAAATCAAAAATAAAAAAATTTCTTATTTTCTATTGCTTTTAAGACAATGTAGTCATAATTAGAGTGTGAATTGACTAGAAAAATCTATAGAAAAATTTGGCATTTATTTTTACTCTTGTGATTGGTTAATGTGCATTATCTTTAGAAGAGTAGTGACTAGTGCTAGACAAAGCTAGTGAGATTTTGAGCTTTTATAGCCTGACATATCCATATAAATCTTATTGTCTTTTTGTTTATGAGTGAACTTCATGACATGTACATCCTAACTTTGCTTTGATTTTCTATTCAAGACCACATTTTTATCAAATGCATTATCAAGAAAATAATTCGGCATTTTTTGTTTTTACAAGCTACATTAGCCAAATAGCTTACCCATTAATACAAATTTTCCTTTGTTAACCCCTTTTGAGTTTTATTAGCCTTTCCTTTTGTATTAACCACATTACATGCTATTAAACTTACCCAAATGTCCTACCTAAGCCTTAAAGTTAGTGAAGCATTTGTGATTGTTGAGTTTATAGAAGTACAAAATTCTAAGTGTGGGGGTATGCATATGTGTGGAATGGTTATAATTGTTTTGGATGCCAATTTATGTCTTATCATTGAAATTCCCATGTTAACGTAGCTTCTTTCAATGTATTAAAAAAAAGAAAAAGAAAAGAAAAAATATGTTTAAATAAAAATATCAAGGAGGAAATGCTTACTTGTTGAAAATTTATCTTTCCTCCTAAAGTTGTATTGAATTGGTTACTTGAGTATATTAGACATAAGGTAGATGTTGCTTTCGATGGCCACTCCCTATAATTACAAAGAGTTGCTTATGATCAACTTCTATGAGTGATTTGTGCTTTTTGTGGTTTGTGGTGAGAGAGCTTAAATTTGAGCTAAGAAACATAGTTTTTGCAATCATCATAGTTGATATACATAATTGTGAATGAATGTTAGTTTTTACACTTGATGTTATATTAAGTGTTTATTGTCTCACTAGCTTTAACAAATTTTATACTACTTTACCCAAATACATCCCACCTCACTCTTGCCTATATTAGAACCCTAAAAAGTTCTTTGATTCATGATTATCCATGTGACTTTTAGTGGTGGAGAAATGAAATGATATGCAATGTTATGGATTGTTATGATCATGAATGGTGTTTGAATTTACCCATAGAAATATCTTATTTAAACACATTTTGTCCAAGTCTACCTCTAGATTGCTCAATTTCTAAAGGTAATGAATGTTGATTAATCATAAGCAGAAGCTTTGAATGTTTATTTATTGCTATGATTTTTGAAAGTCATTTATCTTTTCTTATAATCATCTATTCTTAGGAAATATGGAAAAAAAGTAAGTGTTTTGGTTTGTGACTTTGATTTTGACGATTTACCTGAGGAAGGTCAAAAGCTAAGCGTAAGGGAACTTGATAGGTTCTTAATTGTAGATACATTTAATCCATTACACTTAGTGATTAATGTTTTAAAATTCTTAGGATACTCATTTTAACTCATATTTTATTTTAGGTACAATTTAGAAGTGAAGGCGCTAAAGTGACCCAAAAGCATACTTATTGAATCATCTTCTCGATGTTCATACTCTATTGTCTTTATGAAGCAATAAAAAGAAAAATATTAAAAGAAGAAAGAACAAACTAGAGCATAAAAATGGAGACCATGGCTGTAACAATTAAAAAATTACAGCCATAAAATCACAGCTGTAACAATTAAAAAGTTACAGCCATGATACCATAGTTGTAACATGAATTACAAGCCTTATTTAAACTACCAAGAGACACCTCATTCTCCTATATAAAGCTAGTTGTCCCATTTTAAGACAATTGTCTATTTATCTTATGAAAAACCTAGTTGCCACATTGTTATGACGTAGATATTAAATGTAAAATGGATGATAAAAGAGTGGACGACTAAATGATAAAATGTCATGTGCAGCTAATGGAGATAAAAATATATATATAGCAGCTTCAATCTTCAGCATGATACCACCTATCCACTTTTTATTTAACCTAACTTTGAAATATATAAAGGTGTAATTATTAGCTACAAAAGAAAAGGAGTAAGAACCGAGAGATTGCTTCTTCGTTTAGTCTTCTTCAATTGTCCAAAAAGCATGAGTGAAGGCTGGCCAAAGAAAGACATGTATGATGGAAGGAGAATGAGAAGTGTGTGGGCTGGAGTAAGAAATTTATTGGCTGGAGAATGTTGAGAGGGCTAAGTAAGGTGGACTGCTAGGGAAAACAAATGGAGAGTGGATTGGTATTCTCCTTTATTTTTGGAGATTAAAAGGGAGCTTTTGGGCTAAACCAAATAGCTAATATTCTCCCTCATTTGTTGTCAATTCTTAACTATAATGGAGACATTCTTGGGTGATTCTTAGAGCTTGATGGAAAAGATGGAGGGCTAAACCACCTGACCCCAATTCAGAAGTACAATCGACGCTGAGGAGCATATTTAAGCATATGCCATTATGTATCATTTTCTTTCCCTTTTTTTGGACTAATTGTGTTATGTTGAGATTAATGATTGGGTATTGTTTCATAAGGCATTTGATGCTTTATTGAATCATTTTTCATGAAAACCATTTCTAAAATTTGAATACAATACATAATAGTGATGTTTGAAGTTGTATGTGGCAACTGACAGTATTAAATCATTAGGGATGACGTAAAATAAGTTAAATAATTTGAGCTTGTATGATTATTGCTTAGATTGGTTTATTTTTCTTAATTGTATTGCGACTGTCTGATTAAAATTAAAAGCTATTTTTAGGTTATCCGATAGTTAGAGTTAATTAACTAAGTCTTCTTGATTAACTAAAATCTAAGGAAAACTGGAATTAACAAAGCTTATTGTTAATTCACGATTAATAGTCTAAAGAGTTGTGTGAAGATGATAATTCAACGACATATGTGAAATTGTGCTTAGATTGAGATTGAACTAAAGAACTGGATTTCAAATCATTAATCAATTTTATCACTTTGCTATTGTTAGATTGAGTTACTTTTACATATTTAATTTTACAATGTTTTCTAATTTGTATCGAACCAAAACCCCCCACATTTTATATATATGTAGAATTTATGAAAGTAATTAGAATCAATCTCTCTAGGATCGACCTATACTTACCACTAGCTAAAGCTATAGTCTAGTTATATTGGTAGCATTACGACATGTGCCCACTTAACATGAGTATGGAAAGAAGTGTAGTGATTATCTTGTTTATAAAAAGAGAATATGATAAATATTTATTGATTCTGTACCAATTTGCATGAATTATTTATGTGGCTATTAACCAGATGATAAGAAACTTCAACTTGTATGGTTTTCAACCAAACAAAATGTAGTTTATATAACACCCACATACCCCCTGGAAGGATACGTGGATGCTACAAACAATAGAACCAAAATAAACTAAAACATACCAAACGCATTTTTAGAAATTTAAGGAACAAGATTTCATTCATTATTGATTGGATCATATTTAGAACATAATATATACATGGTACTTATTATATACAAGCCTCAAATCCAAAACCAAATTGTATTAACATTATTACAAACTATTTACATCAAAATAAAAGACATTAACTACATCACAAAAGCAAATTCAAATGTACATCTTGTCAAAACAAAACACATCTTTCTTTGACCATTGCGATTATCTTTGCCCCAGTCTTTAAACCTTCTCATTAGAACCTACATGGAGGCAAAACCACCGTGCTAAGCATAAAGTTTAGTAGGGAACAACTAAACAAAATATGATTTGGTGACTATTTTATAACAGACATTTAACGTTCACATATATAGAATCATATCACATTTCAAACAATTGTGCATATAAAAGCGCAATCTAATCAATATGTATCTCAGAACAGAATATGTCAAATCACAACAGAATATATTTGCTTCAAAGAAAAACTTACAAGTATCAGTACATAATATTCAAATTTTAGAAAAAAATTTTAAAGTATTAGAACAGAACTTATCTATATATTATATTAGAATAGAACATAGTTGTGTCAGAACAGAGCTTAATTATATCAGAGCTGAGCATATAATGAAATACAAAACAAATTAGCCTGCTAACCATTTTTACAAAAGTGCGTAATAGATCAGAACAGAAGATATCATGTTTGGCATATGAAACAGAAGAGACCTAAGACCCTGAAACAAAAGACACAGAAGTGTCTAAAATTAGAAGACACCGAAGTGCCTGGTACAGAAGATACCTTAGTGTCTAGTTACAAAAGATACCTTAGTGTCTAATTACAAAAGCAGCTACTATCCTTTCTAGATATGCCTAGTTACCCACGACTAGGACTCAGCAATTTTAAAACAAATCATTTCATATTTTAAAATTTTATGCAAAAGATACAATGTATATCATACGACTTATTCCATTTCGCTCACATAGGATATAATCATTCACAATTAATCAAACTTAACATGCCTTATGAGCATAAGCATTTGTAATCATACACCAAAGAATTCATTAAGTAATTACACATTATAAGTAATCAAAAAAGTTCCCAATTCACAAACATTCATAACTAACACATTACTCTTGTTCTTTAAATCACACTAACATTCATAAGTAGACTTCATTCCTTTAATTCCTTGTAAGTTCTAAAATTAAATACTTTGTTATTACAAATCCAAATCTTATTCAACCTTAATGTTAAAAACCCTGCTCACTATTCTTTTCATGCATTTTTTCTAGATTTTCTTAGGCAAATTTTGAGTCAAATTTTTATGACCATTTTAACCTAGAAACTGATGTTATTAGATAATAATTTCTTCTAAAAAATATTCCTATGTGTCTTAAGTTTTAAACGAAACAAAAATCATTCAATTTGGTTTATTATTCCATAAGTTTTACCTAAAATACTACAGATTATGCATGATAGAGTTAAGGCCTAGTACATGATCATGTTTGTGCACGATCGTGCACTCTCATGATTGAAGGATTAGTGCATGATCGTTCACTCCCGAGACTAAAGGGTTAGTGCATGAATGTGCTTGTGCACGATTGTGCACCCCTGATGTGCACTCAAACTTGTAAAACTCATATCTCTTAAATTTGATATCCAAAAATTACAAACTTTATACCATAAGAAAGCTAAGAAGATACAATACAACTTTTATGAAGACAAATTTGTCTAATTTAGCATAAATCAATAAAGTTTAATCATTGAATGCAGGACATAAATTTCTGTCAGGGACAATGCTGCAGCCTATGCTAACACCAGTGATGCTATCATGTAAAGGCTGTATCTCATTCGTTAGAAGTCCAAAAATTTCATGTAATATACCGTTTAAAATCTAAAAAGATGAACTACAAGTTTTCTAAAGACCACTTTGTCCAATTTTGCCTAGATTAATATAGTTTATTCATGGAAGTTAGAACCACTAATTTTGTCCAATGGAACCACACCATCTAATGAATATCTAGTATGTATCAAGTTTCTAGCCACAATTCTTCATTAATTCAGTACACATTTATCCACTTCAAACATAAAACAATACATCTTCTATCATGATACCAAGTTTAGTACACCCTTACCTCTTTAAACTTCAAAGAACAAGTCCAAATTACTTCAAAGATCAAGCCAAATCAATCCTTCCTAATGACATATATCTAGGTTTAATGTACAAATTTTAGTATTAACAAAAAAATAGTACAAAAAATTAGTAGAACATTTTTCTATATTCAGTAGCTTACCAAAACTTAAGTGATGACAATCCAAATTCCAGCAAAAATTCCAGAAGTTAGAGAGAAAATGGCAGTTTCAGTGGAGAGAGCAAGGATAGAGAGAAAACCGAAAACATCAAATAGGCTGAAGTGATTCAGCTCTCACTTTGCAAGGTGTCCTAACCTTGAAGGGACATATGTCCTTGCATGAAGTGACCTACATGGCAAACATAAGAATGAGCCACTTGTCTTCTTATGATGTTGCCATTTGTCACACAATGAGTTATGCCCATTATCAATGTATTAGCTATGCTAAATGCCACTAAATCATAGGCTTAATCATTCTAATTTTCATGTACCAACTTAAATTGTCTCTTGACCATTTTTCCTAGTCCAAATGTACATTTAAATACCTCAATTCTCTAATAGCTTCAATTAATTCCAATTAACTAACTAGGGTCCATCAATACCAAAATTCAAGTCACGTGCCTTTCAGTTTCAAATCATAGCATAATGTTACTTCATATCATACGTGTAATTTCATAAATATGTAACATTTCATCTAGGGCATATTTTGGGGCCTTATAGTTTAAGCCTATGGATGTTCACATAAAGATTTTAAAATATTATGATTTTAATACACTGAGAAAAAATTACATCTATGCATATGTAAACCTTACTCTAATATTAAATGAAAAAAAAGAAAAAATAATGAGATAGAGAATAAAGGGAACAAATTACGATAATAAAATATTTATGTGGCTGAAAATGAAAGGTCTACTCTACAAACACAATAGAAAACTTATTTATTTCTCATTAAACTTATGTTTATTCTATAAAATAATGAGAACTATTAGTTATAGACAAAGCCTTACACTAAATTCGGAAGCAAATTTACAAAAATCAAATCAAGGTGATATATATAGATCAAATATTTAAATAAATCACAAAAATTACAACTAACTAAAGGATTTGTTCATTATGTAATTATAATTATATAAAATCATATTGTTCGTAGTTTTCAATGATAAAATAATTATAACATAATCTAACAATAACAAATTTGATAAATGTAAGCATAAAAATTGAAAAACTTCAAAAAAATAGTGATAGAATATAATTTTAACTTTTTGTTCTTGATAATAAATAAAATTTTGACCAAATTTATTTAAAAATTGAATTATGATATTTCTGCGTAAAAATATTGAGGTATGCATATAATACATAAATTTTTAAAGGCATTTTTTTTATCTCTTTATCAAATTTATTTTGATTTGAATTAGTTTCATTTGATGATTTAGGTAATGTTAGAGAAATATTACTTTAGGATTGAATTTGGCCAAGGATTAAGGAGTTTTATATATCACAATAAGAGGAAGACTTATCTTCATCCAAAAAATAACCTTAAAATATGTGTATCCCATGTCATATGTCTTATTAGACGTAAAAAAATTAACAAACAAGTAAAACATGACCTAAAATATAGGTTGTTCCCTTTTAGACTCATGGTTTGAAGAAACAATCTCACACAGCATTGTGTTAGAGCTAGTGATATTTTATGAAAAATATTTTAAATACAAGTGTTGAAAATATTCTTAAATACAAGCATTTCTGATGCCAATGAAATATACACATATTTTGTCAAATATTTTGCTTAATTTTAATGCTAAATTACATTTTTTTCGTTTTGATTTTTTTAGGTAATTATTCAAATTGGGCACTGAGATGATTTCAATAATTAAATGTAATTCCAAGTAAATAAAAGGAAAATCACAATTTTTAGAGGAAAACAGTTTAACCTACACTCATGTAATGGCCTGTTCCTTGAAAGGATACATCAATATGATAAATGACATAACCCAAACTATATCCATGTAGGAGAGCATAAGATCTACGGATGAGGGACATCATTATATTAAATATCGTGTATTCATCCTCAAGAAAATAGTGAAATCTATAGCTTGGAGATATGGTTACGCTAAACGTTGTGTTTATTATTTAGAGGAATATTAAAGCCTATATCTAAGCCATGACTGTGGGGTAGACTATGGCATAGATGGAGTAAAACATATTTAAGGATGATAATCCTAATTTTTATGGGATTTTAATAGTCTTTTAGAGGAAATACATATAAGAAAAGTTAAGATTAACTATTAGAAGACTTCTCCAACCCTTAGGTGATCGATTTTAAACTATTTTCACTATAAAATCAAGGTCCATATATCATCTCAACAAATCATACTCTAATGAACTTAGGGTTTATCTAAATTTATTTATATTATGATTTCTATATCTTTATTATTTGATTTCATTATTTTGAATATGTTTGGTTTCTAAAACACTTTTTCTATGTTTAGATAGGAAAAACCTTAGTGATTATTATTGTATAGATTGATTTAATTTAATTTATGAAATAAGATGTATTTTTATGAGTTCTCCTTATTAGTTTTAATGCTAATTTATTTATGTTGGTGTCTAAAGATAATTTTAATTCAGTAGTGAATGATTTTAGAGACCTTGTTTGTTAGTGAAATATGTCTTAGATAGAGGAAGTTAAATTAAGTGTTCTAAGGTGATCTATATGGTCCTTTTAGTATCAGATTGAAACTTTTTATTAAATTTCACAAGAAACTTAATACATTCGAAAAAGTGTTAACATTAGTACAGATACATGTTAGCTAACGAGAGTATATAGTTATAGCATAAGAGAGTGTGGTTTAAGTTTCTAGGAAGTCTTGCCAATCTAAAGAACATTCTTGGATAATGAAATTATAAAGTTAAATGTGTTATATATTACGAGAAGTACTTATATGAACTTATCTATTTAATTGAAGTCTCTTTTTATTAATTTTCTAGTCATTTATTGCCTTAACTATTGTCAATATTAGTATTAGGTTTAGTTTTATCTTTTTCCGAAAGTGGTTCAGGTTTATCCTATATTTCGTTTTTCAAAAATCCATAAAAACCTTATTTATTACTTTTAGATTAGTTAATACTATTAGACTTTTTGATCAATACCTCTTTTTTATGTTGCATACTACTGATAGGTACACATTTTTAATTAGTTAGTGATAGATTTATTATATATTTAAAGAATGTATCAACTATACATTCACTAATGTTATTCATAGTTGGATACATGCCTTATTTAAATAGCATTAAAACCTTAGTTTAAGGAGTTTTTGTTAAGGTTTTATTAGATAAAAAGGAGACACCCTGGGATAAGAATTCTATGACATTTTTAAAGAGAAAAGAGATCCAAGATCAACTTAACTAAGAAAAGAACCTCAAAAAATTGAGAATTTTATTAGAAATCTAAAATCCTTCTAATGATTTGTGCAACTTTTTGTTCTATTATTATCTACAATATGATGAGTAGCTAATTCTTTTTATATCTAGATAATAGGAACCCTCGTATTTCTTTATTATGGAAACTTTTTATATTTGATAAATATTTTTGTTTTCTTAATGTTAATTTAATAAAAGCTAACAATTAAATCATATATTAATTTACATGCAATAATTTAAGAAAGATTGTTTATAGGTTGATCAATATTCAAGTCACATGGGATGTTAGAGACAAGCTTACATAAATTTTGTGGTATTAGGAACAATCCTTTTATGGAATTTCATATATTTTAATGCAAAATTTAAGGTTTTAATCAGATAAAGATATTAGTTAATCAATTTAAGAATAGGTGATTGTAACTTGAGAAATAACAATTCAATAAATTAAAGAATTTTGTGGTCCAAGACATAAAATAACTAAATCGTGAATACAAAAATTTGTAAATAGTTGTTTTATTATATTAGATTTTTTCTTGTCATTAATTTCTTTGTCCTGTTTTAGTAGAATTTTCATAAAATTTAGAATAATTTTAAGTTTCAAATTATATTTTCTCCACTTTGTTATAGAGTGGGCAATAATAGAGAAGTTAAACTTAATAATTACTAAATCTTTGTAGAAATAATACTCTAGTCATTACTATCCTATTACAAAAGGATTGAAGCACTTATCTAAAGTCGATAGTAATAGTGTTAAAAATAGAGAGCCAACTATAATGATGTACGCCTAAAGATTACCCTTATTGAAAATGAAGTTAGAGGCATAAACAAAAGAGACTAGTGTAGCCTCTACTAGATCGAGGAGTTTATAGCAACATCCCTAATAGTGCTCTTAAAGATACTCTCATATATGCTTATGCATGACACTTTATGCAGAACTAGATAACTTCAAGGCGATACGACTCTTTCTCTTTACCTTATTCTTCCTTCACTACATACTTTTTCAATGCGATTCCTTCTCCCCAACTGGTATCTCTTTGGACAAAGGGTATTTTTATACCACTAGCTTTTACTCCTTTTCTCACCACCCTTTCTTTTCCCTTTTTGCACCATCATCTTTCCAGACTTTCATACCTTTGAAAGTTGTCTTTTCACTTCTAGCTTTGGCTTTAGAGAATGCAGACTTTACTTGAAACTGGGAAGGATGATTTCCTAACTTTGCCTTCCCGCATCCTTCTCGAACATTAAGCAAACCAGGCACCACTAGACACCACCACCATCAAACCTCCATCAGTGATGAAACCCCTAGAAAAGTTGGAAGCAAGTTGTAGGGATTCACAAAGCTTCAAACCTCAACTTCAACCCTGTAGGAAAATCCCTGTGCATGCATCATATGTAACGTCCCCTCACCTATGGGAAGGGTAAAATAGTAAATTGGAACGGGTTAGGAGAGATTAAAATTTTATTGCTATGTTCAT
>JANQBM010000221.1:19174757-19187359 GCA_025594535.1 Erythroxylum domingense | reverse complement strand
AAACATGGGTATAAAAATAATGCATGGATTGATAACAAATTTGCAAAACTTAAGCTATTGACTTGGTCTATGTCTAAAAAAGTTCGGTGATACGTGATGATGGTGCTTGACTTTCAAGTCTATCCGTCTAGAGTAGAGAAAAAGCAAGCTAGGGCCACTTACACGAGATATTTAACCGTTGGGAAAGAATATAATAAGTTTTTGGTCACCAAGATGGATAAAACAACCATAAACATATTGGGAAAATCTGGCCAAGGATCATGCTCGGTCAACAAAAGTAACGAGGAAAGAAATAAGTGTTTGATTTCTGTAATCCATACCTTAAATCTTTATTTTTTGGAGTTCATGATACGTACTAAAGCTTCAAACTCAAAGTTGATCTATATAAAGCACTCTACTTATAAAATTGAATTACAACGTTATTTCTAGTAGAAACATCTATACAAAGGAAGCTTCATAAGTGCAAAAGTAAAAACTATGCATTTATTCATTCTATTAACACTGTCGTTGCATACTTAACATGTTTTATCATTTGCTTACTTTATTCCGGAACTCTAATTATTAGTTTACTAGTTCTCACGCTAATTTCACTCCAGACGAGTATGATGTCAACATTAATCTAAAAGTAGAATCATAACACAGTACTGACACATATTGATTAAGAAAATTAACCCACAAAACTATAAGAAATCAAAACAAAGTACTCTAGAAATATTCTCTAATTCATCATATTAACTTGTCATGATATTATCAACTATAAGAACTCTAACAATCTTTGATTGCTCTCTTGCACCGAAAAAAAAAATCTAATACAACTGTTTTATACGACCAAAAGTTAATATTGATGGCTGCTTTGATTCTATAACACATAATTAATTAAATTGTTAAACATCTTCCCAATTAACTATTTGTTAACTGGTGGATTCCTATTCTCCCTGTAGATGTTAGTTGTGGTCTATACAATTAGTACGTCATTGAACCTATAGCATATGGAATTTGTGAATTACCTACTTGTTAGTTGCAGTAATACGTAGTTTTAAATGGAAGATCAAGTCGGCGATAACGGTCGCAGAATTAGGGCAAGCAAGTTGTTGCGGTTGAAGTTTAATTATTTTGATAGCTACATATACAACAGTGTAGAGACTCGTATATAAAAAAAGGGAACTCTATAACTTCCTAATCAATTATTAATGATTAATTAATCCTTTCTTTAGTTTCAGATAAAAAGGGAGAAGAGAGAATCTCATAACTTTTTGGTTTCATTTGTAGCTAGCCTGATTAAAAGTTGCAAGCTTGATTGTTCCATGTATGTCAATTGGCCAAAACTTAAAAAGTCAACAAAACATATATAAACAAGTCATTTTACAAGAGAATAAAGCTATAATGTATCTCTCTTTTTTTATGGAGGACAATGAAAACTAAAAAAGAAAAATTAAAATTAAAAACATATATATATATATATATATCATCTGAAAGACTAAACATATTATAATGGCATTATTAGATAACTAAAAACCTCTAGGTCATGTGGAATACTGAAATAACTAGATTTAGAAAGGGCAAGAAAAAACCTAATCTCGGTGGTTAAGTTTAAGGGTTGAACTTTTATTCAAATTAAAATAAAGCAAGTATAAGTTTCAGAGCAGGAACATAAGGTAAATTATTTTTTAACTGACCTGACTGCTGTATAAAGATCGGAAGCATTTGCATTTCACTAAAATGAGTATTTCTTTTTATAATGCACTAAATGAATGTCGCATGGATACCCCACCACAACAAAATAGTCAAAAACATCTGACAATTTTGTGGTGCTGCCCTTCCTATTACCAATCCCAAGCAACGACTATGTTATCATGTACAGTTATTAAGGTTAGACTGGTGTCAACCCAACGGTCTGAGCTGTGTAAGACTCACGCGCCTTGCTTGTCGCATCCTCCAAGCAAGAACTTGATACCTGTGAATATAAATTACATACTACTAATATTAGAACTCAAAATAATTATGATTAAATTAATTAATAAGTGCCTGAGAAAAATATTTAATTATAAAATATTTTTAAAACTCCTGAGCTGTTAATTGGGGAATCAGTTAAAACTTAAATCTGATTCAAACATAAGCAATTGAGAGAAGCTGAGTCTGAGCTTGACCCCGAGCAGCGTATGTTAGAAGAAGAGAATATACCCAAACCGCGTGAAAGTGCATGTGTTTTCAAAAGATCATAAAAAGGCCAATAGGTCTTGATTTAACAAAAGCTGACCGCATGATCTAAAAAAGGAGTCACGTGAAGGTTTCACGTGCAAGTCCATGACTGGCCATTCTTTTCAGCATGTTCCCACTTTGAAGAATTGCGGGGAGGGACTACGATAGAACTATTTAGCAACAATAATTTCAAATCAAATTATGATTTAATAGTTTATTTTTTTCTATGAATGCAGATAGTATAAATCGACTATGTTCCAAAACTTATAGATTAATACTTTGCACTTATATAAAAATTATAAATTATTGCTAAAGAAGTTTATATATACAAACCAAATTCTTGTATTTGTATAATGTATATGATTACTAAATATTTATATATAATGTTTACTTTAATCCTTATATCTTATTTTCTACTAAAAATTAATTAATATTTTACATATAGTAGTTATTTGAGTGCCTACATCTTATTTTCTATATTGATTATAAATCTCTAGAATTTATTTGGACAATAACATCTATTAAGACATTGCTAAAAATACATGTATTTGTTTTTAAATGCTTTCACTCCAGGAGACAATTAAGGAGTGAAGGGAAGCAAGAATGGAGTAAATGCTGAAGCTCTTTCTTCAATAAGGGGTATTTAAGTGTAAACTATATATAATACTAAATGATTAGATGCTTGATTATCAAGTATTCACCTAGCTCAAGTTTAGATAATCTTCTAAACACGTTAATTTTTGAGTTTATACATTAAAACTTTGAACTAGCTAGGCCAATTTGACCGCGTCCTTTATCCTTTTACCTTTAAAATAATTAGTATAATAACAAAATTCAATGAAATAATTTTAAATTAACATTTAACTTAAATAATAATTTAACTTCCGATTGAGTGATATGGAAGGTTAATAAAAAATTTAATATTGATAATACAAATTGATAGAAACATTTAAAAATTAAACAACTATATAGGAGTAGTTTATGTGCATTTAACTCTCAATGATTTGATTAGAAGCAAGAAACGAGTAGTTATTTGCATGTTTTTCTTTGGCAACTTGTAGCCAATTTAATTTACTTTTACAATCTTTCACTGGTCATCAGGCGAGGCTTCTTCAAATATGACCAAAGCTAGATACGATTTTCCTCTACCCAATAGTTGCTGTCAACATTGATTTATACATGGTTTTCACTAATTTTTATTGTTTAAGTTAAATATACTTTTGTCTATATTAGACAGAAGCAATCATGGAAATAAAAAAAAAGTTCTTCGTCATATCTTAATCCAATACATAGTTTGTAAATATATATATATATATAGGAAGGTTGCGTTTTGATTACTCAAGCTTTTTTTTTTTTTTCATTTAAAGATATAGCTTTCATGAAAATTGCTCACTTTAATAGAGTTTCAACTAAGACATAAGATATTCATTTCAATTCCCACTATTGCCTTAATTTGTTAGAGTAACTTAGTTGATGATCAATGAATAATTTTTAGGTTTTCCTCACCAACTTGTGATGATTTGTTCTTACCTCTCCCATTTGTTGGTTTCAATACTTCTTTTTTCCTTTATCGTGATTAATACTTTTCTTTTCTTCGATGAAACTTAATTGTCATTGACCCATTCCTTTCCAAGTGATTAATGACACTAAATGTCAAAAGAGAAGCGAGTAACAACAAAAAAATTGCTGAAGATCAAGAAATAAAACACAAGACATTGTCATCGTTGGACTAATTAATTTTAAAGTTGACCTAATAGAAACTGCGACGGGTCAAGCTCAACCTCATATCGTACGTGCCCGAGCCTTAATCTCTCTCTATTCTTCCTTTTTCTATTTATTTTCCTTATTTACATTTGTGGCTACAGTACGGAAGAGGAGGACCAAATTGCCCATAATTTATCCGTACAGAAGTTAGGGTTGAGATTCTAAATATTCCTACATCTACTACACTAAATTTGCTAATGAGAGGTACACCTTTTCTTCTTATAATAGATACCATTGAGTATTTATATAGACGATTGTTTGTATGAATTTAAAATATTAATATAAAAAAGTATTAAACAATTAAGGATTTAATATTTATTGGATAATGAATTTGAAATTGTAATCTCGTTCTTCACACAATGGGAATTGAAGTGGGGACCACAACAAATTTAAGGTAATTTAAAAAATTATAATATTTGAATTAGGAATTTTAATCTCATATAATAGTATAGAATTGAATGTAAAAACTGTTCAATAATTAATCTCAATGTCAAAATTTGTACAAGCACGATCCAAATGAAAAGTTGATGGATATGATAATATTAGACTTAATGATGAGATAGGCTAAAAAATTGGTCACGGAATAGGAGACAAAGATAACTTTCACCCATAAAAATAAAAAACCCCTATCGAGTTGCTAATGATTGACATATAATAATTAAATGAAGATAGGAGCGGGTTGTGTTGGGTATTCTGGTCATTTAAAAGAGTAAAATGACGTTCCACCGTTAAAAAAGTAGAAAGGGGCCCAACCCAAACACGGAGGCAGATGGCAATCGGATGCACCCAATCCTATAATAAAAGCAAAAGACATACACGCAACCGGTCGAACCA
Source organism: Erythroxylum domingense (assembly GCA_025594535.1). Lineage (NCBI taxonomy): Eukaryota > Viridiplantae > Streptophyta > Magnoliopsida > Malpighiales > Erythroxylaceae > Erythroxylum > Erythroxylum domingense. The sequence goes on along the minus strand of JANQBM010000221.1, from coordinate 19,182,562 downwards.
GTCAAAATATACGCGTTAGAGAATGTGGGCCCATTGACAACGTCGCGTATCATTTAATGCCCCAAGCAGCCACCGACCCCATTCCCCTCAAGTATTAACTGGCAATTGCCGGTCACCTCTAATCTAATTACCTGCTGCCCAAAGTCCCAACCCCCAAATCCTTTCACACTTAAAAAAAGGCCAAGTAGCAAAACGCCACTCCTTTTGTTCCAATCCAAAAGTTGTTAATAGAATTGCTGAAGAAGAATATGTTGTGATGGTTGTAGGGAACTAACCACTGATTATATGCTGTTGTTATATGGAGGGCAGAGATCATCATCAGATAGTGGCTAATAATGAGAATCATATGGCAAATTCTGAATTCATCAGTGAGGAGATGCCCAGTAGCTTAGCTTTATCGTCAACAACTACAGCAACAACATCAAGCATCTTTGACATGATTCCTTGTGATCAAAGTAGTGGTGGTGGTTATGGTCAAAAGGGGTCGCTTGGTTTCATGGACTTGCTCGATATCCACACTGATTTTGGCTCTTCTTTATTCGAATGGTATCAAAATCCCATTGTCCTGCAACATCAACGACCATTGTTACCTTCTCCAAGTTCCTCTAACGTACTGGAGTCATCGGAGGTGTTGAACAATCCTGCCACTCCTAACTCATCCTCGATTTCTTCGTCTTCTAATGAAGCCGAAAATAGTGCACAAGGTAATAAATTAGATGGAGATCGTGAAGAAGAAGAGAAAAATCAAGATAAGACCAAAAAACAGTGAGTTCTCATGTTACATATTGGTGTCGTTATGTCGTGCTCCTGTTGAAGTTACTTGCTTGTTTTGGATTAAAAAAGATGAAAGTAATGAAAGAAACAAGAATTAAAGGATGGGTTATCCCTTTGGAGTTGTATTTCGAATGTTTAAGAGTTTTTTTGAGAATTGAATGTTTAAGAGTTGTTGCTTCACTTTCTGATATTTTCGAGTGCTAAAAGTGTAGTCTTTTTGTGATTAGGTCGTTGAAGCCCAAAAAGAAGAACCAAAAAAGGCAAAGAGAGCCGAGATTTGCTTTCATGACAAAGAGTGAAGTTGATCAACTTGATGACGGGTACAGATGGAGAAAGTACGGGCAGAAAGCTGTTAAAAACAGCCCCTATCCAAGGTACCAACCTTTTACACCTCTACGACACACATCTTGTTCCTCACTTTTATTGCTCTGGTGATCTCATTACTTGTCTTATAAGAATACCCAGAATTGCTTTCGGAGATGAGATGATCTCTGTCTGTGATTAAAATTGGTTGCTAAATTTGTCATCGCTCGGCAGGAGCTACTATCGTTGCACTACTGCAGGTTGTGGTGTGAAGAAAACAGTGGAGAGATCTCGCGACGATCCTTCTATTGTTGTTACAACCTACGAAGGACAGCACACACATCCATGTCCGATAACCCCTAGAGGAAGTATCGGGATTTTATCAAATCCCAGTGGTTTTGGAGCTGCAACTTCTTCTTTTGTCGTCCCACAACCTCATCATCAGTGTCAACAACACCAACATGCCTTCGTGTATAGCTTATCACCTTCTCTGAACATTAGCACTAGTGCTGGTTCTACCTTCAGTCCCGCACCACTTTCTTCGAGTTTTCTTCAAGAGAGAGTGTCGAATATTAGTCCTTCATCAGCTTCATTACTTAGTGACGACCAGGGTCTTCTTCAAGACATCGTTCCTTCTCAGATGAGGAAGGAGCCTAAAGAGGAGGAGATCGACCAGAGATGCGTATATTTAATTTAGCTACTTACTGGTATGTAGGTTCCTAACTGCTTTTGTGGGATGCTGTCTTTCAAGTAAATCCCACTTTGTTTGTTTCAAGGCACAGAACCTCATAGATTGAAAATGACTACCATGTTTCTTAATTATTTAGCTTATAATTAGGAGGGATCTAGAGATTGTGGTTGCCATGTCGGGTTCTTCTTTACTTTTTTCCTGATTATTATGATATGATATATTTAGTTTTGTACGTATCAGCTGGTGTTAACTTCTATTCCAAGTAATCTTTTAACTTCCCCGAAACTTAGTTCTTGTTTCTTTGTTTTTTCTTCATTCTTTCGTTAAAAGACAGGTGCATTGACATTGGTTAGGAGCATATGTGTGTCGGATTAGGGTTTTTACCGTTTAGCATTTTCATATAAATATTTGTTCCTTGGGTATTTAAGCTCGTTAAATGTCATGAAAAGTGAAGAATATAAGAAATACTTGGATCCTCCTGTAAATAAGTGCATATAACGTGTCTGCAGTAAGGTGCGAGAGTTTCTATAGCTTGGAGTCCTCCGTTGCGCTACTAAAACAGCTTCGTATATATATATATATATATATATATATATATGTTTATAATAAGTGCATATAAGTGTCTGCAGTAAGGTGCGAGAGTTTCTATAGCTTGGAGTCCTCCATTGCACTACTAAAACAGCTTCATATATATATATATATATATGAAATAATCGTGTAGAATTTGGTTATGTAAGGAAATGTGGTAAAAATTTTAATTTCGATTGCTCTGACACTGTTGAGTTTGTTATCTTCTTGAGGTCCATATCAATTGGGATCTCTGAGTCTGTGCTAGGGATGTAGACTTTATTTTACATGACATGCTCTACTACTGTCATTAAAGGGCATGCACTAGCAATACTAGCTGAAAAAGCTCGATTACTTTATCCAGTCAACTCTTCGCCAATCACATAAGAAAATGTTTATTGGAATCACTTTGAGGCGTTGCGAACTCAAATTAAAAATTTTAAAAAAAATGAGAGTTATGTACTATTACTTTGTGAACTAAATAGTAATTGATAAGGTAAATAAAAATATATTAATTAACTAAAAAATAAATTATTAGTACGTTAATAAAGAAAAAATTTTCTCACCATATTGATTCGACACATTTATTATTTTAATTCAAATTTGAAATTAAGAATTACCACCAATATGTAACATAACTTTACAGTATTTTTGTGAATTTTTTAGTGAGAGGTGCCTATTATTGGTTAAGATTTTGACCATCTAAATTTTGATTTGTTTGTAGTCATTTGTATTTGTGATTTTCATATTTGTCTATTAAAGTGTCAATTTTTTTATTTAATATCAATCCTTATTTCTTTTCTAGAGTAATCTTAGAGTCATTTAGGGACTTGTTATTTGTCTTATATAGCATGTGTTGGGTAGTAGGGTAGGAGTAGTGGATTTGACTTCTTATGGTAGAGCAAGGGTTAGCCCTTTAACGAGTCTTGGGTTTAAGAGAAGAAAAGATATTGACAGATTGATGATAGTTTCTTAGAAATAAGGACCCTTACAGAGAAGTCATTGGAATTAGTGGAGATTTCAGAAAAATATAAGATTTATATAATGTGCATCTAGGAGACAAAAAAGACGAGAGCAAAAGCAAAGGAGATCAATAGGTTCAAAATTTGGTATTCGAGGTGTTTAAAGCATCAGAATGGTAGGTATCTTAGTTTTCAATGAACTCCTATGTCATATTGTGAGGGTAAAAATGACTAATGATAAGATTTTGTCTCTTAAGATTGTGGTGAAAGGTATTATTGTCAATGTCGTGTATGCTTATATACCCTAATTAGGTTGGACAAACAACTTAAACCTTAATTTTGGGAAGAGCTAGATGAGGTAATTTAGCAAATTCTCCCCAATAAGAAAGTTATTTTAGGAGAAGATTTTAATAGTTATATAGGGGAAATCTCAAAAGGATATTCATGGGCTCATATGTTATATTGTGAGGGTAAAAATTACTAATGATAGGATTTTGTCTCTTAAGATTGTGGCGAAAGGTATTATTGTCAATATGGTGTATGCTTATGTACCTCAATTAGGTTGGACAAATAACTTAACCGTCAATTCTGGGAAGAGCTAGATGAGGTAACTTAGCAATTCTCCCCAATAAGAAAGTTATTTTAGGAGAAGACTTTAATGGTCATATAGGGGCAATCTCAAAAGGATATTTATATGCTCATAAAGGATTTGAGTATAAAGATAGGAATGATAATGAGGCTGCTTTAATGGACTTTACGGCAGTGTTTAAATTGGTGGAAGGCAACTCATTTTTGAAGAAAAACGAGGAACACCTAGTGATTTTTAAAAGTAGAATCATAAAGAGTCAAATTGACTTCCTCATAAAACGAAGTGATATATTTAATTGCAAGGATTATAAGGTGATACATAACACTTTCTTATGAACTCAATATAGATTGTTGGCGATGGATGGAGAAAGAAGAGAAGTCCTCGATGGTGTATTAGAGTCAGATGGCGGAACCTGATAGGGGACAAGGTGGAACAACGTAAAGATAAAGTAATATACGATAAAAAATGAAATTTGGAAAGAGATGTTAACCCGATGTGGGATAAAGTGGTGACTCTTTTAAGGAATGCAACTAAAGAGATCCTGGTTGTTTTTAAAGGGCCTAAGGGTAGTAAGATGAGTCTTGATGGTGAAATAAAGATGTATAAGATAAGGTTGAGATTAAGAAGGTTGCTTATAAAGCTTTAGTGGATAGTAACATAGAGGAAGAGAGGGTAGTTAATAGAGAAAGTTATAAATTGACAAAGAAAGAGGTAAAGAAGAAAATCTCAGTTGCTAGAATTGGAAGTTACAAGAAATTATATCAACAATTGGAAACTAAAAATGGAGAAAAAGATATATTTAAGTTGGAGAGAGCTTAGGAACAGAAAGTGAGAGACTTAGATCATGTTTGCTCTATAAAAGATAAAGCAAAGCAGGTTCTTATAGATGAAAATGACATCAACAAAAGATGGAAAAAAACTTTTATAGCCTTTTTAATGAAGGAATAAAGGATAACATCTCTGTAGGTGATCTTAACAATTTTGAGAAGTATTACAACTTTACTTGTTATCAGTAAATCAGAAGGGAAGAAATTAAAAGAGCTTTAAGGGAGATGAAGAATGGAAGGATAGTAAGGCATGATGAGATACCCATTGAGATGTGGAAGAGCCTAGGGTGATATGATAAAGTTGAAGGACTTTAAATTGAGCAGGACTAAGACTGAGTACTTAGAGTGTAACTTTTCAGGCTATAGGGTAGTTTTCGATGTGGAAGTAAAGATTAATTCTTAAGTTATACGACAAAAAGTTTTTTAAGTATTTGTGATCTATCATCCAAAGCAATAGAGAGATCGATGAATACATAGTTCACTGTGTTAGATCAAGGAGGCTTAAATGGAGGAGGGCATCATGAGTTTAACATGACAAGAAGATACCAATAGACCTTAAAGATAAATTATATCGTTTAGCAATTAGAGTGATCATGCTTTATAGGGCACAGTGTTGACTCATCAAACATATACATAGTCATTAGTTAATGATGGCAGAGAGGAGAATGATCCGTTGGATGTGCAACCTTACTAGAAAAGATAAGGTCAGAAATGTAACAGTCAGAGAAAAATTAAGGGTGGATAATATCGGTGGAATATTATGAGATACTAGGCTTAGGTAGTTCAAATATGTTATGAGGAGACATTATGACGCTTCAGTAAGAAGATGCAAGAAGATTATACTTATAGACTATAAGAGGAAAGGAGGAAGACCTAAGAAGGACTGCAAAGATCAAGAATGATATAACTTTGCTAGAAGTTAATGAGGACTTCGCTCTCAACAGAAAACTTTAACGTACTAGGATATGGGTAAATGATCTCATATAAAGAGGTCATCCTCTTTATTTTAGTTATTCAGTTTAAACTCTTATTCTGTAGTACTTCCTCTATATTTATTTAGGTTAACCATTTCCTTACCTAACCTAGTCATTCTCTTAGAATGACTTGTTTGCTTTATTTATTTATTTGTATTCTTTCTTGTCTGAGTATCTATTTACTTATTTTATCTTTTATTTCTATTCTTTACTTCGTTCTATATGTATTGTAGTATTTATTTTATTACTTATTTTTATACTTACATTTGTTGATATTTATTTATTTTACTAAGTATTATTATTATTATCCTTAATTTTTATTTTTATTTTGTTTTATCTTTACTATTAATTATTATTATTATTTATATTTTTAGTCTTTACCTTGTTCTATTTATATTGTATTATCTATTTTATTATGTTATTATTTTTATTTGTAATTAACTAATTATATTATTATTGTTATCATTACTATTATCTTTTATTTTTATTATTTTAACATGTATTATTGTATTAATATTTATATTTATATGTATTTTTTCTTTTTATTGTATTTTTCCTACAAATAGTTCTAAAAAAGTTATTTCTTCTTGTCTTTTTATCTTTTTTTCTTGTGGGTCTATTAGAAATAGTCTCTCTACTAGTTAGGGGTAAGGCTACATGCTTCTAGACTTGTCCAGATCTCACGTCTCAAAAGGATTCTACTAGGATGTTGTTGTTGTTCTTTATGTGTTATTTATCAAGCAAATATATGAGCAAGGTATGAAGAAATCGTTTTCTCACGGTAATTGTTTATTGTTCTTCAGGTAGGATTATTATGGTTTAAGTGCATTATGGATTTATTTTTTCATAATTAGGTATTCTAACTATAAGTAAGTCATATATAAAAAGAAATTTGCATTAATTATAATGATTTTGATATAATAAAATTTTGAGAACTACATACAAATATATGGGAGTTTAAAGCAGTGATGTTGTTGTGATAAATGAGATGTTGAACTCTAGAGGAATTTGTTGTAAATTTGTTGTACCTTGATGTCATATAGTGATTAATATGATTCAACTTAGCTAGTATTATAACTAAGATTTTTTTTAAAACTTGAGCATAATGTTTAATCACATCAGTAGAATGTAAAAACCACAAGCTTTTAAAAAAATATGAACACAACAAAATAAAATTTGTACTAAAACTATGTAAAAGATATTATTACTTGACTTGTTACATATTAGTGACACCTTAACTTTAAAATGTGAATATCCCATCATAAATTAACATAATCAATACCATACCTCCTTATATTCTATATAATGTGTACGTCCAAAAAATATCATCACTTGTCTTAAAAAATAATAGCTTGACTTTAGAATACCACAACTTAGTATAAAAAAATACAATACTTCAAAACAAACTATACCATTACTTAACACATGCAATACCTTCCCTATGTACAAAACATACGATCTTATTAAAAATAACTGCTACTTGCACTTTAAAATAGAAACACCATAACTAAGTACAAAGAATATCATGCCTTAATAAAAACTATACCAGTACTATACACATCTAATAGTACTCTTATGTATAAAAAATTACCATTTATTGTAAATAAGTAACACATATGCTTCAAAATCAAAATATTATAAATAAGTTCAAAAAATACAATGCATTAATATAAACTATACCAAAACTCTATACATTCAATATATCACTTATAATTGAAAGATACTATCACTAATTTAAAATAAAAAACAATTTTACTTTTATATAAGAATATCATGACTAAGTTCTAAAAATATCATGCTTTAATAAGTAGTAAGAATATCATGCTTTAATACAAACTATACTGGATACTATACATTCAGTGTCACATCTATGTATCAAAAATATATTCACTAATTACATAGAAGTACAACCTTAACTTTAATGTAAAAAAAACTTAATTGAATACAAAGAATACCAAACATTAATCCATATTATGCTATAACTATATGCATCCCATACCACGCGTATTTACATAAACACCATCATTCATTATAGATAAGTAACATATTCACTTATCTAAAGGAAAAAGTGTGGAGGATATTGCTTGTTATATAACTAAGTACTAAGCTGTGTCTATA
>JANQBM010000221.1:19139038-19173711 GCA_025594535.1 Erythroxylum domingense | reverse complement strand
ACAGAAGATAAAAGTCAACCACAGAGGATAGAACACAGAGGATAGATCATAGGCCAAGGATTATAAGAAGGAGTTAAAAAGTAATATGAGTTGAAGAATATCCTCTGTGTTACTGTTCACAGACTTCCTCTGTGTTACTATTCATAGAGTATCATCTGTGTTACTGTTCATAAAGTATCGTCTGTGTTACTGTTCACGCTACCGTCTAGGTTACTGTTCATAGTTATCTTCTGCCCTATTTTTGACCCTTCAAAATATAAAATTGGCCTTCGAGGTTTTTATGAAAGTTGTAGCTCTTGAAGTCCTCTTTCAATCTATCTAAAGAAATCCTAGTTTGGATGCCTATAGGAAAAGTTATATGAATAGCCCCGAAGTAGGTATATATGTAAAGTGTGGACTCACCAACGCTGATCCTTGAGGTATTCAGGTTGAAAGGGATAAATGGACTAGTTGATTACCATCGTATTAGTCGACCGTTCTAAAAGCTGAGCTGAGCCTAGAAAAGGGGAGTTTTGAGAAGATGACCTTATAATGACAAGTCTTATGATTTTCTGAAGGTTAGACTTTGAAAACAGGCCTAACAACTTCTTAGTGGGAAACAAAGGCATAGAGTAGCTCAACTTCATAGGAGCACAACATAGTGAGCAAGGTAAGAATTCCTAATTTAATAATAATAATTATAGGTGGAAGAAGCACCCAAATTTTTTTTGATCTAATAATACAAGAAATCAAATAAGAACTCAAAGACCATTAAGATTTTAGCAAGATAGGCTTAGTTCTTTAGAATTAAATATGGACAAATTGATGAATGTTTTAAATTCCAAATTCACGAGCTAAGATGAGAAATAAAAAGAGGACGGAAGTTGAATTCAATCAAATTGTTAAGAATCATACTTCTTCTATCCATAACTAAGAGTTTTAAGTGGGCCAATTGTCTAATGCATTGTCTACATGAAGTATAGGAGTCTTTCGAGCAATATAAAGTCAAATCAAAGGGAGCAATTGAAGGTCATTATAGTTATAAGTGAAAGCGAGTTAGAGGATATGTCAAAAGAAAAAGGACAAGGAAGAATAGAAGAAAGAGGAAACTCCTTATTTTCCTCCTCCTTTATTTACATTAAAATCCCATATCCACAGAGGCTACAAAAGAATCAATTATATGTGTAATTTGCAAAGTTCATGGAAAAGCTAAAGAAATTACAAATCAACTTATCTTTTATAGAAGGGTAAAAGGGTCACTTTTGAGCCTAACTTCTTCGCTAATCGATAAGTTTAACTCAAACATTTCAGAGTGAACAATTATAATCCTAACATTTAGAAAACATTAAAATTAGAACCCGCTATAATGGAAACTTTAACCCCATCTGTTAAGTATCTAGTCAATGTTGACCTGACATTATTATTATTTTTTATTGTCTTTTATAGGACTCCTGTGCCACATCATTACTAACGTGGAAAAGTGAGACCCACTTATTAAAAAATATAACAACCTTATTTTATTATTAAGTGTAAGACCCACCCTTTAGCTAAACATTTCTTAACTATGTGTCTAGCATAGAAGCTTTCTCTCACCATTTGAGTTTATCAAACATATAGGAGGAGGTGGTTTAGTTCACCCCCTTAGACATATAGTTCTCAACCCTTTGCCACTTTTATAACGATTACCTTTATCTCCTGAACTTATAGGAAAATCATTACATTACCTATAATGGCTTATCTTTATAGTAAGAGAAATTTCTTTTTCTGCTATTCTGAGTCAGTCAGTTCACTAAATTAAAAAAACCATTCCTTTGACTCTTATAGAACATGGTTTTGGGTAATTAGGATGAGGAAGAAACTAGTCTTGTGTCTTTAAACATACATAATTACAATTAGATCTACTGAGTTTAATCATCATGGACGATTTAAATAGTAAAAGTAACGAAGAGAGTAGTCCCATTGAGTAAATATTTTAAAAGATGTCTATTAGGAGGAAGAAGGTACGAGTAGTTATAAATGTGTCCTTACTTATGAAAACAACAAAAGCGAAATGAAATGGACAATAGAACCACCAAAAATTAATATATTAAAGTTTAAAGAAACATAAATCAATATGTGCAATATTGTAGTAACTACTTTGAGAATAGAAAAAACAATTGTTATAAAGCATGGGATGGAGTCATCAAACTTAGAAATATTTTATAGTTACCTTAAACAAATGCAACTTAGAGACACATATACATGGTGATCAATATCTGTAATCTTCTATTGATTATGTTGTCCATTCCTTAAATGAGGGAACTAATATCTAAGAATTAGAGAAAAACTATTTTACACTTTATAAGTGATAATATCTAGTCTATCTTTATCTAAGAGCATTCCCAATTGAGGATTAAGAAAGCAAATTACTTACAATAGGGTGAGGTTACAACTTGCAAAATATTACCCTTAATCAATAAGGCCTAATCCCGTAACTAGCATAAGGGAGGATGAAATTGTTTCAGCCAATATACACTTCCCTTATTGTGGGTCTAGTAGAGACCGAGTCAATAATACACACAACTGCTAGATGTAGAACTTTCATAAGATCATTGATTAGGGTAAGTTTTAATCTTATAAACCCTCAATATTCTACAAGCGCACAGTTTGTAGTGTAGCATTAAAGGTGTCGATCCCACGATAAATAACAGTAATCTAATCCTAAAATCTAAGCTATAAAAACTATAAAAATGAAAATAAATGATGCAACATAAATTAATTACAAGAATTAAGTTCAACCAATTAAATCAAAAATTAAACACAAAAGTATTAACAAGTGAGTAATATGCAATCACAATAGAAATCAACCTAAGGAGTTTACCAATTTATGAGAAAGGGGATTTTACTTATCATTAATGCTAACCTAGTCGATTATGTGTCAATAGAGTGTCAGTTCTAGACTATCATAGGGATGATTACTCTTTCTCAAGTTATAACCATTAAATCCCAAATTATAATCCCTAATCAAATTATGGAATTTGCAAACTCTAAATTCACAAATTATCTAAAACCTTAATTAGATCTTAAGCACTCTAATAAACTATCGAAACACCACATAGGATCTTTCTCTGCACAATTACTAATATGATTTGGTACGGTTTCTACTAAATCATCTAACTTTCATTAATCTGATTTAATCATTTTTCATTCAGTTCAGCCTCTTGGTTTATTATCAAATTATACAAGAATGCAATCAAATCACGACATTCGTCCAATAAACACAATCGACTAAATTATCATTAAGTCAAAATAAAAATCCCGAAAGAGAATTTAAAACATCGTTAATATTCCAATCCTATCATCATACTATCCATCTCAATTATATACATAAATAAAATCAAAATGAAAAGGAAATAATGACTTAGAATAGACGACGGAAGGCAATAAGGATGAGATACCTCCTAATTTGGGAAACACATCAAGTCAGCTTTGTCTTCCTTCTTCTTCTTTCTCTCTCTTGATATTCTCTCTTTAGGGTTTTAAGTGTGGCTAATGCAAAAAGTTCCTTTGTGCTCCTTTTAATGTTATTTAAATAACTTTTTATGTTTTGGGTAACCCTAAGGACTCCAAAAAATTTCTCAAAATGTGAAGTTCATAAGCAACTACGCGTTTGCACAACGCAAACCACAATTATGGCCTACATCTAAGCCTTTAGTCATAATTGGGGCTTCAATTATTTCAGCTCGAATGTCATTTGAAACTCCTCCATTCTTCGATACTAACCCTGAACACTAGCAAACACATCAAGGTACCTCAAAAACATAATATTTAAGCTCAAAAGCTTGTACTAACCCATAAAACACTTAAAGCACAAATGCTTAATAAACTAACACAATTCTAACTTAAATAAATACTAAATGATCGAATTAACGACTGAACATATATCAAACTATGCCCTAAACACGATGCAATTTACATTTATTAATCATCATGAGCACCTGCATCCTATAATCCCACCGTGAAGTACTTTTTCGCCCGACCTTGTCAAAGGAGCATACATGCTTAAGCAATGATGTTGAAACCATTCTTGTAAGGTGAAAATAAAGGGTCCAAAACTTTCTTATCTAAAAGTAGCTCAAGCAACACAACCCCATAGTTATATACATTAGCCTTATCTAAAACATGACATGTCATTTCATATTTTGGGGCAATATACCCAAAAGTACTGGCTACACCTATAGTGGCATGGGTTTCTGAATTGCCCAAGAGTCTTGCTAAACCAAAGTTTGATAAGTAGGCAATAAATTCCTCTTCTAGAAGGATAATTTTGGGTTTGACATCACGATGGAGTATATGAGGCATGCATTGATCATACAGGTAGGCATGAGCATGAGCTATGTCCAAAACAATTTTGTGAAGCACTAACCAATTTACAACCCTCATTGACCTCTCTTATATGAACTTTTCAAGATTACCACCTATTAAATAATTGTTAATTAGGAACATCTCTGTCTCTCTGACATGATATCCAATCAAAGTGACAAGATTTGGATCATGCAGGCTTCTAAGGGTTTTAATTTCAACATGAAATTGTTGAACACCCTGGAATCTTCCAACTGTAAGTCATTTAATTACAATTAGGTACCCAAGAAAGATCTCTGCCTTAAAATTTGAATCGAAACCCCCATTTTCGATGCAATTGCTAGCATTGAAAGTCCCAGTTTCCGCCATAGAAGCTTTCTCTAGCCATCGAAGTTTATCAAACATGCAGGAGAAGGTGATGTAGCTCACCCCCTTAGATATATAGTTATCAATCCTTCACCACCTCACCCTTAACAATTTTAAAAATGTTTAATTAAAGGGTGGGTCCTATATTTAAAAATAAAATAAGGTTGTTGTATTTTTTAAATAATTGCATCTCACTTTACTATATGAGCAATGATGTGGCATATGGGGCCCACAAAACATAATAAAAATAATAATAAAATGTCAGGTTAGCACTAACTTGGCACTTAACAGACGAGGTTGAATTTTTCGTTATGGTGGGGTCTAATTTTAACATTTTCTAAATGTTAGGATTATAATTGTTCACTTTGCAATGTTATGGTTAAATTTACCGATTGGAGAAAAAGTTAAGTTCAAAAGTGACTCTTTTGCTTTTATGGAAGCTTTGGAACACATGCCCAAGTATGCTAAGTTCCTTAAGGATATATGATAAATGCAAATTTGGTTATAATTATACACCCATATTTGATGTGTTTTGTTTGATATTTTATAGTTTTGTTGTATTTTTGGTCCTTAATTCTCTTTAAGTGCATTTATAGATAACAATTGCCTTCATGTACCAAAAAGAGAATAATTTGAATGAAATTATTGCATGGAATGAAGATTTGAAGCAATTAAGGAACCTATACGACTGTGTATAGTGATTGCGTAAGTCTGTGTAAACATATGAAGATTGAAGATTTTTTGTTCTAGTTGTGGGGAGTTATATGCCCTTATATTTTGATATACATAGGCATGTATGTTGCCCTTGTAAGTCTATGTGACCGTGTGAAATTGGGAATTCAGCTATTTTTGGTGATACCCGATCACTTACACACTTATGTAAGTTGACCATGTATAACCCAAAAACCATAGTTTTTACTATAAATGGATGTGAGGGGAGTCAAATAATGGAGAGTCGATTTTTTAAGTAATTTTAATTCATGAGACACATTTAGAGGTGATAGTTCTGATTAAGGGATAATGAAAACATAAAAAATATGTCAAGAGATCCATTAAATAACAATATAAAATCTGGAATTGCAAGAAGATCTAATAAAAAAGGAAAATGTAGAATTATGATTTCATGGTTTTTTTAATTAATTTTCTTGTAGATTTATCTTTTTTTTTTATGAGTAGTAGGTAAACATGTTTAGTGTCTAGGTGTGATGAACCCTAACTAGAAATAACAATATATTTTGATCTTTTATTCCATGCAATTATATTGATTGATTTATTGTCATTCAATTATGCTTTTTATTCTAATTATAATATATCCAGGATATTAATGCATGATTTGATTTTATATGATTGACATTGAGAAATCCTATTGTATAAATAGATATACCATAATTAGAAGGAGTTGCATGCAAACCTATATATAGGTCTACATAAATCCTCTAGATTAAGGTCAAACTTAATAGCGGAATTAGTAAATTGATAAAGCAATCCTAAATTAGAAAGATTTATATCAATCAACTGATGGATTAGTTATTAATAGTCATGAGAAAAATATTAACATAAGATAGGAATTTCCATGGTTTAATAATGAATAATATATTTATATGATAAAAGGTTAATATTTTATAATTCTTAGGGGGATTCATCACCTAGACTTCTAAATACTTTCCTCTGTCTTACATTCATACTTGTTTTAATTCTTAGTTTCTTTATTTAGTAATTTTTAATTAAAAAACCAAAAATCTGATTCATAGATTAGATAATAGAAAAAGGGTAATTACTATTGGTTATAGTCTTCCTAAGATCGACTTGTACTTACCTATGCTAGCCAAAGCTACAATGTACACTTGCTGTAAATTTTAGATATTGATATATAAAAAATCAATCAAGTTTTTGGCGCCATTATCGGGGACTGTAATATTAGGGAAGCCTAGCTTTTATTAATCTAACCATTATTTTTGTATTTACTTTATTTTCTTTTTGACTTATTCATTCATTTATCTCTTAAACCTATCTACTTTGACTTTGAGTTTGTGGCTTATTGCTAGGTTTTGAGATTCATCACTATAGCCAAAAACCACAATATTCTTATAGGACTTATGATATGCCATCGCCTATAGTAGCATCACCATTTTGGAAAGAGAGGTATAGTGACATATTTTCGGAGGCTCAACTGATATCCATTCAATGTTGCAACATTTATGGGAGTAACCACTGCAATTATGAATTTTAGGCACTAAACTATATGTGGAAGCAACCAAACATGAAAAATCAATCTTAGAATGCATCCTATAAAAATGCTTATAATTTAGAGTGAAGTAACCCTTATGTTTACAGATGGATTGATTATGCTCCAGTTAAATTTGTACAATAACAATAGCGAAAAGAGTGACTAATAACATGAATTTGAAGAGACATTTTCTTCACTAGAATACATTGAACATAATAAATCATATTATTTGAGCCTATTAACGCCTTAGAGTGAAAAAGAGACAAAGGTCGATGATAGATGCATAATTGAGCATATTTATACCCCATATTTGATGTATTTTTGCTTAATATTTTATATATTTTATATATTTGGTACTTAATTTGTTCCAAGTGTGTTTATAGGTTATAATTGCCTTCATGGACTTAAATAAGAAGAATTAGGCTGAAAAAGCAATATAAAATGAAGATTTGAAGCACAAAAGGGATACACGGTCGTGCATCAGGCTGTGTGCTTCTCTTAGGCTATACAGATCTATGAATTCTAGAGATTTTGGTTTATGCACAATTTAATGCATAACTTTGCATCTCCTAGAACCTCAAAATTTACTATAAAAAGATGTGTTCAGGGGCAAAATAAGAGAGGAGACATTAGGAGGAAATTACAAAGCTACAACTCATTCAGAAGGGTTAATTTTGAGTCAGAGAACTAAAAACATGAAGAAATATTCAAAAGATCCATTGGAATACAAGATCAAACCTTTACCTTACAAGAATATTCGATAAGAGATAAAAAGGGAGATTTAAAATTATAAACATGTTATTTTCTATTCGTTCTTCTTTATTTATGTTAACCCTATATTTATGTTATAACATGTTTTGATTCGTTTATTTAATGTAATTGTTTTGATTGATCTATTGTGATTTGATTATGAGTTCAATTTATGTTCCAATAGATCTGGAATATTAAATCAACTCCTGATTTCATAAAATAAAGGTTGAGAAATCCTTGTATGAATAGATCTACCATAATTGAAAGGAGCTGATTGCAACTATATGGATAGGATGACATAAATCCTCTAGATTAAGTTCAACCTAGTAAAGAAATTCACAAATCTTAAAGCAATCCTATAAAGTTTAACCCGAGTAATTCAGTTGATAACCTTAGGATTATTTGTTATTAGACTAAAGAGAGATATTAGCATACTATAAAAATTTCCATGGTATAGTAGTCAATAAAACAATTGCATAATAAAATATCAACTAATTAAGGTTTTTAGGGGGATTAAAAAACTAGACATTAATTTTTTATATTGATAGTTTTCTCAGTGATTTGTTATTTCTCTGTTCAATCTTGTTGCACTTTTTATTTTATTTGCTTAAGTTTTATTTTATTTAATTAAAAATCAAAATCAAATTTGTAGACTAGATAGTATAATAACAGTAACTACTAGTATTCGTCGTCTTTATGAGATCGAATTGTACTTACTGGTACTAGCTACAGCTACACCGTGCACTTACGGTTATTACTGATAGTTGTGAATTAGTCTATGTTTTTCTAAGTAATTGGCATGTGTTTCTTACATAATTGTTGATTATTATTTTAGTTTAGGATTCATTATATATTTTTTTTATTTAGTTTGATTTTCATTGTTGTTCTTTTATGTTTGATGTTAATTTAGGGTAAGAATTGATTATTTTTATGTAGGAAGGAAGATTGAGAAACTTGGAGATTGAGCTAGAGATCAAAAAGGAGAAGATAAAAGGAGACTCTCTGTTGCAAAATCCCACGATTGTAGGAATCATACCAATTCCCACGATTATGGGAACTATAATTTGAGGCATTGTGTGGGACTCAATTAAACTTAGGATTTCTAGACTATAAAACATGATTAAGCCTCCATGGATAAGAGGAGACAAAACCCCTCTGTAGGAAAGAGCCTCTTTGAGTGAAGAATACAAGTTTTAAGTCTTGAGAAAGGATTGAAGTCAAGGATTATCATTAAGATTGGGAAAATAGTACATCAACATCAAGAATTCCAGTTTTGGCAAAGAAGAGAAGGAGCTTCTTTATTCAAATTTCTTTTAATTTTATCTCTTCTAATCTTTGTAGAATGGAATATTTGAATGTTGGTGATGTTATGGAGACCATGACTGGCTGATTTGTTTCTTAGGGATTGCTTTTGAACTATTTTTGTTAAACTCCTATTTTATTGAATTGAATGAAAGTGTCTTTGATGATTGTTGATTTTATTTCTATCTTGTAATAAATTGAGAGAGCAAGTAAGGTTATTTGTGTAGGATTGTATAAAGAGAGTTATTAACCTATAGACTTGTAATCATTATGTCAGTTGATTAGCTAAAAGAGAGATCTCAGCTAATTCAATTGATCACCTATAGGATAACTTAATAACTAGTTAAATTGGTGGTGTGATTGGGTAGGCTGAGAGATCGTTCAATTGATTTCATTTAATTTGATTAGGGACAATTAATTACACCTTAAGAGAAGGTAGTTAATTCATTCAAAATCTTAGGTGAGACACAATTTGTTTAATAAAACAGGATGGAGACAAAAGAGGGAGAAAGTGATCTCTAGTCTTTAGATTCTTGATTTTAATTTTTTGCACTTGCTATTGTCTATTACTTTTTGTTAGTCTTTCATTTTTAATTTAAATTTCTAGATTATTTTCATTATACTATTTCATTTCTTAAACAAAGTCTGATCTAAATTAAGTGGTGTATGGGCATCAATCCCTGTGAGATAGATGTCTGCTTTTTAACTACAAGTCACGACTCGTACACTTGCAGTTTTTAGGGTAAAACAAGTAAATTGTTTTTGCATTCAACAAGTTTTTAGCGCTGTTGCTGAGGATTGATTGCTTGGCATCTTGTTTAATTTAGATTACTTTGATTTAAGATTTTTGATACTTTTCCTTGTGTAATTATAGGTGTATGAACACAAAGAGCATGCAAAGAGCGAAAGAGGTTAGTGAAGACGAATTTCCCGACATCAAGAGACACGAAATAGAATTAAGAAGGGTAAAGTGTCTAAATTTTTCACAATAAGATATGGCTAAAGAAGGAGAACAAGGAGGATAGGAGAGGACACTGATGGATTTTATAAGGCGAAGATTTAGTCCTCAAAGAGTTGCGAGATCGGTAGTTTAAGCTAATAATTTCGAGATAAAACTAGCACTCCTCAAGATTTTACAAAACAGTGTGCAGTTTTATAGGCTATGCAATAAGGATTCAAATACTGACATGGACAATTTTTGAAAGATATGTGATACTTTACGATTCAACAGAATGTCCGGTGATGTCATGAAGTTGAGGTTGTTTTCTTTCACATTGAAAGATCAAGCATAGGCATAGTACAACTTGCTAAATTCAGGATAGATTACTACTTGGGAGTAGCTTACCCAAGCATTCCTTATGAAGTACTTTCCGTTGAATAAGACGATGACGATTATGAAGGAGATTACAAATTTTATTAGAATGATGGTGAATCTCTTTATGAAGCTTAGTAAAGATTTAAAGAATTGTAGAGAAGTTGTCCCCACCATAACCTTCTGAGGGAGTACCTACTGTAGATATTTTATAATGACGTGAATCTAAGCACGAGAGGACCTATTGATGCAGTCGCTAGAGGTTCATTGATCAGGAAGAATGTGGAAGTAGCTCATGATCTTTTGGAGGAGTTGGCGGGTAACAACTATTTATTGTTTAGTGAGAGGAGCAAAAAGGGGCAGAAAAAACAAAAAGATATGATACCCATTGACTCTATTACTGCTTTGCAGGGCCAAATTGTGGTTCTTATGAAGTAGCTAAACAATATGAAAGGAGCATCTACCTCTGCAACTAAGGCGATGCAAGTGCAATGTGAGTTGTATGGACTGAACAACAATGGCTCAGTCGAGTGTTTTCTATTGGGAGTCGACAGTACCGAACAGGTAAGTTACCTAGGCTAGCCGCAGTGAGGTAATAATCCTTATTCCAATAATTATAATCCATGGTGGAAAAACCACTCGAATTTTTCTTGGAGTAATAAAAATATAGGTGACTAAGCAAGATCACAAGGACCTCCGGGATTTCAGCAAGACCTAATCGGATCGATGGAGAGTAAGGTGGACAAGATGATGGAAGCTTAAAAGGAGAATCAGAAGAGGATGTTTGCCAGTTAGGAGGAAAGTTAGAAGAGGGTGGAAGTGAAATTCAACCATATTGTGAAGAACTATGCATCATCCATCCACAATTTAGAGGTTCAGGTACGTCAACTCACTAATGCTTTATCTTCCAGAAATGTAGGTAGCTTACTAAGTAACACCAAAGTCAACTTGAAGGAAAGGATCGTGACCATCACGTAAATTGAGGAAAGGGAAAGTGAACTTGAGAAGGAAAATGGAGCCAAAGAGAAGTAGAAACATTTTTGGAAGTCCTTCCAAGTGAGTTAGTAAGTGAGTCAAGTAAAGAGCCTCAACCTAGGATTTCGTATCCCATCTTTGCTAAGAGGAAGTCAAGTTCAAATAGAGCAAGGAATAACTATAAGTAGGTTGAGTCAAGCAAAATTAAGGACATAATGAATCAGCTCCAAAAAAATCTCACAGTAAAGGAACCAGTCAAGAAAGAGACGAAGGAGCACACAATAGGAGGCCATGCTACCATAGCATATAACAAAGAAGAGGGGACTTCTTCATTCCTTGTTGTATAAATGGGGTTAGCGTAGCTAGGGCATTTTTAGACTTAGGAGCTAGTATCAACATGATGCCCTACACTTTTTGTCAGAAGTTGGGTTTAGGCAAGCCAGAGGCCACTAAGATATTGGTGAAAACGGCCGACAGAATAGTGCACCAGTCAAAGGGGATCATCAAGAACCTACAGATACAGATTGATAGATTTATCTTCCCCATATATTTCTACATACAGGATATCGGAGAAGATGTAGAAACCCCGATGGTTCTTGGGTGACCTTTTTTAGCTACTTCTCGTTTGATCATTAACGTTGATGGGAAAGAATTAACACTGAGTGTTGGAAAGAAGCAATTAACTTTCAAGATGTCCAAGAAAGACTATCATTCTTCTCTACCCCCAATGGATATCAAGAAACCTGAAACCCAAGGCAGATGGGAAGATATTGAGGACCTAGAATCGCGTTCAAAAAGAAATGGTCGCGTAGGAGAAGATGAAGGAAGGAAAACCATAAGGAAGGTGGAATCCACAGCAGGGTAGCTTAAGTGCAGAGCTTGAGATCAGTTTTTGCACTATCATTACATCGTTTATTTAAGCATCTATAAATAAAAACGAGAGTCGAGCTATAGACGTTAACAGAAGCACTGCATAGGAGGCAACCAATGAAGGTTTATTTTCTTTTAGTTGTCTTTGTTTATTTGTTTATTTGATTTATTCATTTATGATTGTGTTTGAATTAAGTTTGATTAATGTTTATTTAGATTTTGTTTGAATTTTAATTTGTTTCTTTTCAAAATTGTTATTGATAATATTAATTTGATGTGTTTGTAAGATGATGGAGAATACATGCTAAGCTTGGAAAGAAGGTTTAGAAGTGGAAGAATCACTCTATCCTATGATCATAGGAATTGGAGTAATTCCCACGATCATAGAAAATCTCCCTATAAGAGAGAAAACCCATGATCTTGGGAATGAAGGTGATTCTCATCCCATCCGAGGGAAAATTTAAGTTTTCCTTCCCCTTTCTTCTTTCACTCATTCTTCAAAATTTTCACACCTTCCCTCTCTAGCCCATGAAAACTCTCCTCCCACTCTCTAAAATCTGTCATTTTCATCTAGATTCTTGGTATTTTCTTCATCTCTTTTTATTAATCTTACAATCCTTTACTATTCTCATACATTAATCATTCAAAAACACAAGGATTTAGGTAAGATTTTTTTCTCTGTCTCTAAAATACGAATTCACCTCTCTTTCTCTCATTTTTTCAGGTTTTCTTCTTATAATGGCATCAAAGAAGATGATGGCTTGAAAACTGACGAATGAATTAAGCCTTCAAGTCTTCGGTGAAGGTAAGCCCAATTTAGAAACAGTTTATCATGCTCCATTCCCAATTTATTCGGAAGAAGAAGGTATGCATTTCTGAGACCTTAGGGATAGAGAATTAGTTACTCCTAGGTATTTTGATTTTTAATTGTTAGAAAGCATAAGAGTGAGGCAAAAAAGTGAACAACTAGCTGTGAATGTATGTTGGAATAGGTTCATTCAGTGTGACGTGCCTATTTTCCCTACAATGACTATAGAGTTTTTCACTACATTCTGCTATAACCCTAAAATGAATGTTTTCTGGTTTAGGTTAGCGGGAAATGTTCTTAAACTTGATTATAAGCGTGAAATTTTCAATTTGTCAAATACAAAAATTCTAGATGATCATGCTAATTTTGATGTTAATAATTATTGGAAAACACTAACGGCTGAAGAACATTTTGACTCACGCAATGCACCAAATTATTTAATCCGTAGTATTGAGCATTTACTTTTGCACAAATTTATGTCTTTAATTGTGTTTAATAAAAATAAAAGTAACAAATGCTCGAACAAAGAACTTTTCTTTTTGTGGTGCATAAATCGAAAAATTAAAATCAATACACCTTATAGGATGTTTCGATCAATAGTGGATGTTATGAATAAAAAGAGCTCTTATTTTGGGATGTCTCATATTGCTTCTGCTTTAGGTTTGTTTTATAATTATAATGTGGAAAATGTGCACACATCTCAATTCAATATGTTTGACACATCTTATTTAAGGCGCTTTAAGATTTTGGAGTTCCATTCTATAGAACTCCAAAATCCTCAGATGTGTACTGTAGTGAAGAATAAGAGGGGCACAAACACAGCCACTTCTTGACCCTCTACATCCCGTGCAGTCCCAAAGTCAGAAGAAGAAGTGGCAGAGGAGGAACCAAGTGCACCAGCTGAGGTCGACCGATTTCAACAAATCCTCAACCAGATGACCTCTAACTAATAGTAAATGATGTCGTAAATCAACGAGCTCGGTATCCAAATGTGTCAAGTCCTTAAGGAGCAGCGTAGCTTAAAGAAGAGGTTCCTCAAATTCTATCAGAGGAATAATTTTGAAGCTCCTTCACCAACACTATCCCTACCATCATCTTTATAAGCTTTTCTTACCCTTTACTTTTAAATTTTATTCTTTCTTTTGTTTGGTTTCATTCCATTTCATGTTTCTTTGGTTTCCTGTCATTTTCTTTTGTTTGGTTTACTGTTTTTTTTGGTTTCATGTCATTTTCTTTGTTTGGTTTGCTGTTATTTTAGTTTGGTTTATTATCTTTTTTTTTTTTAGTTTGTTGTCATTTTTTTTCTTCAATTTATTTTATTTAGTTTGATGTCATTTATTTACTTTAATTTCTTTTGTTTAGTTTGATGTCATTTTTCCTTATTTGGTGGTTGACTTGTCACATTGAGGATAATGTGATCTTTAAGTGTAGGGAGATGACATTGACTTTCTCAATTGCATTGTTTGCACTATGTTAAATAAGATGCATATTTAGGGATATCATGTGCTTTGTGTCAGCAATGGAATCATACTTAAATCATTCTAATGGATATTTCCATGAGATTCTGTCATGCTAGTTGGAATTAGATTGAATGCATGCTTGAACTTGGATTAGGCTACTTAAGTAAAAAGTGAACCATATAGAGTGATGAAAAGTAGTTGGTTACATAAACTTATTCACAAATTGACATTTGAGCAATGAGGTAGTGTAGAGATGCATACTGAGTTTTCATTTAAGCCAATGTGAGGATTGAGCCTATATGACTCCATCTATAGTCATTATATTTCTTTGTTGAGTGATACTTCCTTAGGTTAATACCTTCACAACTTGCTTTAAATCGATTTGAGTCTACTGGATGCGTGCTTAATAGAGATTATTAAGGCCCTTTTTGTTAACCCTTGGCTTAAATGACCTACCATTTGTATTATCCCTTACTACCCCCGTTGAGCCTTAACTTTTTGTTTCTTGAAAACGCCCAAAATTTTAAAACCTTAAACCTCATTAACCTACCCATTCACAAGCTTAGTAAAGTATTAAGTAACACATTAGTTGGGATTGTTGTGAAAATTTTAACTAAGATGATTTGAGGATATTTCTGCCTATGGATTGCATTGTATATAGTTTGCTATTTTATTCATAGTTCTTCCATGTATTAAGAAAAAGAGAAAAATGTTGAAAAGAAAAAGAAAAGAAAAAAAATGAAGAAGAATTGAGTAGCATCAATAAGCGTAGAATATTAGTTACATTTGTATATCTCAGAGTTATGTTTTGTTTTTATTTCTTTTTTTATCTGCTTTTTACTTTATGAATGCTTATGTTAACCTTTTCCCTCTTATCCCACCTTAACCCTCACCACATTACAACCCTAAACGAGTCCTTTTGATCTATTTATGCATGTAATCATTATAGAGGAGAATTGGTGTATTAGCAAGCCTATAGTAGTGTAGTTTCCTATAAGAAGTTTGAGTGAAACACTAACCATCAAAAACTTGAGAGGAATGAGTGGAAACTATGAGGAAGATTCATTTTACATCTATACTTATTTTTGAGTGATGGTGCCAATTGTTGAGTTTGCTTATGTACACTAATGAAAAAGTAGTCATGATATCTGTAATAGCATAATGCTTGAGTTGGCTTAAATTTGAGGGATTTTATGCTTTGATCTTTGTGAAAATGAAGTGATAGAATTGAATGGTTGTATTTATTTTTCTTGAGGAAAAACAAAGATTTAAGTGTAGGGATGTTGATAGTTGTGCATTAGTCTATGTTTTTCTAAGTAATTGGCATGTATTTCTTGCATAATTATTGATTATTTTTGCAGTTTAGGATTCATTTTGTGTGTTTTTATTTAGTTTTATTTTCATTGTTGTGCTTTTACGTTTGATGCTAATTTAGGGTAAGAATTGATTATTTTTATTTAGGAAGGAAGATTGAGCAACTCGGAGATTGAGCTAGAGACTCTCTGCTGCAAAATCCCACGATCGTGGGAATCATGCCAATTCCTACAATCGTGGGAACTATAATCTGAGGCATTATGCGGGACTCAATCAAACTTATTCTAGACTTTAAAATATAATTAAGCCTCCATGGATAAGAAGAGACCAAAACCCTTTTATAGAAAAAAGCCTCCTTGAGTGAAGAATATAAGTTTTGAGTCTTGAGGAAGGATTGAAGTCAAGGATTATCATCAAGATTAGGAAAATAGCACATCAACATCAAGAATTCCAAATTTTGACAAAGAAGAAAAGGAGTTTCTTTATTCAATTTTTTGTCAATTTTATCTCTTCTATTCTTTATAGAATGGAGTATTTGAATGTTAGAGATGTTATGGAGACTATGATTGGATGATTTTTTTTTTAGGGATTGCTTTTGAACTATTTTTATTAAACTCCTATTTTATTGAATTGAATGAAAGTGTCTTTAATGATTGTTAATTTTATTTCTATCTTGCAATAAATCGAGAGAGTGAGGAAGGTTATTTGTGTAAGATTGTACAACGAGAGTTGGCAACCTATAGACTTACAATCATCACGTTAGTTGATTAGTTAGAAGAGAGATCACGATTAATTCAATTGATTAGCCATAAGATAGCTTAATAACTAGTTAAATTGGTGTAGTAATTGGGTAAGTTGACAGATCGTTATTGACTTCATTTAATTTGATCAGGGATAATTAATTACACCTTAAGAAAGGGTAGTTAATACATTAAAAAATCTTAGGTTAGACACAATTTGTTTAATAAACTAGGAGGCAGACAAAATAGAGAGAAAGTGATCTATAGTCTTTAAATTCTTAAATTCTAATTTTCTGAACTTTGGTATTGTCTATTGCTTTTTGTTAGTCTTTTAGTGTCAATTTAATTTTCTAGATTATTTCCATTACACTTTTTCATTTCTTAAACAAAATCTAATTTGAATAAAGTAGTGTCTGGGCATCAATCCTTGTGGGATCGATATCTGCTTTTTAACCACAAGTCGCGACCTATACACTTACAATTTTTTAGCGTAAAATGAGTAGATTGTTTTTGCATTGAACAATTACATAATTAACACACTTAGAAAAATCCAATTAGCTTATTTCATGAATCAATTAGATTCTAAGAAGATGAAGGGGTAACTGCTGCTTTAGAAGAGAATGATGAACAAATGACAAAGGAAGTAAAAGCAAAAGATAAGGAAGAGGAAGCCTCTTTCTAAGATGAGAAGGTAGACATATGGCAAAAGTTAATTGAAGAAGTAGAGGAAGGAGTCTTTTTCTAGGAAGAGGAAGTACAAGAGTGGAAAAAGGTGGTGGAAGAAGAACAAAAGGAGGAGCCAATTAAGGGAACTACTGATGAATCATTGGTAGTTAGCTTAAGTATGGATGGTTCCCACTGCCTAAAGGACAAACTGTTTGAGCTAACTGAAGATTCAAGGAGTTTTGTTATTCTTAATTTTATTAACAGTTTTTCATTAAAAAGGGCATTAATGAAGTCGATAGGATTTACTCATCTAATAAATTATGATCTTATCTTGCAACATTTGACTTATTTACAGGCTACTAAATTGTCATGGGCATAAATGGGTGGAACTAAGCCACTGATTATAGACCCATGATGATGCTAACGAGCAGGGCACATCGAGTTATCAATGGTAAACAAGTGTTATTTGGGACGCAACCAAAGATTTGGGATAGTTTTGTTTTTTAATTCTATTTTATTTTGTTTCTATTTTATGTAGCATAGGGCTTTAACATTATTTTCATTTTTATTTCTATTTTCATATTTTGTATTTATCTCCTTCATTGTTATTTTTATTTTCCTTTATCTTTTTGAACTCTTTTCATTTATATTTTGTAAGGATGTTTCTATCTAGTATCAAATGGATCCCTGATCGCAATTAGAATATGAAATTCTTATTACTCATGGAAGCATCAATTTCTTATCCTTTCTCACTTTATTTGTATGTGCTTATATTTTGTACATTAAGGACAATGTATAATTTTAAGTGCGGGGAAGGAGATTATAATTTTCTTAAGCATATTATAGTCTTTGTTATTAAATCTTATTAAATGATATTTGAATTGGTTAAAATTTCTTCATAAATACTTTCTTTCATTATTGATTATTAATTTGAATTAGTATTCAAAAGGATAATAGCTAGAATAAATTTTCTTTTATAAGTCATATTGTTAGTCATCATTGAAATAGTCAATTTGAAGGAAATTGCATACTATTTACATACGTAGGACCATATACTTTTTCGTGAGTTTTTGACTAAGAGCAATTTTGAAAAATTTTAAAGCCTTTTTATTCTTTTATGTGTGTTATCATACATAGTTAGATGATTATAGAACTTGCTTTTATTATGTATATTGAGACCAAATATGTTTAATTAGAAGCATTGATATGATAAAGGCAATTAGATTTGACATTTGTTTAGCCTTTTTAATTACCTTACCGTATTTTATCCCTTAGGAATAACCAATTTCGAGCCTTAGCCATTTTCATTGATTTTAACTAAAATATTAGCTCTTATCCCTATCTTTCTTGAAGCCTTTTTATTAATTTAAACCCTAAAAGTTATTTACATTATTTGATTGTTTGAAATCTGAAAATTTGAAAGGTCCAATATTTCTTTAATTATGGTATATGGTGAATGCTCGGGAAAAAAAAGTATGCTAGGAGCATAGAAAAAAAAGAAAATAGAAGTGTTTGAATTATGATACCAATGGATTCATATTATAAAGGACGTATATATTGTGAAAGAATAAGCTTCTTGCAATCTCGAGTATTGTAAATTTCTTTCAATTTTAGTAAACCTTTGATTATTCCAAACATACCTTACCAAAGTCCAATTAAACCTTTATAAAGTCTGTTTGATTCTTGTTTCTAGTTTACTTATAAGTGGTGGAGATATGATAAAATTGCAAGTTTATGGTTAAGAGTTCTACTATGCATTGATTTGAGAGATATTATACATTTTATATTATACTATTCACCCTAAACACTTGAGTGCATTGAGTGAAACCTTGGTGGGGTGTAAAGAATTGTGTTTTTTATTTCAAAAAGAATATTGATTTGATTATTATTGATATTGACTTTTGAAGTTAGTTTTCGGACAACTTAATTCTAATTGTATGTTAATTTGATTGATATAATATTACAATTTAAAGTATGGATATATAGGGACATTAATGAAGGATAGATTTTTTTAAGATTAATGCTTTGGATTATGATTTTCTTGAGAACAAGCAAAAGCTTTAGTGTGGGGATCTTCGATAAATGCATATTTGACTATAATTCTACACCTATATTTAAAGTATTTTTCTTGATATTTTATACTTTTGTTGTATTTTTTGTACTTAATTCTCTTTAAGTGCATTTATAGGTAATAATTGCCTTCATAGACCTAAAAGAGAAGAATTTGGATAAAATCGTGGCATGGAATGAAGATTTGAAGCAATTAAGGATCTATACGACTGTACGTAGTGACTATGCAAGTCTCTATAAATGTGTGAATATTAAAGATTTTTTGTTTTCGTCATGTGGAGTTATATGCACTTGTATTTTTATATATACAAATATTACCTGAGAGAAATCATGAATTTAGGTGTTTTTAGAGATACATGGTCACTCACATACACCTGTGTAAGTTGATTGTGTATAAACCATAAACCTTAGTTTTTGCTATAAGAGGATGTAAATGGAGGTAAATAAAGAAGAATTGAGTTTTAAAGCAATTTTAATCATGAGACACATTTAGAGGCAATAGTTCTAATCAAGGGATAAGGAAAACATGAAAAATACATCAAGAGATCCATTATATAACAACATCAAATTTGAACTTGCAAGAAGATCCAATAAAAGAGAGAAAATTTTAAAATTATGATTTCTTTATTTTCTATTAGTTTTTTTATAGATTTATCTTTAGTTTTGTTTTCTACGGCTAGTAGTTAAACATGTTTATTATCTAAGTGTGATGAACCTTAAATGGAAATAACAATATATTTTGATCTTTTATTCAATGCAATTATA
Source organism: Erythroxylum domingense (assembly GCA_025594535.1). Taxonomy (NCBI): domain Eukaryota; kingdom Viridiplantae; phylum Streptophyta; class Magnoliopsida; order Malpighiales; family Erythroxylaceae; genus Erythroxylum; species Erythroxylum domingense. Next base: position 19,153,766 of record JANQBM010000221.1, on the reverse strand, counting down.
TGGATTGATTTATTGTCATTCAATTATACATTTTATTCTTGTTCTAATATATCCAGAATATTAATGCATGATTTGATTTCATATGATTGATATTGAGAAATCATCTCGTATGAATAGATCTACCATAATTAGAAGGAGTTGTATGCAAACCTTTAGATAAGCTAACATAAATCCTCTAGATTAGGGTCAAACTTAATAACAAATTTCATATGTTGATAAAGCAGTCCGGGAGGTTTTAACTAGAAAGATTTCTATTGATCAACTGAAGGATTATTTATTAAGAGTCTTGATAAATATATTGATATAAGATAGGAATGATCACGATCCAATAATCAATAATAAAATTACATTATAAAGGTTTAATATTTAATGATTCTTAGTTTAATTTTTAATTTTTAATTTAGTTTAATTTTTAATTAAAAACCAAAAATATGATTCATAGGTTAGATAATAGAAAAAGGGGAATTACTAGTATTTATAGTCTTCGTGGGATCAACCTGTACTTACCTGTGCTAGCTATAGCTAGATCTTGCCCTTGCGATAAATTTTAAATATTGATATATAAATAATATCAATCAATATACTATCAAACCAATGCACTTAGGTGGCCAATCAAACTGTCTTTCTAATAGAAAGTTGTAACTCCATAATCACCAACCACATAACCTCAAAGTTGAAAGATTTAAGGATTTTTACTATACCCTATGTATTTAGTAATTTAGAATTCTCTAAATGTATATGTGAGTTAAATGCAACTATTAATCTTATTTCTTTGCCAATTTTGAGGAAATTGGGGCTAGGAGACATGAAGCTATCTTCTTTGCTAATCTAATTGGTGAATCAATCCATAAACCAATTGATGTAATGGAGGATGTGCCAATAAAAGTGGACAAGTTTATTATTCATGTGAAATTTGTAGTGCTAAACTTTGAAGAGGATTGAACTTTTCCATTAATTTTTAGTACATCATTTATGAATGTAAGATAAGCTTTAATGGATGTTTATGAGGAAAAATTATCCTTCATATTGGTGATGAGCAAGTGGAATTTAATATAAATAAGTTATTGAAGAATTTGAAGGAAATTAACTCTTGAATAAAATTCTATATAATGGATGAGTGTATAAAAGAGTAAAGAGGAGTGCAATATAAAGGAAGTAAGTGTTGGGGAAGTAGAGGATGAAGAAGAACTAGGAAAGAGGAGTTAGGTGTTAAATTGAAGTAAGAGATCCTAGTGAGAATGGAAGCACCCATGATATCCTCCATTTAGAAACCACCCTTTCTAAAGTTGAAAATTAATAGGAAATAAGAAAAGAGAGTGGTGGAGATAATTGAAAAGAGAATGAGAGCTATGAGGAAAAAAAATTTGTATATAAGAAGCATAAGGCCTAATTTGATGATGCATAGGACCTTAACATTTAAAAAAGAAGTTGGTTGAAAAATAATGGCACTAAAATGGTTAAGATAGTAACCTTAAAAATAGCATGTTATGCTTTAGTTAGGTTTTAAATAATTTCATGTTTTATATTGCTTTATTTTTTTTATTTTTTATGTTTATTTTGAAGAGAGTTTATTAATGGAAGTTCATAGCATAAAGTATGATTTAATTCCTTCTCTAGTGCCTTCACCACCACAATTCCCCTAAGTATTCATACCTTTGTTTTTATTCCTTTTATTTTTGTTATATTTGTTATATGTGTTGTTTTTATTTATGAGTGATTTTCCATATTGAGGGCAATGTGTTGTTCAAATTTGGGGACATATATGCATTTACATAACATTTGTGTGTGAATTTACATTTGCATTATGTTAGTTTTTTATTAGGTGTGTAAACATTTTGGTACATATGTGTGCATTATGTGAATGAGTCAAGTGCATAAAATTAAAAGGAATTAGGTTATTTATAAACACAATTATTTAATTTTTGAAGAAACATTAGCTTTTGAAGTTTGTGTTTTAAGTGTTTTTAAGATGAATATGTATATTGATTAGAATATTGTACTTATTATATCAATTAATGACATTTGTTTGGATATACTTCTAATTAAATTCATTTAAATTGGTAGATGTTATTAGTAGCCTCTATAGGAATGATTAACTAAGAAATTAGGAAGAAGTGATGTAGGTAAAATGTGAAAAAAAAGACAAAAAAGCCTGTTGTAAATGTGTGAAATAAATTTCCTATTCTGCTAACTTGTTTATAGCTAACAGCCAATTGTGAGTTATGATATAGCTAAGTAACTAAGGGCATTTAAGACAAAATGTTTGTCTTTGTATCAAAAGGCTAGAATGACACTCTATCCAAGCTTGATAGATATAATGTTGTAAACAAAAGAAATCCTATGGATCTTCTTATTAATGGTCAATGTAAATTTCATTAATGGTTACTTAGTGATTGTTTACCCTTTTAATTGTTATCTAAAAGCGAGTTTATGCTTACAAGTGCCATAGATATATGAACAAGTGTCAATATTTTGGTTGATATTTATATTTAAATCAAAGCATTTGAACATGAATGTTTGTATTGGAACTTTTTAAGTTAATTTCATAAGATTTGATGCCATTGTACAATTACTACATTGTTGTATGATTATATATTTGTATGTTTTCTTTATTTTATGGTTTTAGTTTTACTTAGAGACAAACAAAGATTTAAGTGTGGGGAAGTTGATAGGGGTGAATTCTAGTGTATTTTCTAGGTGTTAAAATGTGTTCTTAGTGTTTTCTTATATGATAATCATGTGTTTAGGAATTAAATTTATATTGTTGTTAGTGTTTTGTGTATTTTTTAATTAATTGTTGTTTAAGTCAAGAGTTTGATCTTAATTAAATATTTTAACAATTTTTTGGTACTTATTTTGCTTCAAGTGTGTTTTTAGGTGATAATTGTCTTCGTAGAACAAAAGGAGAAAATTTTGGGTGAAATCGAGGCACAAAATGGAAGAATTGAAGCAACTTTGGAGTTAGATGATCATGTATAGGGACCTTGTAAGTCACTGTAAATATGTAAATTTTCGAAGACATTATTTATGCCTATGTAAGCTATGTATCTTCACATAGACAGTCATGTATGTGCCCATGTAAATTTCTGCAATTATGTGAATTCATTATTTAGAGGGAATTTTGAGATACATTGTCATCTATACGGTCGTGTAGGTGACTATATATATTCCAAAAATCTTAGTTTTTTCTATGTAAAGAAATTATGAAGGATATAGAAGGGAAGCAATTATAGTCGAGATAGATACCAAAAAAAGGAAGAAAAACACAAAAAGGGACACATCACAAAAAAGAAGACCAAAAGTGGAAAAATTAAAGTTAATTTTGTGTTTAGTTTCTATTACTTTTAATTGTTTTCATATTTTGATTTTGGTTATAAATCCTTTTTATTGAGTGAAATTGGTGTAGATGTTACATGAATCTTAATCGGATTATTTGTGAATGTGGCATGAACTAAACAAGAAGAATTGTGCATGTAAGTCACACTTACATGCACAACTGTGCATGTGTAAGTCACAACTGTGACCCCTCCTTCACACATTTTTTTCCGTAATCATTTTAGTTATTTTGTGGCAGCTGTAGAGGTTGAGGGCGCAAAACCTTAGACCCAGGAGCATACTACAAAAAAGAAAGGGAGGGTGGCGGTTGAGATGGATTTACGATTCTATCATCCATTCCATTCTACACTCTTTATACTCAACAAACCAGAGACACTACGAGAGACACGTTCAGCTGGAATAAAAAGAATAGAGGGAGAGGTGAGGCAAAAAAACGTAGACAAACACAAGAGAGCAGAGGTAAGGAAAAGAAGAAGAACACAATAGGGAGCAGTTGGATGAGGAGTAGAGTAAAGGCAGAAGGCAAGAGCCAACGCCATAGTTCTAAGCTGGGCAGGAGATCCACCGCCGACTTTCTCATCTAAGGGTTTATTTTCTTTGTTATTTCTTATTTCATCTCTGTGACTATTATTGAACTCTTTTATCTTTGTCTTTTGAACTTATCTTCCTTACTAAAGAATGATAGTCAATTTCAGTATTCATTGTTTTATTGCTTTGATACTTCTTTGTTATTCTTAAATATGGGATTTAACTATTTGAGAATGATAAATAGTGTTTATGCTATGATGGGTTGAATTTTTTTCTTAAGGATTAATGTAGCTATTTTAATCAACTATGCATAGATGAGTTACGATTTTGTTGTCTTATTAATTGTTGTAGTTTCTAAGTTGAATGGATGTAATAATATGATCAAACTTTGCATAATTTTGGTATTAAATGAAGGACTGAGAGGAGAAGTTTAAAATGGAACGAGAAACTATAAATGCTTAGGTTAAGAATTAGAAATATATTAACTTAAGTGGTAATTAGTTGTTTGGTTTCCATAATTAATTCGGATAATAAATTTTTGAATACGAAAGTTAGATTAGTTTATTATTCGAGTTGATTTAGAACCCAACTATTATTTTTAGTAAGACAAATATCCAATCATTTCCTTTAACCATGCATAAGAGATTAAATTAGTGAAATTAATTTTCAAGAGTCTTCCATTTCGATTAATCTATTCATCTTTGCTTACGATTGAATAGTTTACTTTTCAGACTAATTTGTGATTTTCTTTTAAAGCCTTCACTCAATAATTAGGATAAAATGTTTAGGGTTGCATTTATTTTTGTTTTTGTTCAAATTTAATTTAAGGGAATCAATTTTACCTCTGTAGGAGATGACCTTGGGTAATCACTACAACTATGTCATATACTTGTGACGATGATGACCTAGGTAATATTTAGAACTTTTTAGGTACAACAAGTTTTTGGCACCATTGCTGGGGAGGTGTTTAATGTTTTGAAATTAAATCAATTTTGATTGTTTTTATTTGCTTAAGTGATTTTGATTGTGTGTGTTTGTTTATGCATATATATTCTATTGTGTTGTTTTGTTGATTTGTTGATTTAGTTTTTGTTATTAATTTATTGTGTTGTATATGTTTGTTTAATTTTTGTTATTAATTGAGCATTGCTTTTAGTTAGTTTAAGCTTGGTGGGATGACTCCAGGAAGTGCACTTGTTTAGTTTATGCTAAGAAGAAGATCTTTAAATAAAGAACCTGTCCCTTTTGTTGATAACATACATCGTATACGATGATTTCAAGGGGACTTTGAAGATGATCCTGAGGAATCCAAGAGTGAAGATCAAATTAATATTCAAAAGATGGGTGAAAGGCAATTAGTGATGGAGTATGCTAGACCACTGATTTGTACTACCACTTCGTGTATATATTTAGGAGAGGCAGCTAGGAATTATGAATTGAAGAGCATCCATTATAACATACTGCCATCGTTTTATAAGGTTCCCAATGAATACCCTTTAAAATTCATTCGGGAATTCTATACCACTCTCCAAACCTTTCCATTGCATGGATTAAATAAAGATCAACTTAGAATGAGATGCTTCCCATACATATTAAAGGACTAGGTTAGGGCATGGTTGAGGACCCTTCGTTTCGATTCTTTGACTACATAGGAGGAGATGTATAATAAATTCATGGGAAAATTTTATTCCTATCAAAGGACCTTTGAGTTGTGCTCCAAGATAGCTGACTTCACTCAGTTAGAGGGAGAGTCATTCTATAAGGCATAGGAATGCATTAAGCTCTTACTGATACAATGTCCACACCATCATTTTCTGCTTCACATGCTAAACTAATTCTTTTATGATGGATTGATGCAGCAGTGCTAATACACAGTGGACAATGCAATAAGAGGAGCTGTAGGAGAGAGGACAGTTGAAGAAACGTATGAAATCTTTAAAAGGTTGAGGGCTAATTCTCAACAAAAGAGCGTGAGGGGAAGAAGAGCTAGAGTTCATAAAGTGAGCTTGAATTAAGAATTGGCTATGTAGTTAGTTGAGTTAACAAGGCATATAAAGATGTTAACTACGAGACTACCCCATAACATTCCAAATCAAAAAGTATGTGGTATATATGGAGCTTGTGGTCATAGAGTGAATGTTTGTACGTATTCTTATGAACCTTTCGATGGGGAAGAATAAGTTAACTCACTTAATGGTTTTCAACCAAGGGAATGAAATGATCCATACTCGAACACCTATAACCCTGGTTGAAGAAACCACCCCAATTTCTCTTGGAAGACTAACAATCTGCCGATGCAACCCCATCCACAATATCATAATTTTCAGAGGCCAAAATTTTTCAAAGGATAATCCTCAAATGACAACCTACCGAGAAAGCCTTCTTTGGAGGAAAGCCTGAATGCATTAATTTAAGTCATAACTCAAAATCAAGAAATGAACAATAATAGATTTGACTCCTTAGAAGCATCTGTCAAAAGGATTGAGATTTAAGTTGGGCAACTTGAAGCTTAAATGTATACTAAGCAAAAGGGAAGGTTGCCCAGTCATCCCAAGTAAGCCCTATTTTAAGAAGTGGTAAAGTGATTGACAATCATGTTGAGGTTCCTTTTAAGCTATCTGATGCTAATAATCAAGAGAAGGAAAGCCTCACCCAAGAAGAAGATGAGCGAAATAAGAAAAGCAATAGGAGAAACTCTTTAATTCATATTCAAAAGGATGAAAAACTTAAGCATGACATCAAAGACAATGAAAAACAAAAATTGTACAAAGAGATGGATCCTTATTAACCACCAACTCCATATCCAAGTCACTTTAAGGAATTAAAATAAGATGAGCAATTTTCCTATCTATATTGCATGATTGCTAAGATCAATGTCAATTTGCCTTTATTAGATTTAACTAGGAACATTCCGACTTATGTTAAGTTCTTCAAGGAACTAAACACCAAGAAATAAAAGTTTAAGTCTAACGAAAATGTGTTAGTTTTGAAAGTAGCGAGTGCAATTCTGCAGTTTCATTTACCCCTAAACTAAAAGATCCAGGATGTTTTATCGTGCAAGTATCAATGGGTAATAGTGATAAGGTTAAGGGTATGCTTGATCTTGGAGCAAGTATAAATCTTATTCCTCACTCCTTTTATGAGAAATTAGATTTAGGACTAGTTAATACCTATAAATATGTGTTTGCAATTCGCTGATAGGTCAATACGTTATTCAAAAGGAATAATGGAAGATGGGTTGGTGAAAGTTGGAGGATTGATTGTGCTCATAGACTTTGTTGTCCTAGACATGGGGTAAGTGAAGGAGAAAGAAAATGAGCACTCCATACTCCTAGGGAGGCCTTTTATGGCCAATACCAACACTTTGATTTATGTGAAGAATGGGAAATTGACTATGATAGTCTTAGGAGAAAAAGTAGAATTTTCAATCTTCAACGTTGAACCTATTCCTATTTCTACTATTTATGAAGACTGTTCTTTTGTTGATCAAATTAATGCTGCCAATTTTGATTTCGCGTTACAAGAAGAAGAAGAAAAGAAGTTGGATTTGGTTAAAGAGAGTGATGAATGCTACCAATTACTAATGGATGTAGCTGTGGAAGTGTGTGGGAGATTCATGGAGATAAATTCGAATGAAAAGGAGGAAATGGTGGAATCAATAACTTTGAGCGACCCACCTTGAGTATGACCGTTGAGACGCCTAGCTAGAAGACATTAAAGAAGCAACCCATTTAATTTCTGTTTGTATTTCAATTATCTATTCGTTATTATTTTTCTTAGAGAACCTTAACTTAGTTTGTTTTCTTTGTGTGCACAGTCCTACTCTTCCATCTCTTCTATCTATTTTCCTTGTAGCTATCTTCATTCCTTAACATATTACACCACATTCCACACCAGATCAATGCAGTGATCACCCGTACATTCATATCGCATTTTATCCCTTTCGTTGTACTTGTTAGTTTAATTTCTTTTAGTTTTAATGCTTGCCTTGTTTGTGTTATTTTTGTCATTTATCTTAGACCCCTCTTTTACTTTTTTTATCACATTAGGAATAGTGTGATGTTCAAGTATAAGGGGAGTATTAAAAAAATCATTATTTGTGTATTTTGTCTTTGTTTTTTCCAATTATTATTTAGAGATGCATGATCATTAAATGAACTGATCGGGATTTGCAATGCATAATATAAGTGAATGAGCATACTTGCATGCTTAGACTATTAAACTTGGATTTTGATTAAGAGAACATTAGCTTGTTGTGATACATAAATGACACTTTTATTTGGTAAGAATTTGAGCCCTTTTAAAATATTAAAAACCAATTTTGAGTATTCTTTTTTTAGAGTATTCTTTCATGACTAGGGAATTCTAGAACTTGCTTTCCAATACTAGTCCAGATTAAATAATCTTATGCAAAATTTAAAATCATGAAGGTAATTAGGATTTACACCTTTTTCTTAAAAAGCCACCCTAATGTTACCTTTAGTGAGCCCCTTTAAGCTTAACATGAACATTTTCTTTCTTTAAACCTAAAATATGAGCCTTGACCTTAATTATTTATCCTCTTCATTGTACCTACCACATTTTGAATAAGTGTGGAGGTATCATAACAATAGTTGGCTTTTGAATTAGGAATGGGTAGGGTTGTAATAATGTGTATCTCTCCTCTACATTTTCCCTCTTCTAAACTTGATCTTGTTCTAAATAAAAATTGAAAATTGAAAAATATAGTTAAAAAAGGGAAAATCAAGAAAGAAAGGAAAATAAAAGGAAGGAGAGAAGAAGAAAAAGAAATAGAAAAGAAAAGAATGGAAGATGACTAGAAAGTGTTAATGTTGATAAGTAAGAGGAAAGAATTGAGTGTTTTATAGTTCATTGTTTTGTATTATTTTAAATGATCAATTTGTGTTGTGGTTTTAAACTATGATTTTTCTTGTTCCTACCCTTAGCTCGGGCCCATTACAACCAAAATAAAGACCTTCAGACTGATGTTTGTGTTTGATATGAGTGATGGAGATTGGACTAGTAAGCAAGCTTATGGTAAATGCCTTATATGAAATGAATGATGAGTGAATATACCCTACCTTTGAATGCTTGAGAGGAAGGAGAGTGGAGTGAGTATTTGTCACGCTTATTGATGGTTATTTAAATTGGAGTGCTTATTGATTTTGACTAAATATGTGAAGAATAGCTTGTTAATAGAGTATTATGAGTTTCAAGTTCTTAAGTTGTGTTTATTGAAATGATCGTTGATATCTTTGACTATTATTTGGAAAAATTGTTGTATTCATTGTTGTTCTTATATAGTCTAGTGTTCTTTATTTTTCTTAAGGACAAGCATAGTTTAAGTGTGGGAGAATTGTTGTGTCTAGTTTCTAGTGCTTTTAATTGCTTTCATATCTTGATTTTGGTTATAAATCCTTGTGTTTTGATCCAAATGTGAGATAACTTGAGTCAAATTAACATGGATGTTGCATGAATCTTAATCAGATTATTTTATGAATGTGTCATGAACAAAACAAGAAGAATTATGCATGTAAGTTATAATTACGTGCACAACTGTGCGTTTGTAAGTCAAAGCCATGACTTACATGCACAGCTGTGATAAGTAATTTTCACGACTGCGACATGTAAGTCACAGCCATGACTTAAATAGAAGTCACTGTCATGACCCCTTTCACACATTTTTTCCATAATCATTTTAATTATTATGTGGTAGCTTTAAAGGTTAAGGGCACAAAACCCTAGACTTAGGAGCATACTACAAAAAAGAAAGGAAGGGAGGCGGCTGAGATGGATTCACGATTCTATAATTCATTCCATTCTCCACTGGTCATACTCACCACACTAGAGACACTACTGGAGACACATTCGGCTGGAACAAAAAGAAAAGAGGGAGATATGAGGTAGAGAGATGGAGAAAAAAATAAGGCAGTAGAGGCAATGAAAAAGAAGAAGAACATAACAGGGATCAGTCAGGTGAGGAGTAGAGTAGAGATAGAAGGCAAGAGCCAACACCTGAGTTCTAAGCTAGGCAGGAGATCCACCGTAAACTTTCTCATCTGAGGGTTTATTTTCTTTGTCATTTCTTGTTTCATCTCTGTTACTGTTATTAAACTCTTTTATCTTTGTCTTCCTTGCTAAAGATTGATAGTCCATTTCAGTATTCACTTTTTGATTGCTTTGATATTTCTTTTTTATTCTTGAATATGGGATTTTAGTATTTGAGAATGATGAACTGTGTTTATTGTAACACCCCACTCCCGCAAGACCCGAACCCAAAATCGAGGGTAATATCTGAGTCTGTGCCCCACGAGGGTGGCGTGCTAAGACACTCACTCATGAACACTTGCCATCATAGTAATAACATCAACAATAATTTCACTAGCCATTTGGTCCCATTTCATATATACCAAACGTTTTAGTTGTTTCATAATACAATTTTTATACAAAAAGTTGCGGAATAAATGATTCAATACAAATGAAGGAAATGCAATGCAGATGCGAACTGATCCCGACCTCTATCCTTCACTCATATGTTGTAGGTATACTCCCGTTGGCCTAACGGAGTATTCTTCTGATCCATAAAAATAATTGCAAATTTTGGGTGAGTTTTGCGAACTCAATGAGTGACCATCATCGATGGCTCACCCAGTCTCACAACACATAAATCTCGTTATTGCACATCTCACATTATTTCACATGCAATACACTTAATCATTCATATTATGCATATGCGATGCACATGAGACCCACTCTCCAATTATTACTTTGTTGTGATCGAGTGCCTAAACTGTCCCATATAGGGCTCATTGATAACTGTTCCTTATCCACTTGGGGGATACAGGACTCATTAAACGTTGAGCCTGAGGCTCTGATTCACTTTTGAGGTCGAAGCTCATTTTCCTCGTTGAGCTTTAAGCTCTGATCGGTGGCTACTCTGGTCACAACTCCATTATGTTTCATGCATTCATGAAATGGAATGCATCAATCACATTTGCATATTCTCATTCAATCACAGTCACATATCATCGGACTTTAGTCCGGCATTCAACATTAAAGTTGAGGAAACACTTTCAGTCATATGCCAATGCACTTTCAGAACACATTTAACAATCAATTACGTACACTTAGTTCATTTAATTTACATTCAATGAGCACTTTAATATTTCACTCATACATCACATTCATCAGACCTTCTGTCCAGAAACCAACCCAGTCAATCACATTCACACAATCATTCAGAAATCACTCAATACCAAAAAATCAACAAAATAAACAAAAAGTCAAACAAAACAAACAGTGGAATGAGAGCATCTAGGTCTACTCATAGTACGCCCTAGATTAGCATTTGTTTCTAAATTTTAGGAACGCTTGAATGCGGACACTTGACTTGTTTGAAGTTCCAACCTCTACAAAATCACGTAACCCTAATCTCTCATGCACCCACGTACATCAACTTGAAATTGACAGGGAGGCTCAGTCTTTCTTGGAATGAAAGGAAGGAATATCCAAGTAGAAGTGGGGACAAACAGAGAAAAATAAGATTTAGCTTTGGTGAATATTTGATGAAGAGTTTTGGGTTGGGGGATTTCTAAAGAAAGAAGTTTCAAGCAGGATAAAGATAAGGACAATAACTTGTCTTTTATAGGCAAATAAAGATCTGAACTCACTATGACATCTGTCCAATTCTTATCCACTTATCCACTTCCCTTTATCCATACTCACTTAAGTATAATTTATACTTAAGTTTATGAATCAGTAATACCAATGCAATCGCAAGTCATAACCTTTTACTCACTTTCAGATTTTTCTTATAGCACATCATTTCGGGTCAACTTTACGTTCTCTTCTTGACCTTCAACACTGAATTCATTTTGCAACACTTTTCTCTACAAACCTATTCCCCTATGTCTTATGTCTCCATTGACATCAAAAATCATTCAATTTGGTTCTGTCCTCAATCATACTAAACTTGTCTCGGGAAAAATAGAATAACTTTCACTAGAGATGCTGGATTTAAATCATCTTAGAATGATTTCAAAGAGGAATTAAAGGTCTATAACTCTCTTGAAGACCTTAAGGATAGATTTTATCTTCTGAAGGGTCAAAAATGAGACAGAATATAGGTACAGACGAAGCCAAATGAAAAGGCAGACCAAATGGAAAAAGACAAACGAAATGGGAAAATTTCTATAACTTTCCCTACAGATATTGGATTAAGGTGTTCTTTGTATGGTTCGAAGGAGGACTTCAAGATTTACAACTTTCCTGAAGACCTCAAGGACAGATTCTATCTTCTAAAGGGTCAAAGATGGACCAGACGATACAAATGAACAGTATACAGAAGAAGAAGTCTCGGTCACTTGAGCAGAAACCAGACGAATGCCAGAAGTAGACGAAGCAATAAGGCAGACAAAATTCAAAACACATACAGAAGCGCCAAAAGACAGACAAAGCTCTAAAAGACAGACGAAGTACCAAAAGATAGACAAAGCATCAAAACACAGATGATAGGTGGTCAACTTAAGACGAAGAGAAGTTAACCACAGACGATAGGTCAAATACAGATGATAGGCAAAACATAGACGATACGTCTTTACCTTGCGTCTGTGTTTTCCTTGCGTCTGTGTTATGACGTCATCACAGACGATGCGTCTTTACCTTGTATCTGTGTTTTCCTTGCGTCTATGTTATGACATCATCACAGACGATGCATCTTTACCTTGCGTCTGTGTTTTCCTTGCATCTGTGTTATGACGTCATCACAGATGATGCTTCTTTACTCCAGAACATCTCCCCCTTATTAAGACCATAACTTTATACTCCACCATCTATAACTCCCATATTAAATATTCTCAGTAGACTTCTTCAACACATTTTTCTTCACTAAGTCTTACACCTAGAATTTATTTGTAGTCTTCCTACTCCATTTCATTCTAATCATTTGCTATAACCAAAATTTTCAATCTATCCCATTACTATTCACTATACTCGAAATGTCAATGAGTGAATGTACAATTATTTTCATGTGTGCAAAGACTCAAATTCACATGCATGTATGCTGACATTCCGCGGAGCTTAAAATGTAAATTTTCTTCTAACTATCTCATTGCCATTCTCCCCAATATTGAGATCCAGGTTATAACCCTTAGTATGGGGATGGGATGCTACAATTCTCCCCCCTTAATAAATTTCATCCCCGAAATTTTCATTTGATAGATCACCAAGGTAGAGGTATTATTTCCTCATATGCATCTCCATTTCCCATATACTTTACCACTCAAATACTTTTTCCAAATGACCACAGTTGACAAACTACATAGGTCCTTCAATCACTTATCTAGCTATCACACTATCTTGACTATTTCATTAATATATTTCAGATTACTCACCAACTTTTTCTTCGTACACTGTCAATCTATCTCTGTCGGTCATACCATTATTTCTTATCTATTCACATATCACATATTATGAGTCTAAGATGTCTTTCATCAATAACACCTATTCATAATAATTTTCGTATAAACCAATTCATAATAGTTTAACTTATCCTTTCTCTAAATCTGAGCACACCTTGTACTCAATTTAAGCACGCCTTGGCAAGGTGTTATTTACAAAAACACTTTATCACTCTTTTGATAATTCACTTCTCTTCAGTGTTAATATATTCAACTCTTATGTCTATTTCACTATATTCCCTATGTTCGGTATTGATCCACCTAACTCATTTATCTTTCTTGAATCACTTAACTCCTATTATGAATGCAATTCACTTATCACCAGTGTCTCAAATCAATTCTGGTCCTTGCTAATTTTGAGGCACTCTTCCTTTTTAATGATGTCACTATATTTGTAGTCAATTTGAATTATACAGCCGTCTTACATTCTTATAAACTTCAGAATATAAGCCTTAGGCATATCTCCAATAGTTTTGACTGTTGGTATTTCAAACATTCTGCCATTTGTTTCTATATCTTTAGCAGTTAGATACCATTTCAGCGTATGCGTACTAGGATGTCTAGCTTATGTTATTATTGCACTGCTCTATCAACCTCTTTACTCAATCTTCCTTATCAGGTACACAAACTTCTTATTTCAATCACCAAATATGACTCTTTCGGTTCCACTCAAAAATTCAGACTCATTTTCAATTCTGCTATGGGGTTCACAATTTTGAATCCTTAGCTTTTAGGTTTTATCACTTCTTTCACCTAAAATTGGTCTTAACTTTTGCTACAACTAATAACACTTCAATTTGCCCCGTATTCAATTCAACACTCTACACTCTTCATTGCATTAGATTTGAAATCTTAATATTTGAATTTGTACTATCCCGTTATAGAATTGTCTGCCCAATGTATTAGGTTACACACTACCTTTACTCGTATAGCACTTATTTGTATATTCCTTTCAACTTGATAATTACCTCAAACTTACATGATCTGTACATTCATATATCCAAAATGTCTCTGTACATATATGGTCTCCAAGCTTGCAAAGCAATTCTATTACAGCAAGTTCTCACTTTATCATCACTACTATTTTCTTTGGGGTCTCTCAATGTGCCATGTTCAAGTACTATCACTTCCACAATTTATTTGATCACGCTAAGATTCACTCTAATTAAACGTGTTTCTACTTTTCGAATATGCTCCAATTATCCTATATGATCATAGTCACCCATTGATACAAAAATTTCTTGAATCACTTTGATCTTCAATATCATAACGCTATTAAGGTATGATCACTACACAGATATCACTCAAATTTTTCTTTGCGTCCATAATTAATTCTTGCAATTCCTTAAGTGACTCATTTCTCAATTAAGGTAATAACATCTCATGTCATTTTCAGTTTCCCAATT
>JANQBM010000221.1:19092779-19110334 GCA_025594535.1 Erythroxylum domingense | reverse complement strand
CCGAAACTTTCGACGACCAGAATATGTCTAATCTCAATTCAAGAGAGGGTTTGCTTGCTTCAGACTGGACTTGTCACTGGACTCATATGTGGAGGACCATTCATTACTCTCCGAGGAGTTCAAGAATTCGATGTTTAGGATGCGAAGTCTACGGCCATTGACAGTTAACGAAGGACAAATACGCAGGAACGACAGGGCTGCTAGCTAAGTGCTCATAGTCTCCAGAGTGGAGATTTGGAAGATCTTTAAACGATATTAATACTATATCCTTGACTTGTATGCTAGAAAATTTATACCTTTCATCGTAATTGCTTGCTAACGACCGGTTTAAACCTAATACAGAGTCTCTCATTCTCTCCGATGAAAACTGGAGAGTATCACATTTGGGCAGGCAAACATTAAGGAAACCAGGAAGTAGCAGAGATTCTGCACGAGTCTGAATTGTGTACTTAAGAGCTCGTAATTTTATGTTACAAGACGAGCCATAAACAGTGTATACATTTCTTATGAGCACTAATGACACAATTTGATTTGTTAACCAGGTCGCGAGGGACGGATAAATCCCATTGTTAATAGGGAAAAAAGAGGCGTAAGAAACCGATCCAGTTATACACGAGCTTCAACGCAAGTTTACAGCTTCCTGTCCCAGCGGGTAGATTGGCCACCATTCTTTAACCTAGTGCTCATGCAGGATCGCCTTCAAGTTCCTGGAGGTAATTATACCATAATTATGTTAACGTCAAGGATGCACAAAGAATTATAACAAACAACAAAATCTGCCAAAGCAAAGTCCGTCCAAGTCTCAACAATGGCAACCATGTCCGTAGCACTTTCCAGCTTTAACATCACGGTGCAAAGGACTTACTATCATCAAAATGTATCACCAATCAGGCAATGAGCTCAAAGAGTGTTTAGGTCAATTTTTGCTCTGAAACTAATCCTATCTTGTCATTTCCCACCTATCAGTCACTGTCACCTAAACACGTAGCTACAGCCTGCGCTGGAGTCCAGCTTCATGAAGATTATTTTTTCATCTTAAACAAAAGGGTAAAAAGTTTTAAAGGAAAAATCAATATGATAAGCAAACCAAAAACTCAAATTTCTGATAGAATTGGCATTTGACCAAACTGACATCAAACATAATTTGAAAGCAGAGAGAAGTCAAAGAACCTGCAGGCTTATTCTTCCACATTGATTCCTGAGAAGCCTAAAGCCCCAATAGCAGACAATGATTTAGCTATGATCCGTGTAGCTAAAGATAGCTAAAGATACAGTAAACGAACTAACATCAGATACCTGGAAGCAGGTTGGATCATTGATAGAAATGGAAGGTGCAGGTAGTTGAGCATAACCATGTTCCTGCACAGCCACATTGATCAAGACACAAATTAATAAAAGAAGACGTATGAAACATACAAAGATGTTGAAGCAAAAAAGGGCCACCACCAGTGCTAGTAGATTCTAAAACCATCAACTCTAGACAGTTGACACAACCCTGTGGTAGAACTGAAAGAGAAATCTCTCGTTTCAAATTAGAGTTGTTATCCTAAGCATCTTTCAACCTTACATCTAAAAGGGGCATAATAAAACTTGCACATAAGAAAGTTGGGAATAGAACAAAGTATAAAGAGAGACATAGTCACTGACCAATGAGGAAAATGAAGGCTGTTGAAGCTGCTGTTGATGGTGGAACTGTGTTTGGAGCTGTGCCTGAAGCGGCACTTGCAGAGTAGGTACAACTTGAGGATTTGACAGGGTCTGAGAGTGTTGAACAGAGGCTTTTTGTAGCAGTTGCTGTTGTGATTGTTGTTGCTCCTGTGATGTCAAGTCTTCAGGTTTCTCCCACTGCCAAAAGAAGAATTTATCACACAGTTGAAAGATAACGTGTCAACACCAGAGTATGGCAGAGATTAGCATCCCACCCGACTTTCACGAGTGACACTGTTGTAATAGTACTTGAATCCCTCAGGGGAGAAATGTTCTGTCCAATTACATTTTGGTGGAACTGCCTGGCTCATAACAGCTGTTGGAGGAGCAGAAGTAGGAGGCACATCTGCAGGCAATGTAGTAGTGGGATTACCAGCAATAGTCTGTGGTGCAACTCCAGGCCACTGAGAATGAGAAGGCAGGAAATGTAAAAGAACTTCCAAAAAGTAAACAGAACCTTTAAGCCTAGACAACAAAACAAATATCAAAATGACAACAAAGAATAACCTAACACGCTAGTGAAAGCATTCTAACGACCAGACAAGTGGCATTGACGAATAAATGAGAAATAGAACACGCCATTACTAATTCAGACGGATCGTCCCCGTGTTCCTCGAATGGATCTCTCAGTTGTTGAGAAGGTTGCCCAAAAGCAGTATATAAGGCATACCTAGTAAAACTTACAAGTAAACCAGATATAGAGATGGCGACTAGGGTTGCTGTTTCCATTATTTCCATTATTATAACATTTCAAGACCACAATGGATCTATGATAAGATCTTTTATTTACATCGGAATGGTATACAAAGTCAACAGATCTTAAAAAATACAAAATAGGATTTATGGCAATATAATTACAAGAATTCAGCAAACACTCTTTGCAGACTCAATTTTCCTAGTAGCCAATCATTTTTCTCAAGCAAGCAACGCTACTTTTACACAAACATGTCAAACAGCAGCTCCAGCTATTACCATGTATCCTATACTACCAGTTACATAAGATTTTTGTTCTACATTTTAGAATAAACATGAAGCAATAACTACCCCAACTAAGGTTATTTGCTGACAAGCTCTTCTTCAAGTTTAAAAACATCCAAGTTTCATACTTTTCTATCAATTGATACCTGTGGTTTAGTAACCTGAGAACTCTGATGCAGTGGCAAATTTTGGGTAGATGGTTGCATCATTTGAAGTTGTTGCTGCAACTGGGAGAATGCTTGCTGGGATGACTGAAAACTTGCTTGTAGAGTTTGTGTCTGCTGTGACAGCATCTGAGCCAGCTGAGAGGGTGACTGCTGATGAGATTGAAGCAAATGCTGCTGCATAGATGATGGTAATTGTTGAACATTTGGAACGGAAGGAAGGGAATGGGATGGCAAGTTGATATTCGCAGGTGCTTGTGCTGCTGCATTGGATGACATGCTCTGGGCGAGCTGAGGTTGAGTAGTAGACAAGGATCCACTGATACAAGCTGTATGCTGCGACACAAGTGCCTGGGTAAACAGTGTTTGAGCAACAGTTAGAGGAGTATGGTTGTTCAGTGTAGGAAGTTTGTGTCTGTGAATAAGATGTTACCTGAGAGTATAGTTGAGAAGATGGCAAATGTTGAGGTGATTGAAAAGGCTTGTGTAATGGTGATATTTGCTGGCCCAAATGCAGCCCCTGCTGTAAAGATTAGTTAAAATTATTTGAATTAGTGAAAAAAAGGAATTGAAATGAAATTATTTAATCATTAAAAGATGAGGGTGAAATGTCTTGTGGTTTGTAGTTCTTATGAATCCAGAAAGAGAGTCAGAAAGCCTGCTTAATAGACCAATATAAAGTTCGAAGTAAAAGAGTTTGAAAATGATGATCCTAACAGACACCTTCACAACCACGACAAGAAAAAGAAGAAAATTAGACAAGAAAAAGAAGGAAAATAAAACACATACAACCACAACAATATTGTTTTTTAATTGAACCTCAATCCTCCAGCTAAAAGTTGTCACTCTATAAATAGATAAGTTAAATACACTATATTTTTTATTAAAAAAAACTCCTTGTTATTAACACCATACATTAGTGACACCGATTAATAAAACACCAGAATAAGAGAAGCAGGAAAACGCAAGACCAAAAGTTGGCCTATTTGTTTTCACTTTTATTTTGGTTTTCTGTTTTTGCTTTCAATTTTAGTTAAAAAAAATCTGTTTGCTTGAGTTTTAATTTATTTTTTTTATTTTAGTTTCTTCCAGTTTTTATAATTTATGAAAACTATAAACTTTGGTTTTTATTTTTATTTATATTTTTTATAATCTGATATACTGTCAAGTGTCAACTAAATGTATATTATTTAATATTAATTATTAATAAAAATAATTTATCAATAAATATTATATAAGAGCTTAAAATAAATTTATTTAATTCATTTATTTATAAAAATAATTTATCTTTAGGTTCTATCTAATATGTAATTATTATCAATAATAAAAATATAACTATATTGACATTAACAACCAAACAAGTTTTTAGTTTTATTTAAAAAAAACATAAACTAAAAATAGAAAACAAAAATTAAAAACCACACAACAGAAGAATAAAATTAAAAACAAACAGTCCCTAATATGATGAAATCCAATAATTTTACCTGATTTGAAGGCAGGGCTAGATCACCAGACCTTGGAGGCAATTGAGTCGCAAAACCATGAACACCATTGTTGTTCGTGGGACCCAAATTCTTTGGACTCATAGAATGCCATGCATTAGGAGTTGGATCTCCAAAGTTAGGTGGTGGTCTAAGACCATGAAAAAATCTGTTAATGTTAGAACAAAGGAGAGAATAACCTCCTGCAAAGAATTAATTTTAATAGAAAGTGAAGGATAAGATTACCTCGGTGCTGGTGCCTGAAACCGCGGGCCAAAGCCAGCTCCACCAAATGCAGGAGCACCCCTGAAAAAATATAAATGTTAAGATAAGTGAGGTTGATATTGCTACCTCACATGCATGGATGGAAACACAAGACCAGCTGAAAGGAAAAGGCACACTAGCATTAAAAAAGAGACAATATCTGCTGAAACACCTTGAATCACCAGGCCTTGGCCTTTTAGGATCAGCAAATCGAACAGTTAATGGTTGATCACAACCCTAAGACAAATCAAGGAAAAAAAGGTAATTATTACACGGCAATACCCACATAATATGTTCAGACATCATACACAGCATATTCATCATTACAAATGCAGTATAGTGTGCTTACTCTCATAGTATAGATCCCATTAAGAGCATTTATAGCTGCCAATGCCATATCTCTATGAGAGAATTTAACAAATCCACACCCTTCAAACGAGAATTAGGAAAACCAAAAGCAATGACAAGATAAGAAATATCAAAAAGTTAGCTTCACATAAACATAGGAGAATCACAAATGAAATCATCCAACAAGAACCAAAATAAAACAGAAAGTCCTCTAGTTATAATGTAAAGGAAAGGCCAACCAATTCATAACCCATATCTTTTATCATCTCAACAAATCAGATTAATTTACTGTTACTGAGGAAAGGACACACCTCGACTCTGCTTCATATCATCACGCATGAGGTAAACATCTTCTACCCGACCATAGGGTAAGAAAATCTGAAGAGTAGATACTGGTTACAAGTTTTGCAATATCAATTTGGAGAAGAGAATTGAAAAGGATTAAGAGATCCTACATGCAAAGGATCAAAATGTCCAAATACATATATGACCACCAAAGTGCAACAACTAAATATCATATGAAACTAAAATCTGCATCCAGGAAAAAGAAAAGGTACGGAAGAAGAGGCAAAAAGGGAGGGACAAGTGTTGTTGAAGAAATGCCCAAAGGATGCTAATTCAGAAACAAGATTGGAATTACAACAAACAGATGGTTTTAATAACATACTTCCTCAACTTCCTTTTCCGTGGCCTGTTTGTTTAATGACCCCACAAACAATTTGAATTCAACTGCACCTGCAATAAAGGAAAAATAAAAGCATACAAAAGACGGGATTCCAAGATGAAAAGACTGTCCCAATAAGTTATTTACACAAAACATTCTGTAACAGCAAAAGTTTACAAAAAAACAAAGAAATTCACCAGCAAAATGTCAGTGTTAAGGAAACAACTAATCAAAATAAGGGTAGCAATGGAAAAAGATTGAATTTGTCACGCTTGAAGAGCAGTTCACTGTACTGCAAGTTGGCGTAGGAAACAAACGAGGAAAAACCAAAAGACACAAAAAATGTAAACCATGATGCTACAAAAGTAAAACCCCAAAGGCTTGAAATTTAGTAAAGCATGGTTCATTACCAAGACGCTCCCGTTCCCCATCAGCATATCTAACTTGGATAGGACCCACTCCCTGAAATTATAAATATTAAATAAGTGGAACTACTACAAATGACTAGAAAAGATGATCAAGCAGAGCAACTTACCCCAGGCAGTGTATATTGATTGTGTAGAGCTTTGATGGCCCTGTCTGCTTCTTCTGAAGTAGCATATTTAATAAAACAACACCCTGCATGTACAAGGATTTCTGATCGGATAGGTTACTTCACCATTATAACAATGCTAAAGATATGCAAATACACCTCAATATTTCTTATGTACATTGTGCACATACATACACCGCTCCCAACAAGAATGATATGATCACAATAATCAAGTTAAGACCAAAGTGAAATTGATGCACATGATGTACATGCATGTACCACTCCTACCAGTGAAGATACAACACGAATTAAATTCCAAGTCTAAGACAAATTTAGACTCAAAAATTCCAATTGGCCATCGCTGTAAGTATTGAAATAAGAAATACACATACAATCCGCAGAGAAAATAACAGTAACGCTTTCACATTGTTCCATCATCATAGCATTGTAGCGATCCAAATCAAAATAAGCAACACAATATTACCACCCCCACACCTTTTCCCAAAGAAGAGAAAGTGGTCAACAAAACACCCAAGGTGGAAATTCTGTTACTAGAACACGCAACTGTTCCAAACTCATTCTATTTCCCCATTCCTAAAAAGGGAAAGTAAAGAGCAACCACCATGACAAAGTCAACTTCTACCTTCAACTACAAGTAAATATCCTCAGAAACCAATACAAAAAAGTAATACACACAAAAGCAGAGCTGCAAGTAAAGCAACTCTTCAATAGGATGAGTTGATCTTTTAATATCTCCGTACAAAGAGCAGTGGAGTAGAGCACGTTAAGAAGGAAACACATGCACCAATAAACACACCTCTACATAATGCCAAAAACACACTCCACACCTCACTTTTATTACATAAAAACCCATCTAATAGATTAGTTGCAATAGCAAAGAATTTCAAAAGTTTATCTTTTGTTCAGCAAACAGTTTGTTGCCACAGATACAAGCTAATCAAACATATGAAGCAAATCTGATATCCTGAGGACTGTGCATTAATATAAACTATTAACTTGCATTGCATCATTTTAATGTTTGACCAAACCAAACATCAAGAGTAATGAGGATAGGTAAGCAAGCAAAAACCTTTAATTACAAGTTCACGGATTTCCATGTACATTTCTGTCGTTCTCAAATGTCATAAAATCAACAATCCCAAATTTAAGCACCAAGTTTTCTGGTTCACAACAGTGCATGCCATAATGCACTTTAAATTACTAAAACAAACTGGCAAAAGCTAATAGTCAATAGTAGACAGAAATGAACAACTTATGTTTCCCCTAGCAGAAGAGACAAAAGGTCAAACCAGCTACTTCCACAGAAACCAAAAGCTTTAGGGGCTTTGCCACAACGCGCATCCTAAAGAATCTTAAAGTACTATATTAAACAAATTTGGTAAAAAGGATCAAATAGACCACGAAACTTCATAACTGCATGTAGGTGCTTAACAGAATCAGTAAGCAATCCTTCCACACAAACTCAATATTTCAACCCTAAAAGGGAATTTCCATATATCTCAAAACAACCACATCAACCAACAGCATACTAAAATCATGGATCCTGGCTGATCTGCACTTTATTTTTTCCTTTACACCATAAAGAAACCAAACAAAAGTCCCGTGTGTAATTGCCTTGTGATGAAACAACATACTGCTTAACACAAACAAAATAAAAAACCGCACCAGACAGACATAATTAGTCTGCAGCCTAGAATAAAGAAACATAATACCAGCCATCAAACTGTAGCTAAGACTATAAACATCCATGATAAGTGATTATCCAGACGGCTCATAAATAATAACTACTTAGATTGAAACATACTACACACCATGATAATAGACCATGAACATCCACATTCAACATAAGTGACCTCCACACAAGCGTATCCTTATCAGACAACCATAGATGCGAAGTTTCAATAACATTCAAACATTATAACTAGATCTACTAGCTTGCCCATACAGATCAGAAGCGATAAGAAACTCATAAGTCGGAATACTCATGACATTGTCAATGGTTGCATAGTTCCTTAAGAGGCTCTTAAGGTACACACAAGAATAGTACAAGCATTCCAACCATATTCAACAACCACTTCAAGTTCTAGATCCATCCAATTTGTTGATAAACACACTAGACGACAAATATGAAATTTGAAACCATTCAATGTCAAGTACTCCACTATTTTCAACAGCATAAGAACAATCCACAAAATTCCTTTACATTGTACTTTCACCCATTATAAAAAAATTAATTCCAATAATTCTATTATTATGTCACTAACTTTACAACGTCTGAACTTCTAACATCCCAACACCAAAATAAGTGACAGCATGGTAGTGGATGATCCCATGACAATTTTTTTGTAGGGCAATGCCACCACTCCCGCGTCCACTATGATAAAAGAACTAATCTGCTCATTCCCAACTGCTATACATATACTGGTTTTCAGTAGGTTCACATGAGTTGCCTTCTTGTTTTGGAACGATGTACACATAAAATGGGTTGCAAAAAACCAACAAGCCCAAAACTTGTTGTAAAAACAAGCTGAGACGGAAGATGAGCATACTTTGCCCCGCTCAGCCTCTTAGAGGACCTGAAATAAGATACGATTTGATATAGGATCATCACAAAGAAACTAGCATATGCGCATACCTTGTTGTTGTCCTGTTCTCTTGTCTCTGATCAGGGCAACTTCAATTACCTTTCCGTGGTCTTCAAACAAGGGACGAATCTAAAATTAAGTAACGAAAATTTGATAATATAATACTTGCTGGGAATGTAGCACAAAACACATAGTTAGAGCAATACTGCAAGAATAATATGAGGCTGCATGTGCATGCAATTTAAGAATGCAAAACAATATGCTTAACCTCTAGTACCAACAGGACCAGAACTCGTAGATGAAAATATAAAGCAGTCAAGTTTGATATTGTGCAAAATAAACGTAGAAAAATAACAAAAAAGAAGAATATGCAGCAAGCAGAATGAAAGACAAAACAAAGTCAACCAAATATTACCATTCACACATTCCTTAATTATAGGAACGAGCATAAAGTGGTGTTATTTTGAAACTACAATTTACTGATGCATCGAACAATAAAGATCTATCCACTTGACGTGCGCATGAAATTTATAACCTCAAGCAATAATTGTTTCTTATTGCATATCAAATGAATTGCTTACATCAGCTTCAGTTGCTGTCCTTGGAACAGATCCCACAAAAAGTTTGGCAAAACTACCGGTGTCAAAACGATCTGAAGAAAATAAAACCATCAACATGCAGTGACCAAAACACAAGAGAATTAACTTTAGCAACAAAGAAAAATAGCATTAAGAAACAAATAATGTTTAGATTATACAAACAAAGTAAAGATTGCAATAGTATTCATATTCAAAAAAGATCAAACAAAGAAAGTGAAGACTACAATTGTATTCATATTCAAAAAAGACAGAGCCAAAAAAAATCGGTCTGTCATGAATGAATTCTCCAAACAATGTTTCAAGGCAAGCAAGTTGAAGTAGTGCCACATCCTAAATGTGCAGTATACCCATAAAAACAAGATGAATTACAACTGATTATTGATTTGAGACTGCATGCCAATATGGCAACTTGTAGAACTGATTATACAGAGTTCAATGATAATCAATAAGGCAACTCGGTATTGAAATCCGAAACGATTAACAAAACACATGCAAATAGCAGGAACATAACTGTTGTTACTCTTTTAAGAAGAACTCAAAAAATGAAGTAAAACCTTAAATCTTGGAAGGCAAAAGGCAACATAAAAGAGTGGGAATTGAGGCATTCAATGAAAATTACTTTCTCACTCTGCTTTTCTTATATCCTTTTAAAAGGATGAACTTCATGATATTACAAAGAAATAGGTAAGGGGAAACACGAGAAGCAAGGAAGACAAAAAATAAAATGATGTCAGTCGAATGTTAGTCATTTAAGTTGAATTTCACTACACATCGTTTCAATGACAACCCTGTTGCATGTTAAAGGAATAAAGGTACTGCATTATAGCCATTGTAATAAACAAATCCAAAAACTAATGAGTTTGTGTTCAATGGAGTTGGGGTCAGAGGGTGGTTCCATAAGCGTGAGCAAGATAGATTTTTCAATGTCCAATGGAGTTGGGGTCAGAGGGTGGTTCCATAAGTGTGAGCAATTCTTCACACTAGACATACCCTTGATAACTTGAAGGTGGGGATAGCATCAATGCATTTAGAAGGACAAACTAAAGAGTGGTTTCAGCTACTTCTCAAGAACATGAGCTCATTGGAATTGATGGAGTGGAAAAAATTTGTGACCGCCTTTAATAAAAGATTTATGAAGAAATATTTGAGGATCTTGTAGGCGATTTGAAGGAATTGAAACAAGAAGGATCAGGGTTAGAATATTGTGCTTAGTTAGACAAACAATCGAATAAGCTCTCACTTCAAGAAAATTACTTGATAGGATTTTTCTTAAAGAGGCTTAAACCAGAGCTAGAGTTCACCATCAAGCTGCTTGATCCTCAAAGTCTCCAATAGGTGCACATGCTTGCTACGAA
This sequence comes from Erythroxylum domingense, assembly GCA_025594535.1. Lineage (NCBI taxonomy): Eukaryota > Viridiplantae > Streptophyta > Magnoliopsida > Malpighiales > Erythroxylaceae > Erythroxylum > Erythroxylum domingense. The sequence continues at coordinate 19,099,636 of JANQBM010000221.1, read as the reverse complement.
ATAAGAGCCCATAGTAACCACTAGCCCTCAATTATACCATAGCATAAGAGGAATCAACGTGACGCATAGCTCTGGAGGTTGTAGTGGGATGGTGACAAACAAGACAGCAACCCAAATGACACCAAAGATCAAACCCAGCTTGAAGAGTGGAATATTACCAACTCTAGGCAACCAAGATAGTGGCAACAACGTCAAGAATGGTAAAGGAAAAAGGAATGTTAGTAGTCAAGATTTTGATTAAAAAAGGGCAAAGGGATTGTGTTTTTGGTGCGATGATCACTATACAATAGAACACAAGAGTAAAAAGAAGCAATTCTAGTTATATATGGTGGAAGAGGAGGAAGTTGTAAACTTGGAAACTAAAGAATCAATGGCAAAGAAGGATGGAGAATAGTTGATTCCCAATGTATCCCTTCAACCCATGACAAGATTGAATGTCCAAGAGGAGTATAAACAAATGAGGGTCATAAGATTTCATCATTAGAGACCCCTACATATCTTGGTCGATAATGGAAGCACTCACAACTTCCCAGATGAATCAGTGATAAGGAAATAAGGGATGGAAATTGCAGAAGTGCAACCTCTTCAAATTATAGTAGGTGTGGACTTGAAATTAAACTGTCACCAGTCTTATTAGGGATTTATATAGAGCATGCAAGGCTTAAGGATCAACATTGACGCATTAATTACAAATTTAGGAAGATGTGACATGGTTCTCATAGTTCAATGGTTGGTGACATTGAATGATGTACTATGCAATTTCAAAATTCGCACAATGAGGTTTAGGTGGAAAGGCAAGATGGTGACCTTAACTAGAAATCCAAACACTAACTTCCAAGATGATCTTAAGTAAGGGCTTGAACAAAATCCTTAAGAATTCTAGAAAGGGAAGTTTATACATGCTACATCTTTCACATCCCATTAAGTTTCACATGCAACAAGTTAATTTGGAGAATCAACCAAGCACATTGAAGGAGATGAATGGATTGTTAGCTGAACTTAGTGAAGCATTCAAAGAGCCTAACTAGTTAACCAAAAAAATGCTATAGAGAGGGCTATCAAAAAATTAATGGAGCAAGGATTCATTAGACAAAGAATTGGCCCATGTGCTTCACCAGTGGTGTTGGTAAAAAAGAAGGATGATTCATGAAAGATGTGCGTTGATTACAGAGAGCTTAACAAGCATACTATCAAGACCCAATTCCCAATACACTTAATCTAGGAGCCACTCGATGAGCTACAAGGACCTAGCTAGTACTCTAAGTTGGATTTAAGATTCAGGTATCATCATAGTCGAACAAATGATGAGGATATTCCAAAGACAACCTTTTGAACCTATGAGAGCCACTATGAATTCTTTTTGATGCCCTTCGGTAATGCCCCTTTAACATTACAAAGCCTAGTGAATGACATCTTCAAGCCTACCTAGAGAACTTCATTGTGGTCTTCTTTGATGACATCTTAGTTTACATTAGTTACTCCCAACAACGATTGGAACATCTTCAAAAGGTCCTACAAACACTTCACAATCACCAACTTGTTATTAAAGGAAATAAATTTATTTTTGGAGCAAGCCATATCGATTACTTGGGCCATTCAATCTCTGCTATGGAAATGTCTACTAATTTGAAGGAAGAGACAACAATACAACAGTGGCTAACCTCAATCTTGGCTAAGCCCTTGACTAAATTGTTAAGAAAGCAGACATTTGGGAAATGGAAGTGGGGAATAAGCAAACGGCATTTGAACAAGTCAAGAAGGCCTTAGTATCAATACCAGCTCTTGCACTACCCGACTTCTCACAACTTTTCACAATTCAGGCAAATGCAAGTAGAATGGGCGTAGGTATTGTTCTTCAACAAAACAAACATCTCATTGCATTCTTGAGCAAAGCTTTAGTAGCTAAGCACATGGGGCTCGCAACATATGAAAAGGAATTCTTAGCAATCATCAAAGCTATAAAACCATCCCACCACTAGAGTGGGAGGACATTCACGATGCAAACAGACCACCAAAGCCTCAACTACCTATTGGAGTAAAGGATATCAACCCCCTTCCAGCAAACATGACTTCCAAAGTTGATGGGATATGATTTTGAAGTCATTTACTTGAGTGGAAAAAGAGAACAACACAGTTAATGCCTTATCTCAAATGTACAACATAGAGCAGCTATCACTGATAGTGGCTCACATTCCCACATTTGATAAAGGACATCAAACAAGGTTAGGAGAAGGATGCCACAATCCAAGACCTCATTATGAAGCTAGAGCGGAAAGAGGTGTGCTCAGTGACATATAAATGGAAAGATGGAGTTTGCTCAAGTGGAAAAGGAGATTAATGGTGAGTTGTGATGGGCAATTAAGAGAGAAATTGATATCAATGGCTCATGATAGTAAGGGAGTCATTCAAGAGTAATTGCCACAATCAAAAGGGTGCAAAACATGTTTCATTGTAGGAGTTTTGGCCAATGATGTAACAAATTATGCCGAGAAATGTTTGATATGTCAAAAGAAATAAATATGAAATGTTGCTTATCCAAAGTTACTACAGCCTCTTCCAATACCAAAGGCATGTTGGAGAGAAGTTAGTACAGATTTCATCAAGGATTACAATTATCTAGAAGCAAATTTGCAATTTATGTGATAGTGGACAAGTTCAGCAAATACTCCCACTTCATCGCTATCATACTCACCTGTATAACCCTGAAAATAGCTTTGGTATCCATCCATAATGTTTTCAAGCTTCATGGGATGCTAGAGGTGATTGTGAGTGTTAAGGAGTTTACTCTTGATAAGCATGTTCTGGCAAGAGGCATTTAAGTTACAAGGAGTTAGCTTAAAATTGTTCACTTCTTATCACCCTCAAACTAACGATCAAACTAAACTTATAAAAAAATTATGGAGACTTATCTTAGATGCTTCTGTGGTGATTCCCCTAGTAAATGGTCAGAGCGGATTTCTTCAATGGAATGGTGGTATAACGCCACTCATAACTCAAACATTAACTCCACCCCTTTTGAAATCCCCTATCGTTATCCTCCTACAGTATGTGTTCCCTATTTTGTTGGGGATTCGCAAATTCCCATGATAAATCAAGCAATGCAATAGATCAAGCAATGCGAGACTGAGAAACATCTCTACTGATTACCAAGTTTCACTTGGGAAGGGCACAACACCAAATGAAACAATAAGCGGACAAAAAGAGATCGAATAGGGAGTTTAAGGTGGGGCAATGAATATTCTTGAAGCGTCAGCCATATAAGCAACATTCCTTATAAAGAAGGGTACATCAGACAATCTCTCCTCTATAATATGGGCTTTATCAAATCATTGATAAGATTGATAAGGTTGTCTATTACTAGGGGAATTAGTAGTCCATCCTGCATTCTACATTTCTCAACTTAGAGAGTATGTTTCCGACAAGGAACCAATATCTACCAACTAGCACTGTCATTCACTCGCACAGATGGGACACCAATAACCATTTTGGGTTGAAGGATGATTAAATGTCATAATAGAGCATAGACACAAGTATTGGTGCAAAGGTCTGATGGAACACCGAAAGACGCAACATATGTGGCTTTGTTCGACTTGCATAAAAGGTTCTCAGGGACTAACCTTGTTGAAGCTAACCTTCTGAACAAGTTTGAACAAGTAGGTAAGGGGAAACGTGGGAAGCAAGGAAGACGAACAATAAAACGATACCAATTAGATATTAGTCACTTAAGTTGTATTTCACTTCACACTATTTCAATGTAACGACTATAACAATTCTATAAACGTGTCACATCTTAAAGGAGTAAGGGACTGTACTATATTCATCGTAATGAATAAATCCGATAACTAATGAATTTGTGATTTGTTCCTCTCTCACTCTTTTCATTTATGATTCTCCTTAAGCTTCTTCTCTCTCATCTCTTCTTCCTTTGTGAGCAAGTTTGAATTATCTTCTTTCTATTTCTAATTTGTATAACACAATAAAAATACGAAGCCAAATCTCTAGACATTCTTTTCTCCCATATCAGTCCAAATCTTCACTTTAATTATTACCATAAGCTTGCAATAAAAAACCCATTACACTACATTGTTCATCAACTATTAAATCATAATAAAACAAAACCGAAGTTAACAACTTCATAAACAAAAATATCCCACAAGAACACATATTTCAGAAAATATTTCTACTATGAAAGCAGAAAATCAGAAGGGAAGTGAACATACAACAATCACAAAAAACTATGCAACTTAATTCCAAGTTCACTGAATTGGCATTCATTCACCACCACCCAATCAATTAATAAACAACTAAATCCTTGTTTGCTTACCAGGACTTCTTCGACCAAAAGCACGCTTCTGACCAGATAAAGGAGGATGATGTGGAAAAGGCGGCAAGGGCTCCGGGTAGTTAGAACCAAAAGCACCACCTCCACCGCCAATCGGACGAAACCCTGGGCCAGGGCCAGGGCCAGGACCACCGCCGCCACCGCCTCCCACAGGTCGCAAACCGCCTCCACCGCCACGAGGAGGAGGAGGGCTTTCAAAGGGACGGTGATCAGCACCACCGCGATAGCTATTAGGGCTACGGCGTGCGTAATTACCATTTTCGGAGTAACGATTCATGGGGCCGTCGGAGAATCGAGGAGGATCATCGTAGAATCGAGAGGTGCCATCTGAGAAGCGAGAGGAGCGACGGCCGTTGTAGGAGTCACCAGCGCCGTTGCCGCCATTGTTGTGGGTATAGCGATCGCCTCCTCTGTGCCTGTCCATTGCAATTAAAAAACCCTAACCCAAAATGATTTCACTCTCTTTAGACTATATCCAAATGCCGCATGTTTTACGGAAAGACAAGAAGCAGAAATAGACTTAGTTCTGTGTTTGTTGTATTTTAACTTTAACTCTTGTGCTGTGGTTTGTGTAATAACTTAGAAGCGGCTGACCTCCTTAAAGGCTGCTTCCGACATGAACTAAATAATGTGGACTACATCAACTTTTATCGGTAACAATGCATAAACCAAATTGTTCAAAATAGATTACATCGTTAGTATGTAATGAAAAAAATAAAAATTTTCAATTGATTTATAACTCCGATAAAAAGTTATATCCATCTATTAAATAATTAGAATCTCTTATATCAATTAACATAATTTTGTTATTCTTTCAATCTTTTTATTTCCGTTTTAGTTCAAAGAGAAGGTATTGTTTGATAAATTAATTCACTCAGTTTATTAGAGTTACTTGCTATGTGAAATAGATTTTAAAAAGGATGTGGAATATAATTACAAGAAAAAGAAGATGTTGTTTAATGAATTAATTTGATATTTTATTACAGTTATTTGCTATATGAAATATAATTATGGAAAAAAAATATTATACATGCACTAATTAGTAATAATTTTGATGAAAGATTAGCAAAAGAAAGATTTGATTCCAAAATTTATTGATACAAGATCTTTATATTCAAAAGTTAGATTATAATACAAAAAGGAACAACTAAATTTACTTATAAATGTTAAAAACTGGTAATATGTATCTATATTAGTCATTATAAATAATATATTTAATAAACTCACATAAAACATAAGGTTTTTAAAGGTTTTTACACTTTAAATAAACTCATAAAATTTTTAATGCATACAAATATTTTTCTTCATTATTTTCATACAACAATAATATAATAAAGAATACTATGAAATTATATTAAACTTGGCTCGTGTGCATGTTAGTTTATGTCCTACAATCAGTTGTTGGTTGTAATTTAGTAACATAACTATTTAATATTGGAGAAGCCCCGGATCATGCATCACGTGCATGGCAAGGTAGCGGAAGTGTCAAAATCAAAATTCCAACTCTTATGATATCCTTATGAACCTAAAATCCATGTGCATGTATAAACAGAATATAAGAACATGAAATTACAGCATTTGTATCTTGCAAATGCTCCTCCTTTCTTGAATTTTCTCCTTATTTAGGTTGTAGCAAACACCAAACACATTCAACAGCCAGTGAAGAACACACAGAGATGAAGAATTGTAGTGTGTAGGGAAGGTTTGAGCATCAAACAAGATGGAAACACAAGTAGGATCTCAATAGGAAGGATAGAAGATAATTATATCACATGCAATAAACATCAAGCAACCCTAGCTTGACATACAAAGAAATTCTCCTTCTAACTTCCTCTAAATGTCTAGAACGTTTCTAGACTCCCTAGCTGTAACACCCCACTTTCACGGGGCAAATCCCAAACATCCCGTGGGACATGCTAGAACATGCCCTACAAAAGCGACATGTTAAAGCAGTCACATTTACTATACATGGCATCATACAGATAACACAATTATTCAAAAGCTCAATTCTTCATTTCAATGATAAAACGTAGTTTACATTGTAGCATTTCACTACGAAATGTTTATGTACAATATAAAATATATATATATATATAAGAGTTTACTACTCTTTTACAACATTATACATGAAATGAGGAATTAACTATACAAAAATATTTTGGCTGCATTTGGATCTGCTGTGCGATGAGGATAAGTATTTATCTAACGTAGTTTTCAAACACAATCACATGTTTGGATCTGCGGTCGAACAATCGAAGGTTGAAGGAAAGTGCAGTGCGAGCGCAGAAATTGATAAGTAGAAAGAGGGTTGCGGTAGTAAAGTGCTTCTGCGGTAGAAATTCTACTTTCCATTAATAATCTCCTGATAATTATTATTTTCTATTATACCCTCAACAATCAATTATTCTTATTTATAATTTGAATTTATATGACTGATTATATATTTTTATGAAATATTTTATTTACTAAATTTATTTTATTTATATTTTCTTATTTTAATTTAATATTTTATTAT
>JANQBM010000221.1:19054691-19067592 GCA_025594535.1 Erythroxylum domingense | reverse complement strand
TTTACTATATTTTCTCCTAAGTATGTTAGTTTCTTGTAATTTTAGAAATTATTGTTTCTCTATCATTAAAATTTACTCTTTGTTTTTTCATTTTTACTATTGGCTATTAAATTTTCTTATTTATTTTTTCCTTTGTCTAAGGTATAATACCATTGACATATCTTTATTATATATTGTCAAGTTATTAGTGTTTTGTTATGCCTATATACTTTTTCTAGTTTCATATAGGTGCTTTCATACAAACATGTAAATTTAAATATATTGTCGGGGCCTTTTTTTTTAATTTCGCGCAGGACCTACAAAACGATAGGAACGCCCTGCCTAAAAGGTCTGATTTTTCTAATCGCGAACCAACTTGATTCTGGTGCGCTTATAGCTCTCCAAACACTCCTGATGGCTCTCATTTCCTAGCTTTGAACTGCCTTTGACAGACGAAAAATACATTCCGAAATCTCACCCTTGCGTGATTGTTTGCTTCTTTTTTTTTGTTTCCCTCCTCCCCGCTGCTGCCTATTTATACCCTCACAAGACACTCCAAACAACGTACTTTTTATATATATAATTTTCTGCTGATTTACTCCATTTCAAATGGATGTGGTGCTTATCTGAACTATTTTGATGATGATAAAATCTTATCTATTTCAAAATAGATTTCATGAAGAAGTTGGGAGGGATTTTCTCGATGCTGTAGCGTGTTTTCTAGCTTCTGCTTGTTATTCTCCCAGTTGCTTCTCTTGCGTTTTGTTTTGCTCTGTTCTCTTTGTCCTGCTACTGCGTCGTTTTTATTCCTGCTGGCGAGTTGTTTGCTTCCTTTGCTGTGCCGTCTGGCTTGTTCATGTGCTGTGCGTTTTGGCTGCTGTTGTCTCCTTTTGGGTTGTCGTTTTGTTGTGGACTGCAGCTGCTGCGTTTTTGTTCCAACTGTTTCTCTGTTGTGTGTTGGCTTGTCCGGTTGCTCCTTTTGCTCTGCGTTTTACTCTGCTGATTTTCTTCTCTGCTTTTTACTCTTGCCTCTGCTGACATTTTTGTTTCTTCTCCTGCTGTTATCGTTTAGTCTTCTTCCTAGCTGCTTTATATGTTACTTCTTTGACTCCATTAAACTTATAAAAAATATTTAATACAAATTTAATCAATTTTTAGATAAAATATGGAATTAAACATCTTTAGTTATTAATAATAAAATGTAAAATTATTCACCCAAATGTGCTATATAAATGATTTAAAATAATATCAAATAGGGGTGTAAAATATATAATTTTTATTTATCAAATTTTTCGATACTTAGCTTTTAATCGTTCTCGATTAAAATAACACCATAATGCAAAATATTAATTTAGTGTACCACCACACTTCAACTAGAAGAAATTAAATTAAGAAAATCTGAACAACAAATCAGAAAATTTATTTATGAAAATCATAATGTTTTAGCATGTTCGCTGTTAGTTTGATCAACATAACGTCTTTTTAAATATCTTCAAAAATTCAACTTTAACCTCAAACTTTAGAGACATTTATACCTTATTTTAATAAAGTTAGTCTATAAGCAATATAAGTATTTCACTTTTACATACAAAACATCTTGGTTTGACTTGAATCAAAGTTTTTTTTTGAACTAGCTTTTAAGACAATTTACCATTTGTGCTTGGTTCATCTTCTCACCTTACTTATAATCTCAAAGGAGTATTTGGTCCCTTGTAAGAGTTTCCTCATTAACCTTTTCTTTTTTTTTTCTTTCTGGTCTTAAAGGGACACTTGATTATTAAAAATAACTTTTTCATAAAGTATTTTCCTAGTAACTATTTTTGGTTTTAAAGAGGCATTTGATCTGTAACATTTTTATAGAAAATTAAAATTTCAAGGTCACGCTAAGTATTTCTCCAGTAAAAAATAAATAAATAAGCTAAAGGGAAAGAAATTCTATTATGAATTTTCTTGTCTTAGGTTACCTCCCAAGTAACGCCTCTGATTTATGTCGTTAGCTCGACATCCTTCTTTGCTATCAAGGTTCCTCTATCAAAATTTCTTCAAACATAATTTTCTTTAATATGATCATAAAACAACTTCAAAACCAAAGGAATTGTTAGTTATGGTTTACAAATAAATAAACAATAAATAAACCAAGCAAATAAAACTTTCATCGGCAACGGTGCCAAAATTTTATACATGTCATTAGGGGTACAAAATTAAATCCTTATTTACTTTCAATTTATTAAACAATGTAGCATATGGCGAGTAAGAGTCAATCTTACAAGGAAAGTTAATTTACTAATCTAGTATATTAATTATAACACTTCTAAAAGAAACAATTACGTCCTAATAACTTTGTTTATACGAAAATAACATCATCAATGTATAAACACATAATGTCCTTTTCAACCATATAAATAAGATACAACATCAAAACTTAATGAAATAAACTTACCATATATTCTTACAATAAAATCCAATTTTATTATACATGATTATTCTAAACACAATACATGAAGTAATGTTTTTTTTTAATTGAGAAGAGATTGAGCATACAGAATGAAGCATATATAAAGATTTTATTCAATTATATTAACATATAAAATTAACCTCATCAATTAGGAAAAATTCAAAAACTAAAATAATTACAACTATGGAAACATATGAATTACACTAAACTAATACATAAATAAAAAGAGGGGGTTTCAATTTTAGTGTTTAGGATGAATCCAATTAAATCAAAGAAATAAAACATAAATCTAACCTAATATGTAATAGCCCACTTTCCATACTAAGAGTTAGAGGCTTAAATTATTGCATATGATTAAAATCATTTTAGCATTTTTAAATGCATTTCATTCACATGCATATCATTAGCATACACTCATGAATTATGATTTCGTACATATTGCAAAGATAGTAAATGCACTCAATTGACATATTCTAAGGTATAAAGGTTTAAAATGATCATGATGTGAATTATGTATTGTTTATGTTTGGAATTTTTGTTTGATTGGTTACAAGTAGTAAATTTGGAATTAATTGTTACCATTAGCAATTGATGAATTAAAATGTGTATTTAGATTAAGAAAAATACCAAGTGACAAGACAAATTGACACAAGAAAAACTAGGATAACTAAGCCTATGACATAAGTGACAAATGGTATAGATTAATGAGTGACATTTGGCATGGTTAATTAATTAACAAATGGTAGCAATTAATGGGTGACAAATGGCTTTAAAATATGGTGAAAAAGGCAGCTTATCTAGAGGGCAAGTGACTTACATGCCTACTGACAAATGTCATTGTCAAAGAGTGACACTTTGCACCTAGTTTAATTAAGCTAATGTAGAAAGAGTTTCTACTGGAACATTCATCATCTTTTTCTTTTACCTCCACCAAAATTTGCTTCTATCTCACATCTCTATATTTTGGTTTAAGTCTTGCTAAATTGCCACACCAAATCCATACCTTTACCTTTCATAAAGTTTTGTAAAGAACCAGAACATTGTTGTTCTTGTTGTGGTCTTTTATCCTTACTGAAAACCAATCTATTTCCACCTTGAATTTGGGATGATTATGCATGTATGAAAGGCTAAGTAGACTTGATGAATTGAGCTGGAATGGAATCTAAACAAGTAATTAAAGTAGTGATCTTTACGACATGGTTTAGTATAAAGATTATGATGATTAAATTGGGATGGATTATATATGATGTTGAAGATGAAGTGTGTTGGAAGTATAATGAAGGTGAATTTATGTTAAAGAAAAGTGCTAGTGTAGTTTTCTTGAAATGGGAAAGAACTAGGACTATATGTATGATGGTGAATGATAGTTTCTATTTTGTTTTGATGAATGAAAGACAATAGTTTATGAGCTACCAATTGAATAATTTTGAGTTAGAATTGGAGATGAAATTAATGAGGAATTGGAGTATAATTAAGGTATAATTGAGGCATAATTAATGGACTATTAAGAGGATGTTTTGAATTTAGTATAAAAATGTTAACATTTGGAAAAAATTGAAGGAAATGGATGGTGAACCTTCGGTTCACTCATCCCACGATCATGGGCAATGCTTTGAAATGAAAATTTTCTCTTTTGTACGATTTTTGAACCAACTAAGAATAAGTTACTTTACTTTGGTGCATTTGGACTTGATTGAGGATTGAAATAAACCTAGTTTGATGTTGGATTAGTTGGTTAAGTGTTTGAGAAGTTTAGGTTATTAATTGACGTTATAACTTAAGGAATGGATTATTTGATATCAATATATCTAAAATCTGGAATTTATGAGTGTTAAGGAATGAAGGTGTTTTTGTGAATGCAAATATGATCCAAAAGATATTAGTAATACATTAGGAATGAATAAATGAGAATCGAGATATTGTTTGATTATATAATACTAGAAAAGGATTGGTGAATTTATGACTGATGAATTTAGAATAATCAAGTTTACTTGAGGTATAAACCTAAATTGCAAATTAGTTATATACAAGCTATAATGTTTGAATGATCAAGACTCGTGATTAAGGATACATATCCGAGAAAGTCAATTGAGCATGCATTGAACATGACACATATATATGTGTATGATTGAATATTCAAATGATTGATCAACTTCATAATATGTAAAATATATGTGTATTGCATGACTAAAGAAACACAAATTGTTCGTCAACATCTAGACATTGATAGGTCATCGAGGTAATAGCTTATCTGGAGTGTACTGTGAGTTAACCTAGATGTTTTCTCACTATGATTGATTTTTTTCTATTTAAATTTTAATTATTGAACTGTAATTGATATGATTGTGATAATTCCGAACATTGATGGTCTAAGAATTTTGATATTTGGGATTATATTAGAAGTGCTTTCTAATTATATGTGAATATGGAAAATGTGTACTCAATTGAATGTTGAATGCCGGATTAAGATTCGATGACTGTGATAAATAACTATGCATATTGAGTGAAAATGTTGAGAGCATATTATGTGAATTGATGCATTCTATCGCATTATTATGCATGATTAGATAAAAGGAGTTGTGACCAGAGTGACTAGTGTGAAAAAGAGCTTAAAGCTTAGAAATGTACATAAAGAGCCATAAGCTTAGTTATTAATGCGCCCGACATCCACAATTGGTATGGGAAAATAAATGAAATGAGCCCGGTATCTACAATAGATATGAGACAATAAATAGGCGCTTGATCACAATAAAGTGAAAATGAATGGAGTCATATGTGCATTTGCATATACAACTTGATATGTATCTTATGGATGATTGAAATGAATTATTGGATTGTTCTAAAATAATGATGCGAATAATTATACACAAGTTGTACCTATTGAAGTATGATAAAATGTGAAAAAATATTTAATATTGGATGATATGATTTGCTTGTGAATTTGATTATGAATTGTCCTTGTGTTTTGATATGAGTGAGCACATCGATGATGGTTCACTTACTGAGTTCGCAAACTCATCAAAATTGCAACATTGATTTTCAGTTACAAGGGAGACCTAGCTTCTAAAGCATTCTAATAGAAGTCTAGGACTGTCAATTTTGGAAACAAGAATGGCTCAAAGGTCTAGTTAGCTGATACTTGCAGAGTTTAGATAGAATACTTTTGTTTAGCTTCTCCTTTCATGTTGAACTTTTTGTATAGAATTTTAAACTCTCCAATTTTATGTTATGTATAAATATGGATTATGAAATGTAATGACAATGTAAGTAAGTTTCATTTTGTGAATGAAATGAGAAGTTCTGATCTTTGGAAATACTTATGATTCGTATAATGCCATAATAAGTTGATGTGATTGCCCTAATATGCCATTTTCATATGGTATGTTCGTGAATGTCCTCTAGATGTTCGGGCATATGCTCTATGGTAGTGGTGTGTTACATAATATTTATAAGTAAACAAAGTTCTATATTTTAATTTAGTCATGCAATTTTGACATATCTGACATAATTTGAGAGATTTAACAAATTAATTATAGAAAACCAACTAGCTAGTTTCCACTTATTTCTTTTCACTCTTAGAAATTGAACCAACTCAACGCATCAAGCATAAAAAATGCAATCAATAATCAAAATTTGACATCAAAATTCCAGCAACTGTATGAATATTAAATTCACTCGGTAATCAATTTAATTAATATAATATATCAAATAATAAAAAAATATAATTAATTTAGAATTCGAAAGTTAATCGTAAATTAAGCATCAGAAGCTAAAAACAAAAAGAGTAAGGGTTTTCAAAAACATCATTGAATTTTTTGCATTCACAGACCTCGGACCATTCTTAAAAGGTCTATGATTTCTCCTCCACTAGTCAAAAATTAGCTCGATTCTAGTGGTCTTATGGCTCTCCAAACACTCCTGACGCTCTTTGCTCTATCTCATAACTTTGAACAACTTTTGACAGATGGAAAATCCTTTCTGAAATCCCACCCTTGTATGATTGCTTGCTTATTTTTTTCTCCTTCCCACTGCTGCCTATTTATGGCCTCACAAGAAACTCCAAACAATCATATATACGAATGACGAATAGTATAATGTCCTCACCTTTCTTCTTGACAAACAGTGAGACTGAATAAATTCCTTTGCCACTAGAAACTTAGCAAGCTCTTTATTCCACTGTCTTGAAGCCTGCTTGAGGCCATAAAGTGACTTCTTAAGCTTGCAAACTTGCTCATTTACTGTTTTCTTATATCCCTCAGGAGGCATCATGTATATCTCCTCATCAATGTAACCATGAAGGAAAGCATTATTAATATCTAGCTGATGAACAGGCCACTTCTTTTGCTGTTGCTAAAGCAAGTAAAATTCTAACAGTAGCTAATTTTTCCACAGGTGAAAATGTATGTTTGTAATCCTCACCTTCCTTCTAATCAAATCGTTGAATCACAACTCTTGCTTTCAACCTCTCCACTGTTCCATCCAGGTTAAATTTAGTCTTATAAACCCATTTGGAAGAGATAACTTTGTGACTAAGAGGAAGAGTAGTAAGTTCCCATGTCTCATTCTTCTCCAATACTTCAAGTTCTTTATCCATTGTAGCTACCCAACCTTCCTGCTTGCTAGCATCAAGATAACTCACAGGTTCCTGGACAGTTAATATTGAAGCTAAAGAGGCTATATAGTCTGAAGGTAAATGCTGGAAGTCTGTGTAATGGAAAATAGGATGGCTAGTGTTTATGTTTGTTTTAACATTTTAAGCAAAATCCTTAAGCCAAAGTGGTTGGCTTTTGACTCTTTGAGACCTTCTTATAACTGGAGAATCAATATTTGGATATGGAGGAATAACAACAGGGATAACTGGAGAAATAGATGCAGGAGAAAAATGTTCAGACTCATGAACTAAAAATGGCTCAATAGTAGGAGCAACAGGATAGGTGGAAAGATTTTCATCTGCAAAAGTAAGTTCTCCAGAAGGAAAAAATGTAGGAGACTGATCATTTATTATACTTTTATTAGAAGGACTGGATTTAAAGGTAAAAACATGCTCATGAAATATAACATCTCTGGAAAAGAATACAGTTTTGCTATTGAGATCATAGAGCTTGTACCCTTTCTGATATGAGGAATAACCCACAAGTATGCACTCTTTGGCCTTGGCATCAAATTTGTCTTTGGTTTGTCTTGTTTTTATTGCATAACACAGACAACCAATGACTCGAAGGTGATCAATAGAGGGAGACTTTTGAAACATAATTTAATGAGGAGACTTCTAGCCTAATTAAGACATAGGCATTTTATTAATTAGATATGGTGCAGACAGGACGTACTCCCCTAGAAGTATTTTGGAAAAGTAGCATAAAATATAATAGGTCTTGTAGTTTCTACATCCCCCATTATGTTGAAGTGTATGTACCATAGACCATTGATGTATAATTTTAAGGGTGGTAAAAAATTTTGAGCTTTCTGCAGAAACAAATTTAGCACCATTGTCTGATCTAACTTATTTGGGAGTAGAATGAAAGTGGTTTTGAATATATTTGATGAAGGTAATAAGAGTAGGAAGAGCTTAGTGTTTATTGTGGAGAAGATATGTCAAAGTGGCTCTAGAGAAGTCATCAATCACTATAAGAAAGTAGTGTGAACCACATATATTTGCAACTTTGTAGGCCCCCACAAGTCCATGTGTACAAGCTCAAAAACAAAGGAAGTAGTACTCAAGCTTCACAAGCAAGTTAATCTATGAATCTTTGTTATGGAACAAGAATCACATAGAAATTTACTTTCATTGAGTTTGTGATGTTTACAAGTAGGAATATGAATCATTTTACTCAACGAAGAATGCCCTAATTTGGCATATAATAAATGTAAATCTTTATTCATATCATCAGTACTACAATGCCCTAATTTGAACTATAAGAATGAGTTGTGGTATTAAGAGTATGAACAGCAAAAACATGAACATTTATTGAGTTATTAGACTCGATATCAGGAGCCATTACCAGCAACTTATATAGGCCTCTATAAACTCTGCCAAATGCCACTGCTTTCTCATTCAAAGGGTCTTGAAAGACACAATGTTGTGGGTGAAAAAGGACATTAAACTTAGTGCTCTGAGTGAACTTATTAACAAAGAGTAGGTTATATTTGAAGCTTGGTACATAAAGGACAGTGTGTAGGGAAACATGTGAGCTTAATTTTATAGAACCAGTTTCAATTGCCTACTTACTGGTACCATCAGGCAACTTACAAATATAGGTTTGGTAAGCTTTTCAGTCTTGTAGAATAGGTGATAGAAGGGAGTCATATGGTCAAAAACTCCAGTATCAATAATCTAGGTTCCACATAAATCATCAATAATGCAAGAAGAAGTAGAAGTTGAGCAGTCAGAGACAATACTTGCAAAGTTAACCGAGGGACCTGTACTAGAGGCAATAATGTTTTTGGCTTTAATCATCTTCACCATCTCTTCACACATAGAAGAAATCCTCTCTTGATGAATCACATGTGCTCGTATGCCTTGACCATCTAGTGGAGTCTCTTGATCAACTTCAGATCCCTCATTAATATTCACTTGTGTAGAAACTTTACTAGTTCTCTTGTGGTTCCTCCCTTTATACCAATCAGGATAACCAATTTTCTCAAAGCAATGGTCAGCCATATGACCATCCTGATGGTAACGAGTTTAATATCTTCTTCCTTTGTCTCTTATATTCTTGTTATAACTAGACTGCCTCTAAGTAACCAGAAATACTGCTGGTGGTTCTGTGCAATTTCTCTTTGTAATAGGCTTTTGCCTCTCTACTTGTTGCATAATGTAGTAGGCCTTATTAACACTAAGAAGTGGATCAATAGACAAGATTTGACTACGAACTGTCTCATATTCGTCACTCAACTTCATCGAAAACTGCATCAACTTAGATCTAACTTCTAACTCAGCATATTTGTCATTTCTACCACAGTTACATTCAATCGTTCTTCCACATGAGGACACACATGAACAAGCAAGAATGGCATTAAGACTCTGTAACTCATCCCATATTTTCTTAAGCTTGTTAAAGTATACGCATCAAATATAGATCCCTGGCTAACCTGACTGAATTGTTTCATTAATCTCCTTCCAGAGATGATGAGCTGATTGCGTATGCAAGAAGGAGTCAAACAGATCTGTAGCCATAAAATTCAAAATCTAGCATGTCACCATGTAATCACACCTAATCCAGTGCTGGTATGCACTGATAGTGATAAAAGGTTTTGTACATGAACCATCAATGAAACCGAGCTTTATTTTTGCTCCAAGTGTTCTCTACACAGTCTTGCTCCACTTAGGAAATCGTTTCCACTAAACTGAGTGCTTGTCAGTATCATCCGTAGATGATCACCACTGGAGATGAAGTAAGGATCACTAACTGTAATTGCTCTAAATTCAAAGGAGTTGCCAGAAACATTATCGGCTATGACTTTATCAACATAAGATCTTGATCAAAAGTAGGAAGATCAAAGGAAAACTTCAAATCAGTAGGTTTGAAGAAGCAATAAGAACAAATTTGTAGATCAATCAAAGATCTATAACACTCAAGCCACTTGCTTAAGTTTAGGATCGATCTTGCAGAAAACCTAGATCTTTGAAGCAAGCTCCCTATGCTCAATACCATGTTAATTCGAGAGAAAACTCAAGAAAGAAGGATTTGGGAGAAAGCTAGATCAATTTGATCTGAGCTCAAGTAGGATATATATAGGAGCTTCTGTTACTTTGTTCTTACACGAAAATCAGTTACTATAAGTAAAGAATAACTTCAGCTATTTACAGATCAGGACCTAAATTTTACATGTTTACACACACTCTTCAAATAAACAAACATTGTTGCTTCCAAAACATCTTGTCTTTTTAATCATGTATTGCTTAAGATTTATAATCTATTTCCCAATTTTTTTTTCTAGTTTACGATTATTAGTGTTTTTTTGACTTGTTTAGAAACTCGTAAGTTTCCTTATTTGAATCTTCCCACTCCTTTAATTATTTGTCTGCTCATCAGTCTATCTTTTCTTGCTTGTTTTCTGAATCAAAGGTTAATTGTGAAAGTTTGTATCTTTTGGTGAAACGATATCGAAATCAGTTTAATATCTCTCTCTTTTGATGATTGATTTGTAGGTTTTTTCAAGTTCAATTATTTTTTTGGGTTTTGATTTTTCTACGCTCGCTTGTGTCGAGTTTTCTTTTATTTTTATGACTTATAGTGGAACTTAAAGACTTGAGAATTATGTTCACTGTAGAGCCATCAAAATTGTTCTGATCTGGTTCTGAGATAGTGAAATGAAAGGATGCTAATCATTAGTGTTGATGTTGTTTCTCTCGTTGTTGTTATAAGATGGTCAGTTTTTTTTATGATGGACTGTCAATTACCACTCTTTTGGTTGTTGTACACATATAATGAGGATAGTTATTATGCTTTTCCCTCCATGTTCTTATTATTGGTTATTGAGAAAGCCTGCTTTAATGATTTTGTTTTATTCGTATTGATTGCATCCAACTTAATAAACTCCTTTTTTAGCTTCTTGGGTTTAATTAGTCTCCACTTTTACATTAACTATTGCTTGTTTTAGCTATTTTTTTAAGAGCTTCACCAAAGATTTATATCCTTTTGTCTAGGTTTTGGAAAATTAAGCGTAATATGATACGAATAAATGATCTTCCTTAAAGAGATCATTCTCATTTTTTAAAGGATTTTTAGATTGTGTCCTTTGAGTTTAATACGTAGTACTTACCTCCTAGGTAGTTAACTTAGTTGGTTTCTTACTTAGCTTATTTACTTCCATAGTTTGCTTAGCATATGTTGTTTTATGTATTTACTTGCTTGTTATGCTTCTTTAGCCAACTTCTCTTCTCTGTCACCTTATCAAAAGACATTTTCACTACTTTTGATAATTTGTACATTGTGGAGGCTTGCCTTTGATTTTCTATTAGACTATATTTTTCTGAACATTGGAAGAGTGGGTTTGAGCACTGATTTGATTATGTAAAGAGTTGAACTTGTTCAGGATATGAGCAAAAGGTCTTATCTTATGGATCTTATAAGCTCCTAGAAGGTCAATAGAATCAATGGCAAGGTGTACATTTTTCATAATGCTATTCCCTTGGTTAAGTTATTGCAGTTTTATGCACCTAACAATTTTCTTTTAATGATCGTATTGCCATTATTGCTTTAAAATGGAAAATTTCGGTCTCATCTTACTGCAAGCTTTAACATTGGTTTTTGTGGAAATGAAGAGAGCGGTAGATGCCCTTGAGCAGTGGTTGAACATGCATGGTTGCAGAGCAACGAAAATCAAGTGGTTTGGGCGTGTTTTGATGACTTCTTTCCTTTATTTGTTTGTTTTTTTAGTTTTAATTAGGTTCATCTACATGATGTCTTAGATTGGAACGAATTATTCATATATCACTCATAACATTGGCTTTGACATAATTTAGGAATTTATAATTGATAGATAGGTAGCTTGGTGGGTTGCTTAAATCTTAGAGTTTCTAGTTACTGACAGATTTTATGCAAGTGAGGTGCTTAGCTCATTGTATTATGTCAACAGATGTAGTTCTTGGATAACTTGGTTATGTTGTAATAAACTCTATTTACTGCATAGTCTTACATTTTGGTTGACGAGGTTGAAAGAAACCAAATCTTCTTGCTCGTTATAGGCTAATGTATGCAATCTAAAGGATGTTTTTCGTAACTTTTGATGTCACGCAAGCAATGACATCCTCTATATGCTCATTGTCCTCTAAGGTAACTATTTCTTTTTTATTGAATGGTGCAACAAGATGCATCACTACAAGAATAAA
This sequence comes from Erythroxylum domingense, assembly GCA_025594535.1. Taxonomy (NCBI): domain Eukaryota; kingdom Viridiplantae; phylum Streptophyta; class Magnoliopsida; order Malpighiales; family Erythroxylaceae; genus Erythroxylum; species Erythroxylum domingense. Next base: position 19,055,326 of record JANQBM010000221.1, on the reverse strand, counting down.
AGCCAATCTGCGACGTTTTTAAAACATCGCAGAATCTCCAAAAACGTCGCAGATAACCTTTTACGACGTTTTAAAAAACGTCATAAAAAACGTTGCGGATTGTGGTGTAGGCAAAACCTATCTGCTACGTTTTGAGGAAGACTTCGCGGTATGTCTAAGCATTATGCGACGTTTATGAAAACGTCACAAAAAAATACGCCTTTCAGCGACATTCAAATAAAACGTCGCAAAAAGTATGTTTCTGCGACGTTTTTCAACATGTTGCGGAAACTAGCTTTCTGCGACGACTTAATAAACGTCGCGGAATATTAATGATTCGGCGACGTTCAAAAAATGTCGTGGAATTCTTAATATTTTGTGACGTTTTGTTTTAGCGTCACAGAAAGTCCATTAATTTGCGACGTTTAAAAACGACGCGGAAAGGGAAAAAACATCGCAGAATTTGGTTAATTTTTTTTAAATAAATAAAATTAATTTAATTTTGTAATTTTGAAAATTTAATTTATTTAATAACTATTTGATATTATTATTTAGTATTGAATGTTATTTATTTATATTATTAATTTTAATAATTATTTATGTATTACAAGAATTTCAATTATGCAAACAATTTACTATTTAATTGCAATTTCCAA
>JANQBM010000221.1:19037901-19049529 GCA_025594535.1 Erythroxylum domingense | reverse complement strand
AAATGTGTGATTTTGATCCTTTAGATATTAAAATCTCTCCTTGGAATCTTCATAAAAATTGTAGAACTTGGAGTCCTCTTCGAAAGCGTACTTGAATGAATTTAATCTGACATCCACAACGAAAGTTATATGCTTTGTCCCAAAATCATATATATAAATTATTAACTTATCAATGCTTGCCTATGATGCATTTAGGCTTGAATAGAGCTTGAAATGTACTTAATTTGATGAGGAAACAAGAGATTAAATGAGTGATATGTTTAGAGTGATGCATTTAGAGTGATATGTTTAGAGTGATATGTTTAGGCTTGGTCTGCCAGACCTTCCACTTTTAGTCTTGGTTGACCGGGCCATAGGTTAGCCCAGCCTGCCTGTTATTTTCAAAACGACATCATTTTGGAAGATTTTAGCATAAAAAATGACCCGGATCGTCCTGACCTATTGACATTCCTACATTTAACTCTATAAAATTGGAAATGTTATAGAAATGAAAGTGATCTTATATGGCAAATGTGATTCAAAGAAGTTGAGAAATGTGTATTAAGTAAAGGTGAATGAGAAATTGGAAACTATGTGATCATCTAATACTAGAAAAAAAAATATTGGAGAGCTTGTATGTGATAGTTATATGATTGGTGATATTAGAATAACTAAGTTCTTTGAGCTATAACCTTAAGTGTAAGCTTGACTTACATAAATGATGTTGTTAGTGATCAAGTGATATGATTAAAGAAACATACCCAGAATAGTCAAATTGAGCATGCATTATACATGACACATATACATATGTGTATAATTGAATGTTTATGTGATTGTATAATTAGTAATGTGTGTACATTATGTATTGCATGAAGTTGATACACAGGATTGAATGTTAGTGCCCAGACGTTTCTGGATCTTAGAAACAAATGTTAATCTAGAGCATATTGTGAGCCGATCAAGATGGTCTTACTTTAAATGATTATTCTGTTTGAATTTTTGTAATGAATTATTATGTGAAGTGAATGTGTTGATTCCAAACATTGAATGTCCGAGACATTTGATTCATGAAAATCATTGCAAGTGCTCATTGTATGTGAATTTGACAGAATAAGTGATTTTCAACATTATTATTAAATGCTGGACATCAATCCGATGAAAAATGTGAATACGAAGGTGTAAATTGAACACAAATGATTGATTAAATCTATGTGAATGTGAGGCATTCCACTATATGAATGCATGAATAGATAAAGACTGTTGTGATCGGAGTAGCCACCGAAAAAGAGCTTAAAGCTCAGAAAGTGATTAAAAGTCAAAGGCTCACTATGTATAATGAGCCCTATATCCCTAACGGATAAGGGACAATTATTAATGAGCCTAGTATCCACAATGCATACGAGACAGTTATAGGCACTCGGTCACAATAATAACAATTGAAAGTGAGTCTCACGAGCATTGCATATATAATTGATATGTATATTTTAAATGATCGAAATGAATTATTTGACTGCTCTGAATGTGAAATGTGAAATAAATGAATAAAGTGTTAATTGATTCTACATGATGAATTAATGAAGTGATGTGAATTATGTGATTATATTAATTGTTGTGTTATGTGATATGAGTGAGCCATCGAGGATGGTCCACTCACTGATTTCGCAAAACTCACTAAAATTACAACGTTGTCGTTCAAGCTCAAAGGAAATCTCCAGTTCAACAAATTGGAGTATAGTCATTGCATTCGAATAAGAGATAGAGGTTGGGATCAGTTCGAGTCTACATATGTATTTCATTATTTTTGTATTAAAATGTGTATTCATAAGTACTGTACAATGTAAATGTGAATGATTCAGAAATGAAATGACATTTTGACTGAAAGTATTTTGTACATGTAATAGGCCCAAATAATTACTGAAATTCTGATGATATGTATACTATTTGTAACACTGGTGATTGTAAATGTTTATGAGTAAAATGGGCCATTATTGATTATTGGTTTTCCTAAATATGCATGTGATGCGTGAAAATTTTTTAATGAGTATGATTGACTGACTATCCTAGCATGCCCGAGTATGTTCTCGAATACTGATGGTATGTACGGGAATATACATTAAGAGAGTGGGGTACTACAGGCCAGTTCGGTCATAATAAATATAAATCGGCCTAATTTTCGGTCTGGTTTAAGTTTATAACCTCTTATAAAAAATCAGACAATTCTAGGAAGACTCGTAAAGTAGTTTTAAAAACTGTCAAAATGTGGGTCTACCAACAAATTATATGTACAAACCCATAAATGCTTTGAACTTGCATTAATTCCTTCATAATGCAATTAATGCTTCATAATGCACGGAGTGCATTAATTAAAGTTGTTCTTTTCTTTTAGAGTTGCAAATTGTTTGTGCCAAAGATTTCACTTTTTTTAATTCTTTTATACAATTTAATTAATAAATTATATTTTTATTTATTTCTTTATATTTTAGTTAAAATTTTAAATAAAAATTATTATTTTAAAAAATAAATTACTAATTTTATTTATTTAATCCCACTAATAAATTGTATTTATCAAAATTTAGGCTCTTTATTTATCTCTTTATACTTTAATTAAAAATATTAAATTATTATTGTTAAAAACTAATTATTATTTTTATTATAAATTTGTTTAATAAATTGAATTATCAATTAATATATATAAGTAATTTTGCTTAAGATAATATAAGAATGTGTTAAAATATAATATTTAAACTATAAATAATTATGTTTAAAGGATATTAGAAAAAGTTAAAATAAAGTAAGAATCTTTTTTATCACTTTCTTTAAAAATATTTCAATTTTTATTAGTCCTTAAATAAATGATAATATAATATAATATAATATTTATTTTTATTATTATTTTAAATTTTATTTTATATTAATTCTTAGTTTAAATTATTAGATTTATTATTAATTTATTACACATCAATATACATTATTAATGCATTTTTATTTCATTAAAGTATTTTATTTTATACTAAATTTTACTTTTTCTTATAATTTTTACTTTTTATTTATTATAAATCGGTTTTATAGCGGTTTAATACTAGTTGAACATTTTAACTTTAAACCTTTTACTTGACCGGTTCGATGTTTGGTCTGGTTTTTTAAAAATTGCTCCTATGTCATCAAAATTCACATTGTATCATTTTATGGCCCAATATGCCTTATGTTGCAACTCCACTAGAATATGACACGACTTTCGAAACACCGGTCTATACGGAGACATCTTAATTGGTGTCTTATAAGTCGTCCTATAAGCTCACAATGCATCTTCAAGCCTCATGCTCCAATCCTTTCTATTAGTCTCAACTATTTTATCCAGGCTTAACTTAATTTCTCAACTGGACACCTTCGCTTGGCCACTGGTCAGGGGATGGTAGGAGTTAAACCTTGTGCAAAATGTGATATTTCTTGAACAACATTTCCATCACCCTATTGCCGAAATGGGTTCTTTTGTCACTTATGATTGCCTTTGGCATCCTAAACCTAGAAAGGATGCTAGGTTTGATAAAAACTACAACAACTTTAGCGTCATCAGTTTTGGTGGCTTTAACTTCCACTCACTTGAAAACATAATTTACTATAAGCAATATACAATTAAAACCAAAATTTGGATGAAAAGGTCCCATAAAATCAATATCCAAGCATCAAAATTTTCACAGAAAAGAATGGGAGTTTGTGAGATTTGATTTTTATGGGACAAGTTACCTACCCTTTGGCACCTATCACACGACTTGCAAAAGATGTACGCATCATTGAACTATGAGGGGCTGGTAAAAATCACTCTCCAAAACTTTATAGGTAGTCCTTTTTACCGTAAAGTTTCCTCCGTATGCATATGAATGGAAGAAGGTTAAGATTAAAGGCATCTCGCTCTCAGGCACACACCTTTTTGTGACTTGATCTGCATAGTGCTTCCATAAATACGTATCATCCCAAACAAAGCACTTAGCTTCATTTTTCAATTTATCCCTCTTATCCTTTAAGAAATCAACAAGTAATTTACCATAGAGGTGACAAATCAGTAAAAAATAGTTGTTCATCTGGAAATATTTTTCTTAGAGGGATATCATCTTCCTTTCTGATCAAGTGACTAAGGTGATCAACAATTACATTTTTCAACCCCTTTCTTATCTCTTATTTCCAAATCAAAATCTTAAAGGAGGAGAATCCATTTGATCAACCTCAACTTTGCTTCCTTCTTTGTAAGCAAGTACCTCAAAGCTAATTGATCAAAATAAACAGTAACCTTAGCAACTAGAAAATATAATCGAAATTTATATAAAGCAAAAACTATAGACAACAGTTCGTTTTCATTGTAGAATAATTTAATTGAGTTATACCCAGAGTCTATGAAGTATAATAGATGGCATATATAGCTTTGCCCATTTTTTGTCCTATAACTGCCCCTATTGTGTAATAACTCATATCACATATGATCTTGAAGGGAGGGCTGTAATTTGGAGATTTAATCATTTGTAGGGGTGTTAAAAGCTTCTTGAGTTTGTTAAAAGCCTCACATTTTTCATCAAACTTAAAAGAGACATATTGTTGCAACAACTTACATAAAGGTAAGGTTATCTTCGTAAAAATCCTTAATGAATCTGTAGTAAAAATCCTGCACATTTGAGGGGTAAGGTAAGGCAGAAATGAGATCAATTTTAGACTTATCGAATTCTATACCCCTAACAGATATAACATGCCCTAAAACTATACCATGATCTACCATTAAATGATATTTTTCCCAATTAAGTACAAGTTTGTTTCAATACACCTTTCTAACATAAGAACAAGGTTCTTTAAGCATTCATTAAAAGAAGAATGATAGCAGTGTCTCGTAATGCTACATAAAATAAACTAGACCTACTACTATAGCAGTGGTGAGTCTAGGTCGATCCCATAGAGAGTGTGTATAAAGCTTTTGAAAGGAAATCAATAAGTGTTTAGGTTATTTGGGGGGGTTGGTTTGTTTCAAATACAAAAATAAAATAAAACTAAACTAACAAAAGCAAATTAAAGAAAACATTATAAAGATGACAAAAATGATGAATTCGTTAGGGATCTGATTCTTTAGTTCGATCTCAACCTACACCCAGTTAAACATATTTCATTAAATTATTATCTTTATACCTCTCCTTGAACAATAAGTCATAGATTAAAAACAAGCTTTTTAACCCTAGCTTTCCCTTAGGTCGTGTTCAATTAAGAGACGCTCGTTAATTAAACCTAGCTATCGAACAACCTAGGATATGATCTCTAGATTTAATTGGACAACCGCATCACGAATTAGGAAAATAAACCAATCTAAATAACAACTAGATACGCTTGGGTCATTTAACCTAGATTATGTTATCCCTAATGATAAAAAACCATTAGTTGCCACAAACGAATCTCAACATAACAATTATGGATTATATTGAAATTCTAGCAATGGTCTTACATAAAAATAATCAAATAGAGCATTCAATCATTCTCACACAATACCCAAACATTAACCATAGGATAACATAATCAATTCCTAATAGAAAGAACAACAAATAATGAAAAAAATGATTAATTGGGTTCTTCGGCATTGATGTCACCCCCGAACTAGCTTCAGAATATCTAGCAGGGTCTCTAAAGGATGAGAGGTTTTCCCCTCTTCATTCTCCTGAAAGCTCCCTGTTGACTCTCCCAGCCGAAGACACTCAAAACATTTTATATTTTTGTTGTCACATGTCCCTCAATTTATATTAAAAACTAGGTTAAAACAAAAGGGAAACCTGGACAATATCTCACGCCCATGAGATGTGTGTCACCAGCATAAGAGTGTATCACACACGTGACACACTATAGCATAGGCGTAAGTAGGTGGATGTCACAGTCGTGAGTGAGGCTCGTGGCTGTGCAATTTTTCTAGCATGGCCGTGTGTTACAATGCAATCTTCTTCTTTGTGTTTTCATTTTCTTATCTTCTCGTCTTTATTTGCTATAATCTTCCTCATTCTTATTCCATAAAGACAAGTAGATGTGAATCTTCGGAAAATGACCAAAATGTAGTGCTTTCGACTCACTTTAACTCCTTTGATTTTGAATTGTGCCTAAAATCACATATGAGTCAAAGCGAGTATGTTAAGTAATTTCATGTCATTAATAGCTAAGCGTTTGCAATAATTATACAATCAATTAAGCACATATCAATTTCCCCCACACTTAGTTTTTGATTGTCCTCAGGCAAAACATCAAAATTATGATCACAGACTCAAAAACATTTATTCATTTCCCATATGTTCCAAGAATAAACAATCATAAGAAAAGATGAATGACTTTCAAAATTCATAACAAGAATTTAACATTCAATGCTTGTACCTATGATCAATCAACATTCAATACCTTCAAAAACTGAGAAATCTAATGGTAGACTTGAAAAATATATTTAAAGAAGATATATTCTCGGGTACACTCAACACCATTCACAATCAAGATATTCCACAACTTTGCATATCATTTCATTTCTCTACCACTAAGGTTTACATACAAAATCATGAATTAAAGGAATTTTCAATGTTATAATGTGGGAAAAGGTAAGGTGAGATATATTTAGGTTAAGTAGCACTAAAAACATTAAAGCTAGTGAAATAAAAGCAACACTCAATGTAATATCAAGTGCACAACTTAACATTCATTCAAAACTGGGTACTGTCAGCTATAATGAATGCAACAACGATGTTTCACAACTTAAATCCAAGCTCTCATATACAAATCACATGAAGCATAAATCACTCACAAAAGTTGATCATAAACAAGACTTCGTAACCATAAGGAGTGACCATTGAAAGCAACATCCACCTTATATCCAACATACTCAAGTAACCCATTCAATACAACTTTAGGACGAAAGATTAATCATAAATGACTTTTCAATACATATGCACTTCCTCCTTGATAAATTTATTTAAACATTTTTTTCTTTCTTTTTATTTTTCTTTCTTTCTTTTCCTTTTTTTCATACAAACATTGAAAGAAATTACATCAACAAGGGAATTTCAATGATAATTCATAAAATAGAATCCCAATATTATAACCAACCCACACGTACATACTCCCGCACATTTATACTTTTGTACATCCACAAACTTAACAATCAACAAATTTGGTTAGGTTTTAAGCATGAAACGTGGTTAGTGCACAAAGAAAAGGAAAATAAGGTTCAAGGGGGCTTATTAAAAGGAAAATCATATAATGGGTAAGTTATTTGACTAATGTAGTTCAGAAAAGCAAAGAATGCCTCATCATTTTCATGTTAATGCATATGTTAAAAATGTGGTCTTGAATAGAAAATCAAAGCAAAGTTAGGATGTACATATCATGAAGGTCACACATAAATAAAGACAATGAGACTGATAAGGATGTTTTAGTCTATAAAGGCTCAAAATCTCACTGACTTTGTCTACCACTAGTCACTACTCTTCTAAAGAGAATGCACATTGACCAATCATAAGAGCAAAAGTATATGCCAAAGTTGCTATGAAATTCTCTAGTCAATTCATTCTCTAATCATGACTATATAATCCTAGAAGCACTAGAAAAATGAGAAAATATTTGATTATTTTTTTTATTCTCTCTCTCATTTTGATTGAAAACTTAAAATAAGCCAAAAACGAACCAACGTAGAAACACACCTGCATATTCTAACAAGTGAAAAAATATAAAGGAAAAGAAATTTATATCCCTTGGGTTGCCTCCCAAGAACGCCTTTGTTTAATGTTGCTAGCTCGACTCCATGTTTCTCTAAACATAAAAAAATTATGATCTTCTGATTTCACAGTTTGAACCATTTCCACGTGAGGTTGTTTAGGATACGGTCTTGGTTGATAATCCGTCATATTTAGCACATTCCCTATCTTTAGAATCTCAATCTCTATTAAGTCCATAATCCCGAGAAATATTTCCAATGACTCTTCACCTTGTTTAATTTCTCTAAACTACTAGATAAAGGTAAAAGTCAGTCTTAACTGATAAAGCAAACATATGTGTCGGGCCCCATTTCTTTTTTATTAAGCATGATCTAAATAAATTTTGTGGTCTTGTTAGACAAACCATTTTATTTAGAGATTAATTAGCATTTCAATGTTAGGAGTATTTATATCATGGATTGATGGAATTAGAAGTATTAAATGGAAAAATTAAGATTAAGTTAGAGTATAGTATGGTGTAAGTTAAATTGAAGAACTAAGAATGCAAAAGGGACATTTTTGGAAGATCACTAAAGGTTAAAAGGCTAAGGCACTACATAGAAGGGCATAGTGGACTTTGATCATTCATTTAGGGTATTAGTGAAAGAATTAATTGTAGTCTTGTATTTTAGAGAAGCAAAATCGTGAATGAAAGAAGAGAAAGGAGAAAAAAGAAGAGAAGAGTTAGGGCTTTGGAGATTCTTGAAGAGTTTGAAGACATTGTGGCTAATCAAGTAAGTATAAGCTTTAACCCTTCTTGATTGTTAGATGAAGCATATTTAGGGATGGTTAGAAATGAAAATAAAGTGAATATGTGTAGGAAGTTGTTGATAAATGATTTATGTGAATGTTTTAGTGTTTGGTTAATGATCAAAAGTAGATGATGAATTTGTTGTGAATGATATTGGGTTGGAATGAAGTTGAAAATTAAGTAGAAGAGATGGTTTAGGGTTAAGATGGGTTTATGTAAAAGGTGGGAAGTTAAAAACTGGAAAAAATAGCAAAACATGTTTTCACAGCATGTTTCTGGACAAGTTCGCCACAGCGAACTCAATTTTTTTCTGCACAAACATGCTTTGGTATTTTGGACATAAATTTTAGTATAGTTATCCAAATGGACTGATTTTTAATTTTTTGTAAACTAGAGACATAAGGCTACAAATTGTATGAATGAATAGGGTCTAAATTTAATTATTTAAATTTCGGGATGAAAGCTAAACATAGAATTTTGTTTCAGCATAAGGAATAGTTTAGATTGTTAAGGTATGGATTTCCGATTTCTAAACCAAATTGAATGGAATTTTGATTATTATTTAAAGAAATCAAGTGAGGCAAGAGAGGCAAGAGGAGAAAGAGAAAAGACATCCCTAAGCAAGTTTATAAGCAAGGAATTCAAGGTGGATACATTTTTATAATAGAGTAAATAAGCCACTCACTGTTTTCATTGAATCAAGGAAACTAAATGGTTTCAATTACATCATAGATGCTGCATTTATTTGCTCTTGGTTGGATTGTGAAATGTTTATATGTTTGCTACATGAATTGTGTTGATGATTTATGAAAAGATTTTAAAAATGATTCTTTTTGAAAAGATGTAAGTTTATAAAATCAGGTTTTCGAAAATGTTTTTTTCGAAATATCTTATGTTCATGAAAAACAAGTTTCCAATAAGGTGCCATTTAGGCAAACTATTTTCGATTCATGAATTACATGTTATGTGGGTTTGGTGTAATCCATTCAAGAATGTCACGTGCACTTTGACCAAGAAAAAGACTTCTCCTGCCTGCCCGCAAGTGGCACGGAGTTCCTTTGTAGACTCCCTCATGTTTATGTCTACGTAAGACCACTTTATGGAATTGCGATAGTACGTCAAGTTTTACAACTACACAGGACCATTAAGTGGAAATGTGTAGTTTGTCATGTTTAGGTATTTACACAAACCATTCTGATGTGCTTATGTGTTGTTGAAATTTTAGCAAGTTTGATCTATAAATGATTTATAGTTGCTTATGAATTGTTTGATAAAGTGAGAACTTTAAGAAATAAGTGTTTAGTGATTTTCATGAGAAATTATTATGGTTTCCAAAATGTTTAATGGAAATGAGTTTTGAAAATGATTTTTGCTTGTTTCTCGATTATAAATCTATTATCCACGAGCTTTAAGCTCACCCCCATTCTCCTTCCCCCCATTCAAGTGATGAGCAAGAGATCGAGTTAGTCAAGAGTCATGGCATCACTCCGAATCTGCATACTTTTGAATTTTGAGTTAGGTTTTTGGAATTTAAAAGTTTAGCTGCTTTTCAAGTATCTTTTGTATTTTTTGGATTATGAAGTAAATGATGTATTGTGGCTTGAAATGCCATTAAACCTGTGTACTTACTTTTGATATTAATGAAATATATGTTTGGATTTGTCTATGATTTTTCTTGTTTTTGCAACGTATCCGTTTATAGAACTGAGATTAAGATTTTGAGAAACTGTTTCGGGTTAAATTCTTATCCATTTTGTTTTTGGGTTGAATTGATGAATGTGGCTAAAGTATTTTAAGTTTGCATTTTAGTAAGATAAGTAGTTTAGGTTATGAGTTTTGCCACATGATTTTTCACCACGACGAAGCCAAGAGTTCGCCGTAGCGTAATTCACCTGAAGAAAATTCTAATTAAGTTATACTTGTTGGCTGCGACATAATTCACTCGAAGAAAATTCTGATTTTCTCATGGTGACTTCGCCGCGGTGAAGTTATACTTGTTCGTCATGGCATAATTCACCCGAAGGGTCAGTGAGGTTTACTCGCATACGTTCATCGTGGCAAAGCCCACCTTTGCTTCCGAAGAGTTCTTCTTTTAATTTCCAAATTCTAAGCCTCCCTCCACGCTCAAGTTTCATGATCCCATGTCCAATGTTGGGCTCTAGAAATGGGGTCTAACATGTTGTGGTATCAGAGGGACTAGGTTTAGGTCCAGGTTTCCAACTAGGTTTAGGTCTAGGTGTAGGATTAGGTTTAGGCATGAAATGGGTACTTTAGGACATGAAATGAACATGCATAGTGTTAAATGAACACTTTGCATTGTTTTGAATTGTTTCACATGATTTGAAATTGTTTTACATGATTTGAAATTGTTTTATATGATTTGAATTGTTTTGCATACTTTGAAATTGTTTTGCATGAACTAAAGGTTTTCAATGATTTTATATTGAAGGAGTGAATATGCCGCCTCGAAAGAGAGCTCGAGGAGCTATGACTCGATCTCACTTTCGTTAAGGGAGCATGGATGAATCCTATATCTTGCAAGATGCGGGAACACATTCTACTTCGGATTCTGAGGCACCTAATGTGTAGCATGAGGTGCCTCCATCGCCTCCTCCTATACCTCAAACAAACCTCACGGATCCACGATTCTTTCAAGCCTTTTCTTAGGCTTTTTCATATGCCATGGGCTAAGGGTCACAAGTCCCGATGCAAGATTCAGTAGATAGAAGTGGACAGTATGACAAGCTTTGCAAGTATGGAGTGATAGATTTTAATGGAACTACAAATCCGGAAGAGGCTGAAGCCTAGTTGAAGAGGACCGAGATGGTTCTGATTCAAATAAAGTGCTCGGATGAGGAGAAGTTAGATTATGCAGTGAGCTTGCTACAGGGGGATGCAATATGCCTCCGGTGTTATCATGGAGAGACTTTTTGGAAGCTTTCAGGAGGAAATACTTCTCGAGGATATATATTCAAGAGAAGGCTAGGGAATTTCTCAATCTCACACAGAGGGACATGAGTGTGAGTGAGTATGAGTTGAAGTTCACACAACTTTCTAAATAAGTGTCGTAAGTTTGAGGGAGGGCTCCATTTGGGGATCAAGGAGAAAGTCTTGATCCATAATTTCTGTGACTACCAGCAGTTATTA
>JANQBM010000221.1:19010231-19023013 GCA_025594535.1 Erythroxylum domingense | reverse complement strand
TTCTGGGCTTTATGTTTTATCGATTAAAACGTAATATGTTCCGTTTTCAGTTTAAGTAAACAAAATGTTTTGAAAATAAAAAAAAGTGGGCCCAAATAAATGATCTTTGATAAGAGTATTCAAAAAAAATTTATACCGACTTTTGTTTAGTGAACTGATGTGACACGCCACCCTCGCAGGGCACGGATTCGGATATCACTGTCGATATCGGGTTCGGGTCCGACGGGAGTGGGGTGTTACAGCAATAGTGTACTAATGTAGACAAGCTCTCCATCAAAATCTACTAAGAAGTTGTTAACTAGTAGCAGTAGTAGTAGTAGTAGGAGTAACAGTAGTAGTAGTAGAAGGAGGAGGAGAAAGAGGAGGAGGAGGAAGGGGAGGAGCAGGAGGAGGAGCAGGAGTAGTAGTAATCGTAATAGTAGTATTAGTAGTAGTAGTAGTATTAGTAGTAGTAGTAGAAGTAGTAGCAGCAGCAGCAATAGTAGTAGGAGGAGGAGGAGGAGGAAAAGGAGGAGGAGGAGGAGGAGGAGTAGCAGCAATAGCAGTAGTAGTTGGAGTAGTAGGAGGAGGAGAAAGAGTATTAGTAGGAGAAGGAGGAGTAGTCGTAGTAGTAGTTGTTTTCGTCGTAGTATTAGTAGTAGTCGTAGTCGTAGTCGTATTCATAGCTATAGTCGTAGTAGTAATAGTAGTAATAGTAGTATTAGTAGTAGTAGCAGTAGCAGTAAGAGGAGGAGGAGGGGGAGGAGGAGGAGGGGTGGTAGTAGTAGTAGTAGTAGTAGTAGTAGTAGTAGTAGTGGTTGTAGTAGTAGTGGTAGTGGTAGTGGTAGTGGTAGTGGTAGTGGTAGTGTTATATTCTTATCCCTTTTGATTATTTTTAGGATTAGTTTGAGAGTTTGTTGATTGTTACTTTAACTTTAGTTTCAATCCTAAAACTTTATTAGACAACTTGTTATTGTAGGATGAGAGATCAATCTTTGTAAATTCTTATTTGAGTTTAGTAGATTTGCTTGTCAATTTGGACCGTAATTTTTCTTTCTACATTAGAAGATTTTTCACATAAATCTTAGTGTTTTTTTCATTGTTAAGTTTCTTATTCTTATGATGATTTTTTGGTTCAAATCGAAGAGTATTTTTGTTATCAATATTTGGTTGATCTTTTAGATAGTTGTGTTATTATTTCCCAACAAGTGGTACCAGAGTTATCGTGATGGAAGTTGGAAACAACTCTATGGTCAAGTTGATATCATCAAACTACTTGATTTGGAACCCCCATACTGGAGGACCTTCTTTATTGTAAGGATCTCTTTGATCCTATTGATGTGGACAAAGGTGTGAATGATGTTCTTTTAAAACCTCAAAAGATGTTAAATAGAGAATGAGAAAAGATAAAGAAGAAAACTCTACACATGGTTAGACAATGGATTGATATCAACATATTCAATCATATGTTTCAAGAAATGGATCATTTTCAGATGTAGGAAAAGTTAGAAGGATTCTATGAAAGGAAGACTGCCCATAACAAGGCCTCTCTGATTAAAAGGCTTATGAACTTGAAGCTGAATGCTGGGAAATATATGTCAGAGAATCTAAGTGATTTCCAAGATATAATCAACAAGCTTACTACAATGAAGATCATTCTTGATGACGAGCTTCAAACTTTGTTCGTATTGAGTTTATTATCAGATAGTTGGGAGATGTTGGTGGTAACAATTAGTAACTTAGCTCCTCAATGTGTGCTCTTTTTGGATGTAATCAAAGAGAGTATGTTCAATAAAGAAATCAGAAGAAAGGAGATAAGAGTTGACAACATGTAGGCTTTCGTGATAGAAAGTAGGGGAAGGAATAAGAGCAAGGGCCCCAAAGGATGTGCCAAGTCTAAGAACCAATCAAAGTTTGTAGGTGAAAAGGATGTGAAGACATACCACTATTGTGATAAGCTAGGACATGTTAAGATGTTCTGTTATAAATGAAAGAAGGATAAAAAAAGCAAGATCATTATAATGATGGAGATGATAAAAATACAATTGTAACAACTTCAAGTACAGATGATAAGGTATCCTTAGTTTGTGCAATAAGAGAATGCTTCCTTGTCAATAACTCAAGTTTTGAGTGGTTGATTACCACGGGAGCTTCTTATCATCGTGTTCCAAAGGTGGAGTACTTATCAAACTACAAGAGTGAAGATTTTGGGAGGGTAATGATGAGAAATTAATGTTTTGCCAAAATTGTTGGTATGGGTGATATTTGAGTTCAGACAAACATCAAATGCTCACTAACCTTGAGATGTATGACACTTTCTTGATTTAAGCTAAATAAATTATTAGCTAATGTGTTAGATTAAGAAGTATTTTAACACACTTTTAATAATAAAAAGGGGAAATTGTCAACACACAAGTAAATAGAGTTAGATGTGAAGTAAGAAGAATATGTAGTATTTTGTGATAGCCAAAACGTTATTGGCTTGATTAAAAATACTATGTATTATTTTTGCACAAAGCATATATATGTCACATATCACTGGTTGAAGTTTGAGATTGAGGAGAAATGATCGAAATTGAAGAAGATTCATACAGACATGAATGGTGCTGATATGTTGACTAAAGTTGCTTCCAGAAATAAATGAGAGCTATGCAGTAAGCTTATCAGGATGTCTCTCAAGTAGATATTGGAGAATAACGTGTCTTTCCCATAATTAGGTTAGAGGGGGAGATTGTTGAGTATCCAACCCTATTTTAAGACTTTCAATTATCGTAGACACCTTTATAGTCCGTGGGGATGACGAACAGAGTGAAGACAAGATGGATGAAGCTCTTTTGGGGTGAGACATAACCTTGTAGGGTCCTTTATGCCTGTGTCTTTAACTTACACAGCCGTGTATATTAACCGTGCAAGCACACATGCTTGTGTAGAGTGACACACATCCGTGTTTTTACTTATACGACTATGTGGATCAGCTGTGTAAATTTCTAGGACCATGTGAATAAAGACGTAAAAAGCGAAGACATACATGTCTATGTTCATGGCATACATGTACATGTCTATGTTCATGACATACATGGTCGTTTGTGACAACTGTGTATCTTTTTGTATCTGTGTATATCTGCGAGTGAGATGGAGTTAAAGAGATAAAATCACTTACACAACCATATATGTGACTATGTATGGTGAAAAAAAATTATTTCGTGATATAAAATAGAAAAATATATAAGTTTTGCATGAAAGTGGGGATGTAATGTCCTAAAGTGAGGAAAAACAGAGGACACGACAAATGATGTTGTGTTCTCATCATTTTTTGATTGTCTTTAATATTGATTTGAGAATTTGTCTATTGTTATATTAACTTTGGTTTTAATGTTAAACTTTTTGAGAAAACTTGTTCATCTGGGCTATCAGATCAATATTTTTAAATCTTTAATTGAATTTAGTAGATTTACTTATCAGTTTCGCTCAAGTTGTTTCCTTTTATACTAGAAAGTTTTCTACGTAACTCTTAATGTTTGTTTTATTGTTAAATTTCTTATCTCATATTGATTTCCTAGTTGAAGTTAAAAGTAGTTTCGTTGTTGGTGTTTGATTTATCTTTTAGAGAGTTATTGTCTCCCAATAATATTTACCCTAAAAAAGCTATGAAAATAATAAAATACAAAGATATAAAGAATTCCTGGTAAGTACTCCATCAAAGATTGCCGGTACCTAGAGGTGAAATTCTTTTCTTTTACTAAAAAGGGGAATGAGAAGAACAGAGTACAGCACTCAAACCCGCAATAACTTGATGATGGCTACAGCTACATCACAAAGGTTGCCCACAAGCTTGTTCCTCTCAGATAGCGGCGACTCAGTTGAGGTAGGGAAACCTTTCTCACAAGAATCAGCTTGTTTGCTCGCATCCGATAACACATAAGTGGCAAATCCATACTGACCTTTAGTAAATGCATCAGTGGCCTGAGGAAGAATGTATTTCACAACTGGTATGTATAGCTCTGCACAATCAGCCAATGCTCTCTGTAGCTCTGGATCTTTGGTCTGCTTGATTAGCCCCTGAATATAATCTAATGTTTCGGTGGCATCTGACAAAATTAGACTAATGACCGTGGAGGCGAGACCTCTAACATCACTAGAGTTTTGAGAGCCAGGGCGCAGAGAAGCTTCACAAAGTTCATAAAAAGGTGTCTTTTGGCAAATTTGGTCTATCAGATCTTCGCCTCTTGGGAATGATATAAAAATTGATAGAAGGAAAATGTAAGGAAGGATAGGAGATGGTGAAAAGATTGAAGCTTTCATGTTATAAGAATAGAAGACGGTTGGCAAGTGATGCTCTGTTTCTACTCTGCTTTTTGTAGTCACAAGGAAATGGAGAGAGTTGGAATCACAAACAAAAGGACTGAGAAAAAGAATGAACCAAACAAGGGTAGTTTCTACTACAAAAATTTAGAGCTTTACATTGCTGATCATTTGAGAATTAGCAAATGTCCGCATCGGCATCGTTGATCATAAGTTAATTATGATGTTTGTCTACTTTCTATGCAATGGTTCACGAAATTGTCAATTTGTGATGTTACGTCGATGAAGATGCCAAGAATTGAGGCCGGTGGAGAGCAAAGGAATTGCATAAGATTCACAAAGTTCAAGAGAAGTATTGTTGGCATGTCCCTCAACTTAATTGTTTGTCCTTATGCCAAAACGTTAGGACTTGATATTGGATCTGAATCTTGACCATACATGTGTGCGGTTGTGTTTTATATGGTCTAGAATCCATGGATTGTAGTGCATTTCCGTTTTCTGGCGCATTAACAAGTTCTAGCTTTCGGTTAGGAAAAAGCAATTTTCTCTTTAGGCTCGTGAACTTCTAGAATCGACTAAGTTGTTTGAGTACTTACCATCACATAAGACCAAAAGCAGATATATCTAAAATGACCCAATTAGAAGAAAATTGCAGGCGGAGAGCGATAGGGATCTGTTTACGAGCCCAAAGGTTTTGCCTTGAATTTTCAGAGATTTTATTCGACACAGGAGGAGGCACGTGTTCTTTTGATTACAAATAGAACCCAAAAAAAAAAAAAAAGAAGGTAAATCTTATTTAGCACTCAGTTATGCTCTAGGATTGCATTTCTCTTCAATATATACATGGGGATTATCAGATCGTAAAAGATAAATGAAAAAAAAAATCAGAACTTGTTTATCAGAAGGCAAATAAAAGAGTCGGTAGGTCTTTTTCAAGTTCAAGTAAGAAGATACCTTAGTGTTAGAAGATTAGATGGGGTTTATTTTAGTATGAAGTCTTGTTCCTTTTTCTTCTCCAAGTATTTTAAGCACCTTGAGCCTTCATTACTAAAATTTAAGCGTTGTCATGTTATTGGTAAATCCCAACCAATTTCATAATGTTAAAATTCGACAATGGAGATAAGTACAGACCTAAGGATTGTAGGTGGCTTTGCGTTGGCTGATAGAACAGGCAACTGTCCACTTTCCTAAAGGAGTGGAGAGTATCGTCTGAGAATTTCCTTGTGCAAGCGAGAACACGAAAGTCCTTAAATGAACCCATTTAACATGTCAATTTTGGCATCATCCAAATTTCCTACATTGTTTCTGGGAGCCATAACTTGATCAGGCAAAACAATGTAATTGGGAGCTCCAGCTTCATCAGGCGAAGCTTTTTATATTATCTAACAAATTTAGGACGCACTTAATCAAAAGAGAACAACACAGAAGTAAAAAGAGGCGTGAATAAAAATCTACAATCTAATTCAACTTCAATTCTCCTAGGTTCCGTCCGGCTATATTACTTCTTGTATAATCATATTTTGTTGGGGTGACATGAGCAGCAAGCGTTACCTCTCGTCAACCTGTTACAGTTCATTGGATGTTACTAGCTTTATTCAACTTAATGTGAAACTCTACAAGGAAGACGCAGTTATGTATTCAATATATGGAGAAGTGTAATAAGATTTGAACATAGAATTAGAAGAGGCTTTTATCTTCATATCTCGTTAAACTGCTAATCCTAATATCTAGCATGTTTTTTTGTTTTGTTTTGAAAGTTGATATCTAGCATGTTACATGCACGAAACAGAAGCTAAAACTTCAAAGCAAAAGCTGGACAATTGATGAAGCTATAGCAGCAGTGGCGTGAACGTCCTGGTTATAATAGGTGATGGGAGATTTTCCCTTGAATTCAGTTTCACAAAAACTGGCCTCATTTGCTGCATCGTTCATGCCGTTTTGAGCAAACTTTGGGTTACCTTTCTCCAAAGCTTCGTGGGCTTCTACTATATCTGCATTTATGATGGCATCATAATAACTGATACAAGAATCATAAGCAAGCTTCAAAGCTGGAAGTTTTGATCTCTTAAACCTCAGAAGCTTCATGACTGCTTGTGATTTAGTTTTAAGGGCATCCACCACTATGATTGCTAAACCACTCACATCAGTAGTCGAGCGTCTGGGGTCTGAGTTGATGATAGACACACATTTCTTGTAGTTTGGGGTATGCTTGCAGATTCCATCAATGAAATGGGCATCAGATTTCACAGAACTGAAAAGGGTTGAGAACAAAACCACTGAAACGATCAGAAAAGTTCGAGCAATGGAGTTGATGTTTATTTGCAGCATGATGAAAAAGGTATCTAGAAGAATTAAGTGAACAAGGAAGTAATTAATTATGTTTTAGTTGTAAATTGCAAACAAGGTCGAGTTGTCCTTTTTTTATAGGGAACTTTTCAGGTTTACTTCTTGGATGCAAGTCCCACAGCAGGATAGAGAAGAGATATACACGAATCATTTCTATGATTCTTCCCTCAATTAATTTTTGGACAGATGTATAGAAGAGGCCAAACAAATATGAGAGTATTCTTTAAAACAAAAAAGTAAGCCGCAATCATAATTTATGCACCTTTTTAGTTAGTTAATTTAACCTCTTAATCACAATAATGTAAACTTGTGGAGCTCCTTTGATAAGCACAAAAATGTTGTACATTTCTTTGACAAGTTCACTGATATATTTTATTATTGATAATGGAACTTATGCTCCACCACGATTTGGATTCTAGTTTCAAGTACTAAATGTATTTTCTGATTCAAGATTTCCAGCCAAGCTTCTCATGCCACATGCATGGTTAGCTACAAAAGGCGCGGAACAAGATTAAAGCCTACTAAAAAGTAGATTATGATAGTGGAACAGATTTACGAATAATATTAATAATGGATCTTATCTTTCTCCATAATCGAACGTATCATTTAATTGCACCTGTTATCTATGTCTTCCCATCGCTTTTCGCTTTTTATCAAGTTATATCTTAAATTTTAAAGTTAATTATGAACAAAATCTCAAATTTTAGTCAATTTTATAATATTAATTAAAATGTTAAAATGCACCATTAAAATATTCTATTTTCTTAATTTTTATAATAAAATTTGTCGTTAAATTTTTTATTAACTGTGTCAACCTAATAAGCCACATCAGATAACATTTTTATCATGTGAATGACTCTTATAATGTAATTGATACATATGGAATTAATAATTAAAAATTACAAAATTTTTAAAATACTGAGATCTTCCCGAAGAACATCCCCAAACTTGAAAAATAAAGTTTTTGAAGAAAATCTCTGTCATGCATTACTCCATGTCTTGCCAAACTTCCAAAGCATGTGGCATGCACTAGCTGATAGCATTTAGTTTCTTAAGATGAAAACCATCACCAATCACATAAACAATCATGTCAAATCATCAAGAATACTTAGATTTGTTGCGGAAACATACCCGAACCCATGAGAACAATGTGATTCTTGAATCTTGTGATTATTCGTCTTATAAGTCAATATGTACGTCTATTTTCTCTCAAGAACGTCACTTTTCTAATTGATGGGACATTAGAAAAGATAATCGTACATCTAACTTGAGGACTATAAACTTAATTCTTTATATAGTTTTTCTTATTTCTATTTTAGTCCATCATAAAATAGAAATTAGACTATTGGGTCTCTACGTATTAAAGCTCATACTTTATTAAATGTCTGATAGCCCAAAGCCTTTAACCTTAATATATCACTTTAACTGGGCTTAACTTTATAATAGCTCATAATATATAATTAATTCATATATATATTTGCCCACACGTTGGATTAAATCCAACAATCTCCCACTTGGGTCATATATACATACATACACACACACACACACACACACATATATATATATAACTCCTTTAATTGTATATCATGCCATAACATTATGAGCTCAAAATTTGCTATTACTAATAAATACATCTTTAATCAATCCCGTTCATCAATTATATTAACATAGGATCAAAGTAGTTTCCGTTATATGCATATCATAACTAAACCCATCAATAGTCACTTGTACTAATATAATTGAACAACATAGATCAAGCATGAATGTGTAGCATGGAAATTACGTAAATGTGATCTTAACATGCCTACATCCAATTGGTCCAAATTTCTTATTCTTTAATGAGGTCAACCTAGCAAACTTTAAAGTTCAAATAAATCATTAATTGTTTATATCTAAAAATCATCTTAAATAACAAACTCCCACTAAAATTACATATCTTCAATAGATATGATACCCATATGAGCAAAATGTTCATGAAAGACTTTGGTGGCAATCCCTTACTAAGTAGATACCCAACCATGGAGTTTGTCCCAACATTTTCAATAGACATTTAACCATCTTAAACTCTTTCTTTAACAACTAGGAACTTGAGGTCTATATGTTTTGATTTCATTGAACTCATGCTATTGTTGGAATATAGCACTGCTGACTTATTGTCACAAAATAACTTTAGTGATCTTTCAATATCATCTACAACTTGTAACCCAGTGACAAAATTCCACAACCATATTCCATGATTGGATGCCTCATAACATGCTATAAACTTCGCTGCCATAGTGGAAGAAGCTATGAGTGTCTACTAAGCACTCTTCCAAGAAATAGCCCTTCCAGCTAACAGGTAAATATAGCCCAATGTGGATCTTTAACAATCTTGACATCTAGTGAAATTAGAATTAGAATACCCAATGGTCTCTAGTTGATCTGACTTCCTATATATGAGCTTGTAATCTGTTGTTCTCTGCAAGTACCGCATAACTTGTTTCACTTCTCTCCAATGATCCATTCCAGGATTGCTTAAGTATCTACCTAATATTCCAAGAATATATGCAACATCTAGACGCATACATACTTGAGCATACATTAGACTCCCTACTACTAAAGCATAAGGAATCTTCTACATCTCTTTAGTTTCAAACCCATTCTTGGGGTATTGGCTGAGACTAAACTTGTCTTCTTTAGCAACAAAGGTGTCACCTGGTTTATAATCCTACAAGTCAAACCTCTTAAGAACTTTCTCGATATGGCTCTTTTGTGATAACCCAAGTATACCTTGAGAGCGATCTTGGTGTATTTGTATCCTTAATACAAAAGAGGCATCATCAAGATCTTTCATTTCAAATTGGTTTGTCAAAAAGTTTTTGGTTTCGTGCAATAAGCCTATATCGTTGCTGGCAAGCAGTATGTCTTCGATATATAAAACCAGAAAAATATACTTGCTCCCATTGAACTTATGGTATATACATTCATCAACTACTTTCATTTCAAAAACAAATGAAAGAGTAACTTAATAAAATTTGTAATACCATTGACGGGAAGCTTGCTTGAGCCCATAGATGGATTTCTTCAATTTGCAAACCATTTGCTTTGGGTCTCCGGAGAAAAAGTTTTCTAGTTGTACCATATAAATTGTCTCATCAATGTCACCATTGAGAAACATAATTTTTACATCCATCTAATGCAACTCAAGGTTTAAATGTGCCACAAATGCCATTATAGTTCTAAAAGAGTCTTTTAATGAAACCAGAGAGAAAGTTTCTTTATAATCAATGCCTTCTTTTTATGTAAAACCCTTTATAACTAGACAAGCCTTATATCTCTCTAAATTGCCCTTTGAATCCCTCTTGGTTTTAAATATCCATTTGTAACCAATAGGTTTTGCACCTTCAGGTAATGAGACAAGATCCCAAATATCATTCTTTTTTATGGAATTTATCTCCTTATTCATGACATCAATCTATTTTTGAGAGTTAGAACTTTATATGGCCTAATGGAAGTTGACTAGATCATCTTCCACAATGCCAATGTCAACCTTATGTTCTTAGATAAATATGATGTAATCATTTGAAATCACTCTTCTCATTTCTCCAGTAGATCTCCTTACTAACATTAGTTCTTGACGTTGGTGAGTTTGTTCTTTTTCGATTTGTTACTTTGACAATATTAGGAATAAAACCCATATCATTGTCAGCAACAACTAGGGGAATATTAATATATTCCTCTTTAAAGCAAATGTCTCTTACCTTATCTCCCATATCAAACTTAACATCCTCAAAGAACTAGGCATTTCCTATCTTAAAAATTGACTTTGTAGTAAGAACATAAAACTTGTAATCCCTAGACCTTTTGGAGTATCCAATAAAATAACAACTAACAGCTTTAGAATCCAGTTTCTTTTCATTTGATCTATATGGACTTGCCTTAATTGGATAAACCAAAAATTTCAAAAATTTCAAATTAGGCCTTTTGCCAGTCCAAAGCTTATAAGGAGTTTTGGTAGTTGCTTTAGTTGGAACTCGTAAGCTGAGTCTTTAATGCTTCTCCCCAAAGAGATTATGGTCAACTAGAATGACTAATCATACTCCTTACCATGTCATTCAGTGTTCTATTTTTCCTTTCAACAATACCATTCATGCTATGACGTCCTGGCATTATGAACTGTGGGACAATACCGCTCTCTTCAAGGAACTTATCAAATGGTCCTGGACGTTGTTCACCTGATTCATTGATAGGTGTGAAATGCATCATATATTAGGGTATAATTTGATATGTGTTTAGTGGTTAAGTTGATTGTTTAGTGTGTGTTTAGCTTAAGATTAGTCTTAGTTTATAAACATTTGTGTTTTAAGTGTTCTTTAGGTGATACATGTTTTTGAGCTTCAATTATATATATATGTGAGATGTCGTGATGAGTTAGTTAATGTTTCAGGGCATTCGGAAGAGTTTCGGAGGAGAGTTGGACCAAAACACAAGGTTATAATCGTGGGGGCCTACCACGATCATGATAGAAGCACCAACATTGGGCCATGATCGTGATAGAAACTCAAGCATAGGACACGATCGTGGTGAATCTTCCATGATCGTGATAGAGGGCAGGTAAAATAGCCACAATCATGCACTAAGGGCCACGATCGTGGCTTGCGTGTAGACATACTCAGAGTCATATTCAGATTTGAGTTTTTGAGGGACATTTCGAACATTTTGGACCCCGAAAAGACACTAAAGTTACCTTAATTGGTAAAGATTATAAAAGGATAATGACGGAACCCTTGAAAAGAGCTTCACATTCAGCCACTCTTAGAAACCCTAAAGGGAGAGAATGAGAAGAGAGAGAGAAGAAGAAGAAGAGGAAAAAGGAGGAAGAAGAAGTAGACCCCAATGTCGCTGCTCTCTGGATCAGATGGTATCTTAACGCCACTGCCTTACCTATTTGTCCAACCTAAGTTCCATTTTCTCTTTATTTCTTTTTTCATTTAAATGTATAAAGATGAGATGGATTATATAGAAATAGATTTCGGGTTGTTAATAATGTTTTGAACTCTCCTTTGATATTTTACTTTGAGTTAATATTGATTTAGTTATTTTTGTGTCTATTATTTTGGGTGTTGTGATTGATTAATGTAATTGCATGTTTCGGTAATAAACTAAGAGGGTGAGCTAGATAAAAATGATTAGAGCGGATTAATGAGAGTTAGGCAATCTAACTGACCACTTAATCAATCTAGTCTATAATTTTATAGAGATAGATCCTGTGCGAGACCCGATTGTTTATTAGAGAGCTATAGAACTAACTAGAATTGTGGGTAATTTGTGAATTGAGAGATTGCAAGTTCCATAATTCGATTATGGTTTACAATTTAGGGTTTAATGGTTATAACTCAAGATAGAGTAATCAACTCTACGACCGTCTAGAACCGACACCCTGTAATTATATAAATGGCTAAATTAGCATTAATGATAGGTAAAATCTCCTCTCTTATAACTTGATTAACTCTCTTGACGGATTTCCAATATGACCTGTATGGCTGCTCAGTTTAATTATGTTTTGTTGAAATTTCCACTTTACAATTCTTGAATTAAATTCTCGTATTTACTTTCCATGTTCACTTTTGCAGTTTTTATTTCTTTTTTATTCTTTTCTCTGAGCTTTAGACGACTTAGGATTAGGCTAGTACCCTCCTCGTAGGATCTACACCTTTTATACTACAGTCACGACCTATGCGCTTGTAGTATTTAAGTGCTTACAAATTTTAAAGCTCGAACGACATAGTTAAGTTTTTGGCACTGTTGTCAAGGAGGCACATATCAGTTTAATTCTTGTAGTCTAAAGTTTTTTTCACTTTCTTTTGTATAAAACAAAAGGTTAGGCATAAAGTAGACAACACATCAACTTGGATATCACCAGACAACAATGGAAAATCACAAGTGTAACATCCTGTCACTTGAATTAAGATTAAAATAGTGTTTATTAGAGATTAATGAGAAATTAGGAAGCATAATTTACGTGACATACACTCACACGATATTATTGATTTTGCACATATACAAATAAGTATACATGCATTCATTGACATTTTTCGGGTATAATTGATTTTAAATGTGATTAAAATGTGAATTGTGAGTTATTTGCATTCAAAATTTATTTAGAGACCATT
>JANQBM010000221.1:18970149-18998305 GCA_025594535.1 Erythroxylum domingense | reverse complement strand
GCATGTGATGTGGTAATTTACCACATCTGGACCCGTTTCTTTGGTCCGACCCGTTCTCTGGAAACGGGATGTTACACCTTATGTTGTTAATTACAATAGAACATTGTTTCACCAATGCCCTAGTATTAGACTATTCTTTGTAATAAGTACTAAACTCCTCCTTGTCTTGTTTATTTTCTTTTTCATTTGTTTTTGGGATTAGATTTTATCTGCTGTTTTGAGACCTTAACAAATAACTGTTTCAATTGGTGCCATCAAAATAGAGTAAATATCGAAAGAAATAACGTTGATCAATATTTGATAGCAGTTCAAAGGATATTGATTTAATAACATTCTTTTGTAGATTATTACTTTTAAGGGGTTGTTAGATATTATGACTTAATACATATACTAATCAAAACATTGCATTCTTGACAGATTGGACTCATCCTCCAAAATTATAAATTACCTCATCTAAATTCTTGAACTTATTATTTGATCATATGAAGTAGATGTGATTTGCATTTTTAAAGAAAAACTGATATTATGTTCAAAAAAAGTCATTATCATAATAGTTTTTGGTTTGACAAGCTTTTGTCCAAAGCACACCAAACTGCTCCCTTGATTGTCCAAGAAATATTTTATGTCTGGTTTAGTGGAATTGTGGCATTCCATATTTTTATGGTTTATAATTCCATTCCTTGTCAATATATATGGATTATAACCCTCATTGTTGAGTATCTTACAAATTGTCATGTGCTGATATTTTGCAAGACCTTGGCAAGTTATGCTTAAACAAACAGATGGCTCATATAATTGTGTAGCATAGAATGCAACTCAATTCTTAGTAAGGTAAAGATCTTTTTTTACTTCATGCTTTTCAAATTAATACAAATAACCTTTTGTCATTATAACCGATTAATTGGTATGCCCCAAACAAAAGAAAAACTGTTAGGAGTCCTAGGGTTGTAAGAGGAAAAGGGGGGTTTACTGGAATTTGTATGCAAAGGCTATAAGGAAACCTTCATATCTAGGTAGTTTCACATTATTATTCCACCGTCATCCTCTGTACCTTGGTAGCATCTTAAACTTGAAGACGTTTGTACATTGGTAATTTGTTAACGTTCATATTTTGTACTCAGTATGTTTAAGTGCTTTTTTTATCAACAATTTAATTACAAAAAAAGGGAATATTAGAACAACCTCATTATTAAGTAACATTTTTTACAGCTAAAATTGTTATATGCTATTTTCTAGTCACATCATACTCCCACTTATCTCATTTCCATAGATCCTTAAAGTAAATAAATTTCCTTGTTAACATTTTTGAAATATTTACCTTTTAAACCAGTTATGTAATCCAGCCATTTGCTTAAGCTAAATATGCTCTTTGCTCTTCTTCTTTCCTTTTTGTTCAAGACGCTTCGGTGTGTATTTGATGAAGGTAACATTTGTATTATTTGCTATTCTGAAGAACTATAGGAGTCAAGGCTTAAGATACGAAGTTGTACTCTTTTGCATTACAGTTTGATAACTAATTTTCACTTTTCTTTGATGGCCAAGAAGGTCCTGGATCTTACAATTTGTTGGCAATTTATCTTCCTAATAGTGACTGAAGAAACTTTTTATGTGTTTCAAAATTCATAAACCTTATATCATCAGAGTCCAATGAAGTTTGCAGCAGAGAGGATAAATGCACAATTGCCTCTGCGCATGTGTTGAAGGCTCTGGAAGTAGTTGATCTCCTACAAGTTAAGATCATAGTGACCATATTTAAGACTTCATAGTGGTGAGGCTTTTGTTA
Source organism: Erythroxylum domingense (assembly GCA_025594535.1). Classification (NCBI taxonomy): domain Eukaryota; kingdom Viridiplantae; phylum Streptophyta; class Magnoliopsida; order Malpighiales; family Erythroxylaceae; genus Erythroxylum; species Erythroxylum domingense. Next base: position 18,996,522 of record JANQBM010000221.1, on the reverse strand, counting down.
AATTAGTTTTTTGTCCTCATGTTTTCAGAGTCTTATCACCTAAATGTCAAATATTAAGTTATCGTGCACAACAAAGTTATTGTTGTAAATTTTAATGACTTATGAATCTTTTTCATGAAATAGGAAGTTTTGTATTTCCATTTTCATCTTATTTTCAATCCACTAAGGAGCTCAATCAATTCTTTTGACTAGTATATATTTAAGCTGAAATTTTGCTTTATGCAACATTTATCCTAAATTGAGTCATTTTCCAAATGATGTGAACAGTTTAAGCTTAGTATACTAACAATCTAGCTGAAGTGCAATGGGTTATTGAACCATTATCAAATGTCTTAACACTTATAAATAATTGGGTTGTATTCCATGTACAATATCAATTACTTCCATGAAAGTTGTCAAATGAATGTAAACTTCAGCTTCATTTGCATGGAAAAAAAACTTAGTCCTATTGCTAATTATTTGTTGTTCGAAAACATTTTCTAGTGATATGAACAATTACGTCCATTTTTGGCTTCCTACACACACTAACAGCAACAGATTTCTTTTACAAATGGCTGTTGTTGATGCTTATGCTGGCAAGAGAAGGATTAATCCACTTGAAAACAAGTTACAATTGTCTCCTTTGTTATCCTCTTTACTCATTGAAGGCATTGCAAATAACACAAATGGCACTATTTTTATTCCGGAGGCAAGTTCATATAATTAATTTCTGCTTCTTTTTGCTTAATTTTTCCCTCATCAGTTTGGGAAAAGTTTGAAGTAATTAAGAGCATTATATCATAATGGACTAGTAATACTTTCCAGCAGGAAGGGGAAGAACCTGAGGTCTCTGGATCACCAACAAAAAAAAGCTATTCTAGTTCGGGCGTTCAAGGATTTTTTTTCATACTGCTTTAAGTTGCTTGCTTCTTTAGGGTATAATGCTTAAACTGCTAATATTCACTTTTCATTTTGCAGCTAGGAATGAATTTTGGCACTATCCTCTCTCAATCTACCATTATCCCTTTATTCCCTTTCAACTAAGACAAAAAGAGAGGGTGGCTATGCTCACAAAATGCAATGGTGATCTAATAATAAACAATATCATATTTTGATTAGGCACATTCATTATTGCAATTAAAATATTCAAAATCCCACATATAAGTTTATTATATCTAGGATTTGCCCAAATAATTATCAGCGGTTGATATAGTTATGACTTGTATGTAAGCATTGCTTTTTTATATTTCAAATCATGATGTGTGCTTGACTCGGATTTATTTTGCAGCCTAATTCTCAAGTGCATATACCCTGGAAAGGGGCTACTGTAATTGTCCTGGCCTTTTGTACAAAATACATTGAAGCAAATTGACTAATTTGCATCTTTATAAACTATATTCGTACGATCTGAACCCAATTATCCCATTACCGTTTCTAGTTTTGAATTGCATCTTCATAAACCATATTTGTTATTTGCTAAGCATAGATTGAAAATGCACATTTAAAACCACATGTCCTCTTATCGCGAATACCATTCAAGTCATCTTTTTTCGTCTTGCTTCGATATTGTGGTATATGCTAGCGACTTGAAGTTGTTTATCTAAATATGTCTAATAGGTTATCAAGTGTGATGATCTTGCACGGTATGTTTGGATGGACTGTGTAAATTCAGGTGTTTCCATATCAGTATCACTTGTAGTCACTTGAGACATTGTTTGGGACTTCCCTTCTGCTTCAGGTACACGAGTTTATTTTTTTTATATGATAAAGTTTCTCCTATGATTACTCTTGAACTTTATATGACTTTTTAATGTTTCTGGCTCCCTATTTAGCATAGAAGTTGCAAGGTGGGAACGTGGTGGGGCCTGATGTGTGAGCATCAGCTAAGAAAATACTACCAATTCTTGAATCAGGTAAGTTGCTTATGCAGTTCCACAATCGCTGTAGGAATTTGAACGACAATTCTTTCACTAAGCCTAACTGAATCCCTGTGAAAATAAAGCCTTTTTAATAGATTTTAATCTTTTTATAGTCTTTATAGAGGATTTTACATGTATCTTGGACGGAGATAAGTTCCTAGCCTTGGGTATTCTAATAAATCAACACCTATCTGGCACAGGTTACAAGCATTGAAATGCAGGGCCTTATAGAACTAATCAGTACTGCATTCCAAATTGGCCACAACCTTAGATCCAGTTTCGAGTTCTGTCTTTGCTAGCACACTCCTCTGCATTCAATTCTAGAAACAAAAAAGAAGTTATTATGGGTGTGAAATATCGAAATCTATTTCTCTAAAGTTATGCATGTGAATACTGAATACTTCACTTGGGTTTTGAAAAATGGAAATGCTGAGGGTTATGTATTAACTTAATAAATTTGATTTAATTATTTAATATTAATTATTAATAATTTATTTTAGTTTATCTTATAATTACTTTCAAATTAAATAAACTTATAAAAATAAAAATAAAAATAAAAATGTTTTAAATTAAACATTTTACAAATATCTTATTTGTTTAGTTATTTTAATAAAAAATGATGAATTTCGTATTGATAATTTTTACTAAAAATTATATAAAAAATATTAAAATTAATTTAATAGTTTAACTAATTATCAAAATAATATACGTTCAATTTTTATTTAGAAATTTATATTGTAGTCTAAAAATTGTAACTATAATAAAGAGATTGAAAGTGAAAATAAAAATGTATCTTAAGTTTTATTCATTGTCATTTAATATTGTCACTAAATTTGTTCTTTTTTCGTTAATACTTGATGTGTTCGCTAAATCGTAATGTGTTATTCTCAATTATTGTCAAAAGTTTGTTACATCTTTGTCTTTTAAGTTCTCTACATGAGTTTCTAGTTCGTATTCAATTCTACCTCTTCGTTTTGTTTTTCCTGTTGAGATGAATATGCCATGCAATGTGTTATGATCGATTGCTTTATACATAGAGCAGAAAGAGTTAAACTGGGGAACACTGAATAACTACCGTATTTCTCTTCGACATTATTAAAGTACATTTTTGTTATCTTAATGTGTTAAGTTGTCACATTGTCATATATTAGTTAATAATTTTTCTCCCAATAATTGGATATATAGGTAAAGGAAAGATATCATTTTTGGTGCTAGCTTGAATATTTTACGTTAAAAGGTTCTCAATTTTAGCAACAAGGGTCGATAAAATTATTTAAGTGAAACTCAGATCTAGAAAATCATGGGAACAAAAAGGAATCATTATTACAATTAAACTATGGCTAGGGAGAGAGACCATTTCTAAATGTTTCTTAGTCTAGAGAAAATTAAATAGTTTTTAGGAATTTGTTTTATTAACTTTTTCTATTTGAAATTTTCTATTACCATGATTAAGATTTTTTTTTTTGTATTTTATATGACGCAAGTTATGTTTCTTTAACATTAGTTAGATAAATCTTGATGTATCTTGTAGGTCTTGAGGTATGTAGTCAAAGGGATATAACCCTTCTTTCTAAAGGGTCTAACAAACAGATCCTACATCAAGTTTAGTCCTTCAGAAATTGCAACTATGAAACATGCAGCTTTCACAATCATCACTGAATACTTCATTGATCAAATTCTAGGCATTGACGATATTCCATTCCACAACCTTAGGATTTGATTAAAAGGATAATCTCCAAAGCTTATTATATCTTGAATGCTTGTAATCCTAATGCACTTTCAAACTCCTTTTGCCATTGTTTTTTTTTCTTTTTTTCTATTTACTGATCCTTAATGCTCGGATGATTGTAATCCTAATGCACATACAAACTATTCTTGCTATTGTTTCGCTGTCTTTTTTGTATTTATTAACAACTATTGCTGAACTATGTTTCTCTTGTATTTTGTCTTGTATTGCTGATTTTTTGTTATCATTCTATTTGCTCAGTTAGTACTTTTTTTTTAGTTCACATACCTACTAGTTGTTTTTTTACTTTGGTTAGAATTTTCTTTTTAAATTTTCATTAATTTTTTTTAATTCATATTAAATTTGCAGTTGTTATATTCTATATTAAAATATTATAACAAATTTTACCCATAAATTGTTAGTTTTTCCTTTCCATTTTTATTAATTCAATTTAAATATTCACTTTTTATATTTTTTTTCCGTTTTCCCCCTTACAAAATTCTATCCTCTATCATAAATTTCCAACTTTTATCTTCAAATTCTAACTTTAACAATATTTACTTACATATTTTAACTATTTACAACAAAACTTATGTATACATAATCTTTTAGTTTCCAAAAACAAGTGGGCATTATAGGTTTTCAGATTTTTACTGCGAATTTGCTGTTTACTGCTGGTTCACAATGTATGTGCATTATGTTTTTTAGTTCTAGGTATAGAATAAAAATGGATTAACAAGTGAGGGAAGCAGTTAATGGTGGGGGTGGTAACTGGCAGGATCATATTTATGATTCATCTTTTAGGAAACAATTATTTGGAATGATTAGGCAGAAAAATAAAAACAGAAAAAACGAATAATAGTGTAAGTAGCGTTTTGACAAAATAAAGCTTGTATTAGAACTTACATTAAATTACCCGCTCCCTACCATGCTAAGAAACCAAAAAACAAAATAGCATCACACTACAAACATATTGGATAAGTTGAATAGAATGCTAATAGCTTAACTTTTGGTTTGATCATATAGGCTGTCTGTGAATGTGAAGTTGAATCTGATCAGTGCAAAGATTAAGTTTGGGCCTATTATGTCAGCCCGAAATAGTTGCTTGAAACGGGCGGGGACAACAGCGTATAAAATAATAATTCATAGCACATCAGTTGGGATGCGTTTTTGTCTGAAGTCTTAACCCCGACGATTACGTGGAATTTGTCTTTTGCGTGAGCCACTTGATTCTCTTGCCCTCAGGCTCAATTTTCCTTTGCTGGCTTTGTTTTATATATCATCATGCTACCCCAGTTCCACCAAAATTACTGGCGCCTATCTCGTCTAGCTCTCCCATCGCAGATGTAATTGCCATTTGCCACATGGCCATCATCTGCATTCAAAATCATCAACCACAATAATTTGGTCAGTCACGTGTTGCCTTCATACTTATCTGAAGCCATTATAATTTTTTTTATTATTATATATAACCGAAACCCAACACATGCACTGTATGTTATTATGAGCTGTAAATGCCAATGGAGCGGCAGCTTTAATACACGGACTCTCATCTTTCTGGCCAATTTGAATTAACCTCCCCCTCATATACACTTATCCTTTTACTCAAAAAGTAATTCCATCTTTTCGTATATTGCATGTCATGGGAAATCCCCTCCCACCCTCGTCATCATATATCCTTTGAAACAAACAAAATTTACAAAGCATTCGACCCACGACCCGTACAGGGGGAGGGGCAACAATTGGGAATCACACCCATAATGCCCTCAGATCAACTCCATCCACACCCTACTCTCCATCCGCACAAACGTGAATGAATGGAACTGCTGTCACCCCTATCTCATTAAAGCGGAAAAACAAATACAAAAAAAAAAAAGTATGAAGATAGCCAACCAAACCAAACCAAACCAAACCAAATGCTGTATAGATCCAACGAGAATACGGCAAAATCAACCTAGGAAAATGCCAGTGTTTCCTTTTTCTAAGTTGTACAATTTTTCAACTCCAACATCATAGCGGCAGCCCATGCAAACTACGGCCAGATTAATGTAAAACCCTAACGAGTACTGATACAGGCTTAGGATTGACCAAAAATATAAACATAATATTAATAACCCAAAAGCGTTCCTATCCTCCTTTCTACAAAGACAGACAGATAGAGGTTGAGGGATAGAGAAATTGACCTAAATATTTTTTGTTAACACTGCCTTTATCGTTTGGATGGTCTTTCGTCATCCTCATCTTTCCCGCCGTCGTCATCATCAGAATCATCTTTGCCTGATCTCTTCCTCTTCGCCGGAGCCTCAATCTTCCCAGCTGCTTCCCCAGCATCCTCCACATTACCATCTTCCTCTTCCTCAATTTCTTCCTGCGCCTCCACATCACTGCCGTCCTCCTCAGCCTCCGCCGGAGCTACGGGTCGGACCAGGTATTCGTTGCACGTATCCTCCTGTATGCGGATACAACAGTAAGCATGGAATTCTATCTAAAAACCATCAAACCAATAGGCCGAATATTAATACAACTAATCATAACACGGTGGCAATTCATAATGCAATTGAAAAAAACAAAAGAGTAAATTGAAATACTTTCACGATAAAAATTAGCATGTCATCTACGCCGAAAACCCAGCTAAAATCAGACAAAGTACAGAATCAATCAGACCGACATGTTCAGCCAGTGATCTAAAACTACTACTAGAAATCGCATGGTAAAAGCTTCAACGAATACTTAAAATAGCACCGCTGCCTTGCAAGCCATACCTAATATAAGCAACGCCGAAACCACACAAGGGTAACAGAAATGTTCAAATACTCGGATCCAAAGCCAATTATATAGGGTTTTAAGTTCTTAAAGACAAAAAACCACATCAGTTACGATAGGTATATATCATAAAACGAACTTGCTAACCTAAAACCCTAATTTCTTTTCTTGAAACTTGCGTTCAGAAGTCGAAAATAGATATCAGGTACCATAGGTTTAATATTTTGCTCTCATGACATGACATTAAACCAAACTTTTTCGGTGCTGGAAAAGAAAAAAAGAGAAAGCAAGAACTAAAGCACATAGCTAAATAAGAAAATGAAACAAATCACATCCTAATTTAAAGTTACCTCCGAATCGGAGCATAGAGAATAACTATAGGAAACCAGATCTGAAATTTTTAACTAAGCACCATATTAGGTATCAGCTAAATCGATACCAAAATTAGGGTTTGCATATATTATCAAGAAGTTAATCTCCTAGTCAAAGTGTTATACCTCTTCTTCAGCGTCTTCCTCGTCTTCCTCTTCATCCTCGTTTCCTTCGTCGTCGTCGTCGTCGCCTCCGCCGCCGCCGCCTTCAGCTTCATCTTCCTCATCCTCTTCATCCTCCTCATCGTCGTCAGCCAACACAACCGGCGGTCCTCCGGAGGAGTACAAGACCTGAACCTCATCATCTCCGTCATCATCCACTCCCTCCTCCTCGTCCTCGTCGTCGTCGTCGTCGTCGTCGTCATCTCCACCCTCGCCTTCGTCGTCGTCGTCTTCCTCTACATCTTCCTCATCGTCGTCCACCGAGTGAACAGCTGGACCTCGGGAGGAATGTAAGACCTGGACCTCGTCATCTTCATCCTCGTCTTCTTCATCTACTCCCTCCCCATCGTCTTCGTCGTCGTCGTCGTCGTCGCCATCGTCTTCATCGCCGCCATCGTCTTGATCGTCATCGTCCTCTTCATCTTCAACGCTCTCTTCCTCGATATCTTCAACTTCATCTTCTTCTTTCAAAATCCGAACCTCTTCCTCCCGCAAAATTTCTTCTTTCTGATCCATGATACTCATGCCGAGGAAAGCTAAGAAGTATTAGCTCTAGAAGAAACTTTTCTCAGAATTCCGATTTATTTTTCTGGAAATTAAAAATTGGAAGAAAAGCGATGGGGGGGAAGAGAAGCGAGGAGCTTCCTGGTTCGTTGTACGAGTAGCTCTGCAACTGCAATCAGAGCCGTTGAAATTAGGAATCACGCGGATTGATGAGGTGGAAGGAGATCCAACGGCAGAGGTGTGAGAATACGATTTTGTGAGAAGATAGGATCATTGCGATGCCTCTATGCTTATTTTGTCAGTCACCTGCTTCTCACGTGATAGTAAACCGGTATGTACATTGTGGCTTCCATGTTAGGGTTTTCACTTCTCTCGAATGTTCTACTGAGTTCCTCCTTGGACCCTTATTCTTCGGATCCTTTCTTAATGGAAAAGGCTTCTCGTACTAGGTTTGATACATAAGCCCAATAATGGACTCTATGGTTTGCCCATTTCTATTCCAACTTATGAAGCAAATATGATCTAATTTGGTACGTAATCACATGGGCAAACATGTAGAACAAGAGGAGCTTAGGAAAGTATACTCTAAGAGGCATCTTCCAGAGGAGCTTGATCACAATTTTGTAGGTAGAGTTATATATATCATTAACATAAAATCTTAAAACATTAGTTTATAAATCATTTTGCATTTATAAATTATTCTGCTTATTTGTTCACTTTATTTTTGGTCTTTATTAGTTATTTTGAGACGAGTGATAAACAAAAGGAGATTATAATATAAAAAATCGATTTCAATTAAACATATGGAATGAGTAAGCTCGGCAGGTAAAATTGGAATTGGCCAGACCTAAATTGATTCGGCTTAAAATCAATAAGTTCGACCCGATTGGACAAGACTTCAAACTAAATTTGGATCTATTTTATTTTCTAATTTTGGGCTTTAAACTGGGATTAGACTCGAGAGCTCGAGCCGACAAACTCCAAAGGTCAAATTAGAAAGTTACCTATTTGGAGTTTGCGAGATGTAGGACTTGAGAATATAGATATATGGAGCTTGCAAGAGATGAATCAAACTATATTGTTTATCCGTAATTTTCCATTTAATTTCCTAAAAATCCCAACTTCAAAAAGAAAGGGCTATCGTGTTTTTGCATCATTTTTTCCTTGGACGCAACTTAGAAGAAGACCAAACTAGAAGTGTAAAGCAGTAGTATAATAGTGCGTGGTTCTTGTGTTAACTATTGAGGTGAGGATTTAGATTTAAATTTGGAATTTGGACAGAAAGTGAGGGATTGGAAGAAATTTTCTTCACTTGTGGTCCAAACTTTGGCTAAGGCTTCTTATTACTATAATGTTCAAAATTAAAATTTTTCTTTCGTTTTTCTTACATCAAAATCAACCAAATATGGACTTTCTCTATTATTACCATGTCATCTTTATACATTATTATGCATTTGACATAGTCTTATTTATTGTCAATGCCAAAATGTAATGTTGGAATATTTATTGCAAAAGTTATTAAATAAAAATTATGGAAAGTAATATATAATTTTGAAATTAATTTTCTTCACATATTTAATCTCACATAACGATGTGATGTTTTTATTGAAAAAGTTATAACAAGTACATTGAGTATTTTTAATAAATAATGATGTCATTTGAGTTTCTTAAAACCCTTAACTTAGAAAAAGTCGTTAAGTCCCTAACTGTTACTATATTTCATGTGTAAGTGAAATCAAAATTTTCTACTTCAGCCTAGTTTTTTCATCTTAATTACTTTTACTATTGATTCAAAAATAGTACAAAAGGGTAGCCTTACTTCACAATGCTTGTTATAGATTATATAAAATGAAAAACCAATAAGAATGATTTGTAAGAAATTATTGTACGTCTCCTAGAAAAGAGTGAATTGTAGATATTTTGCTTAAGAATTTAAGGAAGTATTAAGGAAAGTAGTTAATGTCACTTAAATAACAGGAAGTGTAGTTTTTAGGCTTCTAATTTTAGTTTGTGTTGGATGGGCAAGAGTTTGGTGGAATCCACCATCACTTAAGCTTGAATACGTAATTTTGGGTACAATAATTGAATGATATCCCTAAGAAACGGTTTTCATCTTAATAGTTCAATGCATCCAAAAAGATATGATACCACATCATTGTCAATTATGAATAAGTGTTAAAAGATATGATACCACATCATTGTTAATTATGAATAAGTGTTAAGGCTATAACATGATACCATAGAGTTGATTCAATTATGTGAAAATTGATGCATAGTCATACAAATCCTAAATTGACATAAAATAATTGGTTTGAAACTATGAATGTCATAAGATGCATGATTAAGTTTATGTATAAGTTTGAAATATAGAGTAATGTCACGTTGATAAATGCAATACTAAATGTCATATTCAAATAGGTAACTAGACATTCAAATGTACCATTATTAAAGCATATATGAATTAAAGAACTTGTTACAAAAGTTCATATATCTAAATTGAAATAAAAATAAACTTGCTAGATAATTTATTAAAATTTGAAACAACAATCATCTTTTACATTTCGAGTTTATTACTATCTTATACATGTCTGCTTACGGGAAAATTGTTAATTTGTTAATTATAACATGCATTTAGAATCATTTGTCTTTAAGGACTAATTAAGACTTTGATTATTCTTTCATTATCATCATCATCATCATCATCTTCGTTTTGATTGTTAAATGTTTATCAAAGTGTACATATACATGTAAATGTCCATGACAAATTTTATAGTTGTATATTGATTATTTCAGATATATGTGCATATTCAGTGGAGAGTTCTAATCCAATATTGAAAAATATACAACGAAGACTTTTAAAAGAAACAAGCCATGTTAAAGGAGCATTTTTATTGAGAAATGAAGTTTGGAACCATTTAACGAAAATAGATTAATTAACGAAATGGAGAAGGCTGGAAGTAAATATTGCCATAAGATGTTGACTAGGAGTTTAAAAGGTGAAACCTCTCATTTAAAGAGACATATAGAGTCACGTAATAGAAAAAAGCTCGTATCATAAGGTCAAACATTTTTTAGTCTTAATCTAAAGAAAAGGAATAATGAAATGACTGCTATAACTTAGAACAACAATAAATCAAAATTTTTGCTATCTAATATAACCAATGGTGATGAACATCCACTCTCTATAGTTAATACCAAAAGATTTATGATGTTACTCAAATCAGTTTAATTGACCTTTAAGATCCTAACTGGGAATACCTTCAAGGAAGAAATTTTCAATATGTATGAGGGAAAAAATAGTTAAAAAATTGTTGAGTATTGAAAGATGAGTTACCATCAAATTGTACATATGAATAGTTGATAATCAAAAGAAGGGTTATATAATGATAACGAGACACTACATTGATAATGATTGGACTTTACCCAATAGACTACTGAGGTAAACTATATTCTTTAATACTATTATCATTTATTTTTGATTACGTTATGATTGATATTTGTTCATACTTATAAATGGTAGGTTTATTTATATGTTGGTATCATATACAAGCGAAAGGTTGAAAACAGTGTTGGTCAACTACTTAATAAATTAGAATATTGACACCAAGTTTTCTACTATAACACTTGGCAATTGCAGTACGAATGATGTGAAGATCAAAAAGTAAAGAATAAGTTATAGTTTGGGAGTTTGTTGGTTAGTGGGAGGTTGTTCCATATATGTTATTTACAAATATTATGAATTTGATTATGAATGATGGGTTGGAGGTGATAAAGGAAGTGATAGATATTGATCTGGGATAATGTAGTGTATTGGAATGCAACACCTAAAAGAATTGAAAATTTTGAAGAAACTATACGATAACTACACATTCCATAAATGAAGAAGTTAATATTAGATCATCCTATTAGATGGAATTCAACCTTCAAGATATTGGAGTCAACAATCCATTATGTTGAGGTTTTCACCAGGCTGAGACAAAGAAAATATTAGTATACTTGTTGGTCTACAGAAGAGCAATAAGAGTTGGCTAAAGCACTTTGTGTGAGGTTAGAGATATTTTATCCTATTATTGGATTACTGATAAGTGTGATTTATAGTGCATTTTCTAAGTTATAGAATGTGTTATTAGGTGTTTTCTTAGGTGATAGTCATGTGTTTAGGATTAGATTTATGTCTTTGTTAGTGTTTTATGTGTTTTATTTGATTATTATTGATTAGGGAAATAATTTGATGTTAATGCACGCTTTAGGAGATGTTTAATGTGTTTGGATGATGAGTTTAGATAAGGAACCTGAAGAAAAGTTAAAGAAGTTGGAGGAAAAGGTTATTCATGATCATGTAGGATCAATGATGGAGCAACTGAAAGCTTCTATACACGGTTGTGACAGAACATACATATAAAAGACAATGTAAGATCGTGCACAATCATGATTGTGTAAATGCTAGATTTTCCAAGTCACGAGATTTTTATATTTTGATGATTTAGGGCTATTTTTGGAATATACATAAGTGAGGAAACCTTAGAAAGAGCCTTAGGTTGATCAAGAAGTATAAAAGGCAATGAGAAACATCAAAAGAGGCAACTGGAACCTAAAACAAAGAGATCAAGAAGGCAAAATTCTAGAAGAACAAAGTTGTATAATTTTCTAAATCAAGGATAAGAAGAAGAAGACATCCAAAATTAAAACTTCTTTTCTTTTCTTTTCTTTACTTGTTATTAAATGTTGATTATGATTAATTTAAGATATATTTTGGCTATGGATTGCTAAGTTGTTTAAAATTTACTTTTGAATTGTTTTGTTGAACTTTTATGTTTTTGAGTTAATAGAGATCTACTTTATGGTGTTTATTATTTTATATTTGATATGAATTAAGAGATTAGGTTGAATTATGTGTGTTGTATTGCACAACAAGAGTTGGTATTATAATAGAACTATAAATATTAAATTAATAGGAAATTAAAGAGATATTTTAATTTTTTGTTAGTTACCCTTATAATTGCTTCAAATCCAATTAGATAATTAGGAGGAGTTTTAAGAGATTGAGAGGTTGCAATTCAATTATTATCTATTTTAATTGGAATTACTTTCCTAGATCTTGAGAGAGGGTAATTATAACTATTAGATATCTAGGTTTGAGTATTATCACATCAAGAAGGTGAAGTGAAAAAAAAACAAGGATAAAAGTAATTTCTAGGTTGTAGTTGTTGATTAATTAACATATTCATTATTGCTTATTGATTATTCAATTACTCAATTTTCTTTAGTTTAGATTATCTTCTAGTTACATTATCATATTGTTTACCTTAAACAAAGTGTTACAAGAGTTGTTAAGTGTTTAAAATAATCCTCATCAGAACGATATTGTTTATACTATAAGGATACCTATATACTTACAATATAAATAAATTTAAAAATCAAATCAACAAGTTTTTTGCGTTGTAGATATACCTTTCTAGGTGAGGGTCATATTTTACCCATCATAATTTTAAACAAGCTAGATAAGGAACATGTAAAGAGAGTGGAGCACAAGAGTGTAGTTTTAGGGCATAAAATATCATATAAGGGAATAAAAGTGGCTAAAACCAAAATGGAGGTCATTGAAAAGCTTTCACTACCCTTTGATTGAAAAAAAAAAGATGGAATGGCCAAGATAGTGACCTTAAAATTATCATGTTATTGCTTAAATAGGTTTTCATACTTTCTTTTATGGTTGTTGCATAATTTTTATTGTTTTTAAGTTAGTTTGATTGATAGATGTTCATAGTATGAAGTGTGTAAAAATATTGCAGAATGTTTCCAGGGAGGGTCACATACACAATCATGCTAATTGAAGCACCAAACCTTCTATCATGATCGTGCATGTGAGGAGGTCTAATGCCTAAGCACCTCTGTAATAATCATGCACTTTTTAACAAACATGACAAATAAGTCCTCTACGCACTTGCAAGGTATGACTTGACCCCTAAACCTATCCAACTTATTTGTTTCTTTCTTCCTTCCCTCACTTCTTCTTTCACTGGTAGGCACCCTAACTCTTTTTCAATCAATTCTCAAGCAAATTTCACTCTTTCTTCTTCTTTTCTTCCATTTTTACATAGTTTACCTTTAGATTTGGTAACTGTTTCACTATAAATCAATTTTTTATTTTACCTATAGTTGATCAGTGATTGCTTCACTATAAATCAATTTTTTTAGTTTACTTTTATATTTAATAATTGTTTCACTAGAAATAGATTTTTCCTGGGTATTAGAGAGTAGATATTTTCTACGCTTTTCCTGTGTTTTCTATTTTCTTGATGTTTGTTTTGTAGATATCCAAATAGAAGATGACACTAAGAATGAAACAACTCACATGAAGGTCCAACCTTAAGGGAAAAATGAAGGTTACTGATACTGAAGCACATAATTTGGCTATAGATTTTGGAGCCCCATTCCTAATTTTCTCACAAGAAGAAGGTAAGGAATTCTAAAAACTTTACTTTAAAATAGTTGTTGCACCTCGATATTTTGATTTCCAAATTTTGGAATAATTAAGCCTTAAAGATAAAGTGGAATCTTTTTGCATAAGAATCAATTAGGAAAAGTTCATTCATTATGATTAAGTTGTTTATAAAGAACTTACCCTAGAGTTCTATACCACTCTAAGTTATGAGCCAAATAAGTTAGATAATTTTTTGTTTAGAATAAAGGGGAACTATGCAACTTATATCATAACATTATGGAGGATAGTTTTAGCTTCCCTAAAATCAAAATTATTAACTCACTTAATGATTTTCATGCAATCATATGTTAGAAGAAATTAACTATATAAGAAGCGTTTGAACCATACTATGCACAAAATAATTTAATTAGGATTTTAGAACACTTATTACTGCATAATTTTATGTATCATACTATTTTTGAAAAGAGTCAAAAAAATAAGTGCTCTAAAAAGATTTGTTTTTACTTTGGTGTATGCACAATAAAGTTAATTCATGCAATTTTATACATGTCTTCCATATAATTCTTAATTCAATCATTAAAAAGAGTACAAATTTAGGTATGAGATTCTTGGTAACTATATTGGCTCAATATTATGATGCTGTTATTAATGGACTAACCTCTATTGCTTCTGAGTTTTTCAATAACACGCACTTAAGGAGGACAGTGATCATAGAGTCCCATAGTATGGAACTCTGCGAGCTGAGCTCTAACTTTGTTATTAAGCATAGGAGAGTATAGGTGACATCAAGTACGACTCTTTAATAGTAGCATCATTAGATTGAGTGAAGAATTCGAAGAAGAAGATTGAGTCAAGAATTCGAAGAAGAAGAAGAAGGTTGGGAAAAAAGTGCTTAGTGAAATAAAAGAAAATAACAAGAAGCTAGAGGGAAGAATGAACATCATGGAAGCACAATTGAAGCAAGTAGTGTGACAATAACACTACCAAATAAAGAAATTGTTGAAGTATTTTAAGATACAAGGCTTCTAAATTCCTTCTCCAAAACCGTCACCACTACAATCCCCATAATTTTTTACTTTTTATTTCTTTTTATTTTTGATTGTTACATTACTTATTTATGTTTATTTTTAGTTGTGTGTCGTTTCCATATTGAGGAAAATTTATTATTCAAGTGTGTGGACGTATATGTATTTACGCTACATTTGTGTGAGACTTTGCATTTGAATTATGTTGGTTTTTTATTACGTTTGTGTTGTGTAAATTTTTTTTGGCATGATATTGCATTGTGTGTATTTTTGTAAATGTGTCAATGGCATGGAATTAAAAGCAATTAGCTTAACTATGAGCATGATCATTTAAATTATGAAAAAGCATTAGTTTGTAAAGTTTGTATTTTGAGTGTTTTTTAGATGAATATGTAGGTTAGAGTATAAAAAATGTGGAAAAAATGTAATTAAATAAATTTTCTATTCCCCTAGCCCTTTTTGAAAAATTGGGTTAAGAATAGAGATAGTAGCTAATTATGAGTTGTGATATAGCTAAGCAACTGGGGGGACATTCACGATAAAATATTTGCCTTCACAGCAAAAGGCTAGAATGACACTCTAAGTAAGCTTGAAAGAACATAATCTGGTTGAGTAATTGAGGGACATTCATTATAAGGTGTTTAACTTCAAGTCAAAAGACTAGGTGATCATTAAATAAAAATATGAAGATATGGTTTTTTAAAATAAAAGTGAAAACTATTGATCTTCTTGTGATGTGTTAAAAAATTTCCATCAATGGGTACTTAGTGATGGCCTACCTTTCAAATTGGTAAATAAGAATTAGTGCATGCTTATAAGTGTAATAGATGATGAATAGGGTGTCAATATTTTAGTTGGTATGTCTATTTAAATAAAAAAATTTAATATGAATGGAATAAGATAGTGTTTTGATATTTTTGAGTAATTGATGTTTATGGCTAAGTTAATTTCATGAAATTTTATGCCATTGTACCATTGTTTCATTGTTACATGATTGTGTGGTTTATTTTTTTATTTTTTGTTTATTTTGTGGTGTTAGTTTTTCTTAGGGATAAGCAAAGTTTTAATTATAGAGAAGTTGATCCTTATGATTTATACTGTGTTTTTCTATATTATAAAATGTGTTATTAGGTGTTTTCTTAAGTGATAATCATGTATTTAAGGTTTAGATTTATGTCTTTGTTATTTTTTGCATGTGTTTTGTTTGATTATTGTTGATTAAGGCAAGAGTTTATTCTTAATGCATATTTTAAGGTATGTTTAATCTGTTTAGATGATGAGTTGAGATAGGAAACTTGAAGAAAAATTGAAGATGAAGATAGAGGAAGGAGTCAATCACGATCATGCAACTTACACTATCGTGCAGGATCACTGTTGGAGCAGCTGGAAGCTTTTTGTATGATCGTAACAAAACATGTATACAAAAGATAATGCATGATCATGCTCAATCATGATTGTGCAAATGTCAGATTTTTCAAGTCATAAAATTTTTGTATTTTTTAAGATTTGGGTTTGTTTTTGGAGTATGCACAACTGAGGAAACCTTAAAAAGAGCCTTAGGTTGATCAAGAATTATAAAAGGAATTAAGAAATGTTAAAAGAGCCGGATAGAATGTAAAACAAAGAGATCAAGGAGCCAAAATTCTAGAAGAACAAAGCTATAGAATTTTCCAGATCAAAGATAACAAGAAAAAAACATCTAGAATTCAAACTTCTTTTTTTTCCTTTTCTTTCCTTGTTATTGAATGTTGATTGTGATTAATTTGGGATATATTTTGGATATGAATTGCTAAGTTGTTTTAGGAATTACTATTAAATTGTTTTGTTAAACTTTTAAGTTCTTAATTTAATAGAGATCTATTTTGTGGTGTTTATTATTTTATATTTGATCTGAATCGAAAGATTAGGTTGAATTATTTTTAATGTGTTGCACAACAAGATTTGGTACCATAATAGACCTATAAACATCAAATTAATAGTCAATTAATGAGAGATCTTAACTGTTAGTTACTTACCATCAGAATTACTTCAAATCCAATTAAATAGTTAGAAAGAGTTTTAAGAGATTGATATGTTGCAATTTAATTCTTATCTATTTTAATTGAGATTACTTGATTAGATCTTAAGAGAGGGTAATCATAACTATTATTAAATCAAGAATGTGAAGTGAAAACAAAACAAGGATAGAAGTAATTCCTAAGTTATCGTCATTAACTAATCAACAAATTCACTGTTGCTTGTTAATTATTCAGTTATCAATTTTCTTTATTTTAGTTTATTTTCTAGTTACATTACCATATTTGTTTACCTTAAACAAAGTTTTAGAAGAATTTTTAGGTGATTAAAACAATCCTCATGGGCTAAAACAATCCTCGTGGGAATAATTCTGCTTTTACTACAAGGATACAACCCATATACTTTCAATGTAGATAGATTTAAAAATCACATTAACATTTTTTCTCTGGAACAAAATATCTAACTTCACATAGTTGCTTTAGCAATATGTAAGAGATTAAGAAAACTTTTTCTGATTGGATATTGATTTCAATAAGATGATTCGGGTAATGGCATAGTAGAAGATGGTGAAGGTCAATTCTTATTGGTATATAGTAGGACATACTATGGTAGTCATTTTTATATTGAACCTAAGATACAAGATGATAGGGTTTGATTTTTATTATGACATATTGTATAATGATCGGGATCAAAAGCATGTTAATACCATTAAAAAAATTTGGAATGATTTGTTTAATGATTATACTAAGATTGAACAAAAATCAGGAACGTAATAGGTTAAATCCAACTTCAGGTTCAGGTTTACGTTTAACTTCTTCTAAGACTAGTGAGAAGCCTTCATTTGCAAAATCGTGAAAGCAAAAGGCCTAAGACTTCTTGAAATATGATGGAGTTGGTCAAATATTTAATGGTAAATTGTACAATAGAAGCTAAAGGTACGAAGTTTGATGTATTATTATGGTAGAAGAACCATGGAAGCGATTTTGTAATCATGCAAGCAGTTGCACAAGATCTCTTAGTAATTCTAGCTTCTACTATCGATTTGGAGGCTACTTTTAGTCCTAATGGTCAAATGATTAGTCTTCATCATGCTCAACTTCATCCTATTACTGTGAAGCCCTTATATGTGCCTGAAGTTGGTTAAATAATGAAGATATTGAGCATAAACTCTATTTTTTATTATTTAACAATTTTATCTTATATTCTTTATGATATTATCTTTTCTTATATTTTATTTTTATACTAATGCAGTTATTGGTACAAATGAGACTAGTCATTCAACTGAAAAAATTTTCAAAAAAATACTCGATGATTAAGGTATATTTAATTGTTAATTATCATGTGTTTTATATTCATTTAATACAAATTATTCCATTATCATATATTATTTACATAATAATGTTTCAACATATAAATGAAGTAGACTACTGAACATCCTGATTATAACAATTAACTGTCTCCTTTGATCAACTGTAAATTTGTTATCTTTAATCTCTGTTTCTTGATTTAATTATTGTTTATGTGATTGTTTCGATTTTTTAATAATTAAACATATAATTATTTACTTATGTATTTTTTATGTCAGTTCTAAACTATTGTCTTTGCTTGTTTACTTAACTTCAATCTATACTCTCCACTCTCCAGCTATAATTGACAATTTCATCTAGAATTTTTGTAAATTGTATCATTAAACAATTTAGATAATATTAGCAAGATGATATTTTTTTTGTTTTTATAATATTACTGCTTTATTTGTTACATTAGTAGACTCACAAATTTATAATATTCATCATATGTATGCTTAGATTGTATAACCAACAACAAAAACATTTAACATCTAAACTAATATCAAAACCTGAAATACATATGTTTTCGATCATTTATATGGATTGATATTTATTTTATATCTAATAATGTTTCTATGAATTTAAATATTCCATTAATTGTCTTTGATATTCTAAACAATTTTAACCATGTTTATAGGCCCTAAAATTTTGGATACAACAATAACTTTACAATTGAGAAAGTTAAAGCTTATCGCTAGTTTATATATATAATATTGGGCAAATTATGTTCAAATATGACTAATTTGAAGCAATTGTATTAATTAAATAAATGTGAAATTTCTTGTATAACATCTTTTGGTTAACTTTCTTTAAAAATAAATTTAGATTGAACTTATTCTTTTCCAAATTTTATGTACGTTTAATGCACATATTTTTTTTAAAAACCCATATTTATTAATCAATTGTGTTAATTAAATGAATGAGATAGTTCTCATATAAAATCTTTTGGTTAGTTTATAGTTCTCATATAAAATCTTTTGGTTGACTTTATTTAAAATAAATTAAAATTTAACTTATTCATTCCAAAATTTTACCACATTTAATATATACATTTTTCTAAAAAAACTCATTTTTATTAAGCAATTGTGTTAATTAAATGAATGTAACATTTTTAGGCTCACATTCTTTTAAAATAAAATTAAGTTTTTAAATTAAAGTAATTTTCATTAGCTATAGTTAAACTATTTACAACATTACAATGAGTTCACCTTTAAAGAAAACCAAAAAATCTAAAAGCAACATTACAATGGACAAGCTCAAAATATATAATACAAATAAGTTAAACATAGTAGCAGCAAGTTGCAAATTCCATCTTAACTTCATTATCATTGACAAGTCATTAATTGCTTCCTTTACTATGGTAAGAGCTATGATTTCATTAATAATGTTTACTTCCAGTTCATATTTGCTTATCTCCTCCCTAGAGTAAATTCTTCTAGTTCGCTCCTTTCATAAATTGTATGGTTTAGTTATGAAAATTGTCTTAAATAGCTGCCCATCGTTCATTTGTTGTTTGAATGATCTAATTCAGCATTGCACTCCATTCATAAGAAGTGAAGTAGGCTCCTAAATTAGGTAGTATTTGGGTCCACACTGCTTTCAAATATGCATAATTGAAAAATAGGTGGTTCCTGTCTTTAGCTGATAGCTTGCATAGCACACAATTTGGATCAAAACTGCCATGCCATTTGTTTTTGGTACTTAGTCGATCTTTTATTACTAACCAGGTGATCATTGAGGCCCTGGGGCTTAGACTATTCTTCCAAAGAAGTTAGGACTATGACACTACTTGATGTTCAGCTTGAAAGATACTATGACAGGATTTGTTAATAAATAATCCCATAGTATTAGGTTTCCATACAATTTTATCCTCATTGCAGCTGCTACTGATCACTAGGAAGTATTGAATAATCTAGTTGAAACCTCTAAAGTTACCAGTCCATCTCCCTTCAGTAATGAATGATGAGACTCTATCATTGAGAGGGGTTCAGCTTCTAACCACAGCTATAGCTTCTAACTGAATCCATTCCACATCTCCCTTAGTGGAATGGATTTAGTTCAATTATCAAACCACAGCTATATGTTGTCTCCTTTTCCCAATTTTTGGTAAATCCATGGGTAAATGAGCTCACAAAGATTCAACATTTGTATGAGAATCCAAAAGTAACCCCTGATCATTGGCAGCTATCAGAAGCATTTCTTTTTACATGGAATCTCCAGATTTTCTTACAAAGTAGTATCTTTTGCATGATTGAGGATGAGATAATTCCTAAAACTCCATGTTTTTTAGGGATACTAACTTCATTCCACTTTACTTTTGCCTTCTTAACATTGACCATCGAGCTAGACAAGAGGAAAGCTTTGATTATTCTATCAACTCCTTAATCACCATTTTAGGAATAATCAGATGGTTGATCCAATGAACATGCAAGTTGCTTAGAACTGAAATTATTAGAGTAACACTAACTGCTATAGATAGAAATCTATTTTGCTAAGCTAATATTCTAAATCTGTATTTCTCTAGGAAAGGGATACAATCAGCATATTTGAATTTAGTATGAGAAATTGGAAATTGCAAATATTTAAAAGGAAATGTATGTAATTCCATTCCCAATGATCTTGCAAGTTTAGAGGGATGTCAGGCATTTAAGGAGCAGTAGAAGTTTCTATTTTGATTATTAACTTTCAATTTAGGAAATAACAACATATTGGTAGCAAACATCCTGGAAGTAAGTTTTTGAATTTTACATTTATAATGATACTGGAATCTGCCATTATACGCTATCAACTTCACAAGCATTTTAGATAATCTTTCCATAACCAAAATAAAGATGTATCGAGATAAATAGTCTCCTTGCCTAATCCCTCTTGTATGTGTAGTGGCTTAGATGGAGCGCCATTCATAAGAATGTTAATTGGTGAAGTTTGAAGACACATCCTGATTCAATTTTTGAATGGTATGGGGAATTCCAGAGCTTCAAGGCAAACCTGGATAAATTTCCAATTGACAATATCAAAAGCCTTATATATATGTCGCTCTTTATGCTTTTTCCATATTGATAATTCTCTAAAAGTTCTTGCAAAAGAATGATGTTATCCCTAATGGGTATGCCTACTAAAAATGCTCCTTGGGTTGGGGAAACTATCGCTTCCAAAGCTTTTTTTCATTATATTAGCAAGTAGTTAGGCAATTACCTTATAAATGGTATTGTAACAAGAAATGAGCATATAATCCACGAGTGAAGAGGGGTTGGTCTTCTTAGGAACAAGGTATATGTAAGTGTGGTTTATCTCTCTTAACAACTTGTAGTAGTTCAAAGTTTCCTTAACAGCTTGAGTACACAGCTCATCAGTGATGCCCCAAGTCGTTTGAAAGAAGCAAGCAATGAATCCATTAGGGCTAGTGCCTTTGAGGGATTCAAATTGAAAAAAGATTCTTTCATGTCATTATCCTAGAATGGAGCAATTAGACATTCCTTAATATCCTGGCTTAATGTGCATTCAAAGTATCTCTCCATATTAATAGACTGATTGGATTGATTGGAAGTTACCAATAGTTATTTGAAAAAGACTCTGGTGAGGTTCAACAAGTTTGTCTAATTTCAGTATGGGACTATGTCTAATTTGAGTATGGGACTCCTTTTTTATCCCTGAGTTCCACAATTTTGTTGCTGTTTCTCTTTGCTAACAGAGAAGCATGGAAAAACCTAGTGTTTAGATCCCCTTCTTTCAACCATTCAACTCTAAACTTCTGTTTAAGAATAGAATTATGCAAATATAAGGCCTATTGATATTCCTCGATTCTTAGGAGTTCAGTGTGTCTCAATTGTGTATTATGAGGATGGTGATAACAATCATCTTGAACTGCTTATGAGTTTTGTTTTACATTCTTTAATATGTTGGATGTTGCCACTGGTAAAACTTTAGAAAGCTCTTTCACTGTTCTCAACTTCTGCATCAATTAGAATGATTTGTAACTTGTAATATTCTGACTCTAACAATTTCTAATCAATTTAAGAAAACTAACTTGCCTAGTGAGTCCATTATAGAACCTAAAAGGAGCATCCTTGTAATCAGATGTAGACATATTTTGATTGAGAATGTAAGAATGGTAAGATAATAGAGTTTCCTTGAAATAACCATATGACTATGGATATACAGTAACCAAATTGGATTAGCCATAGCTCGATCCAATTTACTTCTAATCAAGTACTGCCCTACTATTTGTTTGTCCAGGTGATGAGGCTCCCTCTTTGCTACTAGAAAAACCCCTCTCCCACCTTCAAATTCAAGATTATTTTTGATACAATTAAAGTCTCCTATCACCATCCATAAATCAGTAATGGTAGCTTCTAAGTTTTGCAACTTGCTCCACAATAGATCTATTTGAAAATCAAAGTTTAAAGTATAAATAAGACATAATGCAAATCTGGTATTAGTGTTGTACAATGACAAGATAACTGAAGAAGTTGGTCACTTTCCCCTTGCATTAGCACTAAAACTTTCTTAGTGTGATAAAACACAAAATTCTGCCATTGAAATGTGAAGATAGGTTAGTAAGTACTGGTACCCTCCTAATCATCCTTTCTGAAATTAATCTCTGCTAAATCCAACTGATTTTTTTTATTATCTTGAACATCATCATTGATGCTAGCCTTCTCTAATAAGTTGATGAGTATTAGATATGTATGAATATCGGACTTGTCAAAAGTGATTTGATGTTTATGATTATTATTAGTCTATCTTTTTATGGAAGTGTGGATCTCTAGTTTAGCAAATTCCCTAGGGTTGAACAAATTATGCCTATCCTTTTCCCGTGGTTCATCAGCAGGGGATAATCCATTCAATTCATCATACCAACCAATTTTGAAAAGTTTTCCAGTAGGCTTCCAATGTCTGGTTAGGCTAGGCTTCTATGGATAGGTTATAGGAATTTCAATTCTTTTAAGTTCTCCATCTTCATCCAGCTTTAGAATAGGGAGTTTATTTGGAAATTTAGTGTTCTTGCTCACTTTCATGCAATATTTTTTCAAAACAGCTCCTCTTCATGTTTGCTATTTGAGAGTCCATGCAAAATATTTTTCCTAGTGAACTTGCCAAGTAGCTTAAGCCTTCGATTATCCAAAATTCAAAAGGATGTTATAAAATCGTACCCAAATGGGGAAAAACATCTATACTTCCTCTATAACAATCCAACCCTGGTTTCCATTTCCTTAAGAACATGGGTTGCTCCCCACATCGCATGGGCCTAATTCAATGACTTTATTCAGATTATGTTCAGAAGAAAACTTGAACAAAATATTTCCATCTTCCTTTAGAATGGTCTTCTCCAAACCTTTCTTTCCCTACCTAGCAACTTCCCATGTACTCACTAGTGGAAATGCTAGACATTTAATCTAGAAGAACCCTACCATTGATGATGACTAGGCCTTAGCTCCCACTTATTACAGCTCTTTAAGAGGAGATAAAACTCCATTCTTCAGTACATTTGAAAAATGTTTAAGCATACCTTTGTTGTGCTGGATATTCAACATGTTCTTCCAAGCCCCTTATAGTTATATAGGTTCCTTGCTGGAATTTGCCTCAACTGATCCTTTAGTCAGATTAGTAGCTACTTCTTTACCCTTAACTACTTCAGATAGCTCGGGATACTCATCAGAATTCATAGGTGGGGGAGTCTCACCATTCTCCTCCATTATCTAGGCCTTCAAAGGCCTTTTCCATATGGAGAACTCAGGTGAAGAAGATGATGAAGAGTACTCAAAATAGAAAGGCAGGAGTTAAATTTCCAAATGAAGGAAGTTGCTGGAGGGTAAAAAAGTAAAACTTCAAGAGAGAAGTCAGAGAAAATGAGTTTAAAGAGAAATTAAGTTTGAACTAGTCTCTTTCAAAAAAATTTTATGTATTAATATATACATTTATAAAAAAAAAACCATTTTTATTAAGCAATTGAGTTAATTAAATGAATGATACATTTCTCATATAACAACTTTTAATTCACTTTCTTTAAAAATAAATTTAGTTTGAACTTATTCATTTTAAGTTTTTATGTACATTTGATATATACTTTTTTTAAATCTCATTTTTATTAAGAAATTGTGTTAATTAAATTTATATGATATTTCTCATATAACATCTTTTGGTTCACTTTTTTAAAAATAAATTTAATTTGAACTTATTCATTTCAAAATTTTATGTATAATTAATGTATACATGTAAGAAAAATAAAATTTATCAAGCAATTGTGTTAATTAAATGAATATGATATTTCTCATATAAAATCAAAAATTTATTACGCTTAATATATACATTTTAGAAAAAAACTCATTTTTGTTAAGTATTTATGTTAATTAAATGAATATGACATTTCTCATATGGCATCTTTTGATTCGCTTTCTTTTAAAATAAATTTAATTTGACGTTATTCATTTTAAAACTTTATGTTGGACTCGGGTCTCGGTTTTTATTTCACAGCGATAAGGTGCCAAAATTAGGGGACTTTTAAAATAAAAGTATATTCATAAAACTAACATCAAGATAAAAAGAATCAAACTCTTGGTGGGAGTAATAAAAAATAAACAAACAAATAAATAAAAAAGTAAAAAATAAAATAAAATTTGCCCCAAAAAAGCACGGGAGTGCATTTGAGAATGCATGACCGTGCATTGTTAGAAATGCATCGCTAAAGAAATACACGATCGCGACTTTTGGTGAACAATAGTGGTTTGTCACGATTGTGCATGTGCACGATCGTGACCTTCCCAAAATAAAGGAGTTGTCGCGATCGTGCAACCCTACTGCACACACCAATTTCAAATCATCATAACTTTCAATCTCAAAGTCCAAAAATTATAAACTTTATGTCGTTAAAAAGCTAAGAAAAAGAGCTACAATTTCATGAAGACAATTTTATCTAATTCTACCTAAATCAATATAGTTTATTCATTAAAGATTCAGAACACATTTTCATCCCCTTTTTCTTTTCGCATTCTTTCCTCTCATCTGTCAATATACATTCTCATAATAACAAAAGACCCGAATCCAACAAATACAATTCAAACACATAAGACTCCCACTAAAACAATTGCTTCAGAAAACCTATTCAAAAGTCATTGAACAACTAACAAAATCTTCCCAACACAATTGACACTTAACAGAGAAGAAATTTCTACATATATACAAAATAAGTTCTTCAACCCTTCTTTCATTCATTTATCCAGAAGACAAAGTTTCATCTCTCAGATATTGCAGAGCCTATACAACTTCAATTACATATTAATAGTTAGCACGGTGGCATAATAAAAAAATGATACAACATGTATGCGTGATTGTAAGGCTACCTAAGGTATTCGAACTAACTTAGTTACAAAAGATATTAATAATTCTTGGAGTCTGCCGAAGTTGCAAGGTTTAATGATCTGCTTATTCTTCAGCTGAAGAGTGGAAAATAGTGGGGTAAGCTGCGAAGTTTTGTGGTTAATACAGTTATAGGCATTAGCGACGAACCACTCACACACAACCAAACATATACATAAATTTATATCACATTTTAAAAAATAACAGTCAAATTATCCACGGTTTAAGCTCACAGATAAACATATTCTTACACAAATCAAATCATGTAAATTTTTCGATCATCAAAATATAGCACTCAATCATATGTCGTGTTTAGCAATTTAAAGCAAAATGCACACATATAATGGCTTAAGAGAATCCCATAGTACGAAATGGCAAAATCGAAGTTTACATCATGAATGAAATGAGTCCATTTTTTGGAGCTCATATGCCACAAGCGGGTAGCCGGGAGAAGATTATACGTCAACGTGCACGTGACGAATGAAATGATATCTCTCTTGCCCACACAAGCAGAATTTTGATGTTCAAATATTTCATATCATAATCATATTTTCATGAAATTTATGTTTTTCTTCTCATTAATACCAAAAGCAATAGAGTCTTTCAAAGCAAACATGATTTCAATCACAAATTATTTTTCCCACATTCACAATGAATAAAAAAAGCATTTAAGTACATATTGTAGGATCGCGTATGGTCCAAGTATTCGTAATACGCTGCGGAAAAGACCATAACACAACATAATCTATAACCGAAATAAG
>JANQBM010000221.1:18953006-18970049 GCA_025594535.1 Erythroxylum domingense | reverse complement strand
TCTCCCTTATCATAGGATATGTACCGGAATGACCTGCGGGCGTCCCGGTGCGTACCCTACGGTAAGGGGGTGTTACAAAATCAATACAGTTTATTCATTAAAGATTCAAAATAAATTTTCATCCCTTTTTTTTCTCATTCTTTCCTCTCACCTGTCAATATACATTCTCACAATAACAAAAGACCCCATTCCAACAAACACAATTCATACATATAAGAATCCCACTAAAACATTTGCTTTAGAAAAACCTATTCAAAAGCCAATGAACAAGTAACAATTTGTTCTTCACTTGAAGAATGGAAAATAGTGGGGTAAGCTGCAAAGCTTAGTGGTTAACAAGGTTATAGCCATTAGCGACGAACCACTTACACACAACCAAACATATACATAAATTTTTATCACGTTTTAAAAAATAATAGCCAGATTATCCACGATTCAAGCTCACAGATAAACATATTCTAACACAAATCAAATCATGTAAAATTTTCAATCATCAAAACATAGCTCTCAATCATATGTCGTATTTAGAAATTTAAAGCAAAATGCATACATATAATGGCTTGAGAGAATCCCATAGAACGAAATGATGAAACCGAAGTTTACACCATGAACAAAATGAGTCCATTTTTTGGAGCTCATATGCCACAAGCGGGCAGCCGGGAGAAGGTTATACGTCAACGTGCATATGAAGAACGAAATGGTATCTCTCTTGCCCATATAAGTAAATTTCTGATGTTTACATATTTCATATCATAATCATATTTTCATGAAATTTGTATTTTTCTTCTTCTCATTAATACCAAAAGCAGTAGTCTTTTAAAACAAACATGATTTCAATCACATATTATTTTTCCCACATTCACAATGAATAAAAGAAAGCATTTAAGTACACATATAAGAAAATAATTCGCCTTATCAACATAACGATTATAAACGTATTACCCACCTATTTACTTGTAACTCCAAGCTTAAGTTTGTTCTTCCTCTTGCTCTTAATTTCGAAGTTCTTGGTTCCCTTCAAATAAACATATTTTCATTCAGACATCATATACGAATAGAACTTCCATAAAGCTCTATTATCCAAAAATGAGCTTAGACTTAATCTACTCTTAGTTTATCTAACTAAAAAAACTAAGATCTAGTTAAAAGTTCATGAAAATCTAAGAACACAAATCTCTTGTTCCTCTTCTTTCTCTCTTCATTTTCAGCATATGAAAACCTAGTTTTTATGCTTTCTTCTTCTATCAAAACAATAAAACAATAAAATAGTTTTATGAAAACCTAAAACTCAGCTGAACCTCTTTCTTCCACTTCTTATCTCCTTTATCTTTCTTTCCTTCTTCTTCTTTCTATGCTTCGGTTTTGTCCTTCTCTTCTTCTAGTTTCTTCTATGACTTTCTTTATTTTTATTTCTTACTATACACAACTCTCTTCTCTTCTTTTCTTATTTCTTTAAGACAAACTTTTAATCTTCCAAACTTACCCTTCCACATTTAATCTAATTCCTACTAACTCCTTGCTTTATTTTAGCATTTCCATTTAATACATGCAAACACATATACTAACTCCAAAAATTTTTAAATCCAAGAATTCAAATTTCCGATTCATGCTTACTAGTTTATTAAAATAAATTCTAAGAAAAATTTGGGGTCCAACACTTTATGTATAATTAATATATACATTTTTTAAATCAATTTTTATTAAGCAATTATGTTAATTAAATGACATGACATTTCTTATATAACTTTTTTTTGGTTCGCTTTCTTTTAAAATAAATTTAAGTTGAATTTATTCATTTAAAAAATTTATGTAATTTTATATATACATTAAAAAATCTTTTAAACAACTCAATTTAAAAAATTAAAAATTTTAAATTAAAAAAGGTCATACTCGAGCTCGAGTCGGATAGGCTTGATAGGGCTGAAACTTGGGCTCTAAATCTAAGACTCAGTCAGATTCATATCGATCCCTATCCCAAACTTAGTCCTATCTAATGTCAACACTAGGAACACACCGAACTCATTTACATAAGGATTGTTTGGTTCCACTTCTATTTTTTTGTTTTAGTTTTTATTTTTTATTTTTCTTTCAAGTAAAAACAAAAATCTGCTTACTTGTTAATAACAATGTAGTTATATTTTTATTATTGATGATAATTACATATTAGATAAAACTTAAAGATAAATTTTTTTTGTTTATTAATTTGGAAAGAGTTTCTTTACTAGTTAGGAATAAGGCTGCGTATTATTGGACCTCCCTAGATCCTGCGTATCAGCGGAATTCATACTGGATGTTCTTGATATAATATGTATTAGTAAATTATTAATAAAAATATTTTATTTTTAAATAAATAATTTAAAAATTTATGTTAAATATATTTTAATTATTTAATCAAATGTTATTTTAAATTTATATATTTTGAAGATATTTTAAATTTAACTATATTTATTAATAATTATGTAATCAATTTTACTAATTTAATTATAAAATAAAATAAAATTTAATTATTCAGAATTTTTATTAATAATTAACTTAAATTAATTAAGTGTATAATATTAAATGAAATTATTCACAATTCTTGTTAACAAGTAATATATCAAATAATTAAATAATTTATATTTAGTTGATACTAAACCAAATTATTAAAAAACAAAAACAAAATACAAAAACCACCACTAGTAGTTGTCATGAAATTTGAAAACGTGAAAAAAATCAAAACTAAAAATAGAAATAAAAAACTTAAACAAATCGATTTTTCTATTAAATTTAAAAACAAAAATAAAAAACAAAAAATAGAAACAGAAATAATCAGGCCCTTAGTATATACATAACTCAACATTGTGAACAGAATAATGGATTGAAGAAATCGTGGATGTGTTAACTTTTGAAACAAAAACATAGCACTTATCTTTCTAACTTAAAAGCAAGACTATTACTTGCATCAAAGACATGGTTGAATCAATTGTTTAAGTATAGACTTCTTCTATTGCTCTTGGCCTCACCAAAACGCCACTTTATTCTCTCTTAATATTACAAGGTAGATAAAAACTAAAAAGCCTAATTGTGTTGGACATTTTATTTGTTGCTATTGCGGCGCCCCAGCATATACTCTGAGTCACCGGTACGTTACTGTCACAAACTATCGGGCAAGTTGAGATGCCAGCTTATATAATATGAGACCTTGTTACAAATGAAACACGATGCCAGCTTATATAATATGAGACCTTGTTACAAATGAAACACGCCTGTTTTAAGTTGATTCTCCACTGGAATTTAACACGCATAGGTCTTCACTTCATTGGACTAATAAAGTTCCATTCGAACACAAACACAGTCTCTCGCGAAAGCAACTGCTTCGTAAACATTTAAGTATTAGAATTACTAAAAGGAGTAATTAGTCAATTTCAGTCCCGCCTGGAACACGTGCTCTTATGCTTCACCCATTGGCCATTACGTTCCCTGGAAATATCCCACTAATAATTGTCCCAAACTCACCCACCATGACCAACCTCTCAGAAACTTACAACACAAAGAACGAAGAGACACACCGGCGGCCATATGTGTACGAGGTGGTGCTCAGAGGTTCTCCGGTGGACGGACTTCGGGCTATCACTGCCGGAGTTTGATTTCTCGTACTTGAGAACAGGGTGGGGGAATCTACAGAGCTTGAGATGGTTGGAGTTTTCGATTGATGAGGTTTTGTGGACCTTCGTTATGCTGTTGGAGTCCGTGGCTTTAGCTGCTATGCTCTGTTACTTCTTTGTTTTCTGTGGCTGTACTCTCTGATTCACATCGTAAAATCCCCTGTTTGATTCTTTTCTGTATATACATACTCTTCACTGTTAGCTGTTCTTTACCTTGCAAGAACTGGCAATCGCGAGGAGTTGTTGAAAAGTTCCAGTGCTTAGTATGGTTCTTTTCTTTAAATCTCCCCATTTTTCTTATCTGAGTTCAACAATTGAAAATGGTTACATAGAGGCTAGGGACTAGGGAGAGCCAAACATAGTTAAATGGGAATTGTTTATGTTAGGAGGCCCTTTTTATTTCCTTTGAAAATAGTTTTAGCTTGGTGAGGGAAGTTAGAGGAGGCTAATCTGCCGGTCTTCTTCAACGAGGTAACGTGCAAGTATAGCACAACTGGCCTAGTCAATTGTAGGGGTTGAAATGAAATGCTTAATAGCATGTACAATGATCAAAATCGTACTCTACGATTTTGATCATTGTAAATGTAGATTTTGATATTAAGCTTGTCGAATTGAATTATATAATTACAGCTATCGGACTTTATTTTCTTTTCTTCATCAGCATTTCTTAATAAATTAACTGAACAGTCATTGATTTGTGGTAGTGGTTGCCAGTGATAGAGCTGGAGTAGATATCATACCTTCACAATCTTTTGCAACGTTTACTTGAATGTATGAATATGATCTGAAAAATTTGAAGCATTATTTTATTGTATCATTAATTCTGGATCTGAATTAATTTTTCTAAGAGGGGAATTTCGTATCGATATTGATATTCTTCTTTTAACTCGTGAGATCCTCCGGAAACTACCAATCTTGTTAGTTATGGCCACATTCTCCATCTATTCTACTGCACAAACCAGGCAATCAATCTTGTAAAGATGATGAATTTATTTTCATGTTTGGTTTCTGCTCTATGCACTCTCTCCATCTTTCTCTTCTTGTCAAGCCATATCAATCTTGTTCAATCTGATACCCCTCTTGTAGACCAAACATGTGAGCAGACACGATAATACGATCTCTGTATCAAAACCCTCCAAGTAGACCCCTCGAAGCTTTGCGTCAAACACTACTGAGCTTGCACAAGTACTGGTCGAAAAGGTTGAAGCTAATGTAAAGGCAACCCTCGAATACTTCAAAGACTTGCTCAAAGATAATCCAGGCCTTAAGCATTCATCGATTTCTTGTTCCAGCAACTTGAAAGAAGTTCTCGATGTTTTTATCCCAAAAGCCATTCAAGCCTTGGGTAGAAAAGAACACAAGATCGGTGTGGATGTTACAAGTGATGTTTGTAAGGAGCCTAGTAAATGTGAAGATGGGTTCCAGGCAAGCCTTTCCTAACGATTTATGGCCCAGGATAAAGTAAAAAATAGGCCCTAATAAATTAATAATATACAAATATGTAAACTTTAAAAATATATTTCTATTATTAAAATTTAATATTCATACATAAATGACCTAAATTATTAGTTTATATACTTGATAAAATATTAAATGATCATAATAATAGCTAACAACATCTTATGAATGTCAACAACAATAAAATTACTAAAAACAGTAACAATAATAATAAAATAGCAGTAGCAGCGATCAAGCAGTAATATCAGATTGCAAAATACTAAGAGAATTGAACTAAAAAGCGTACGATGATCATGAAAAACAATTTCTCTGCACATTTCTAAGTGTAAAATTATTAATAATAGTATTAAGATCAAAATTGTCTAACATATGCTTCTCGATATATAAAATAATTGAATCATTCAACCTTTCTTCTAACATTAATGACCTTAAGTAGGTTTTCAATAATTTTATCTTTGAAAAACTTCTTTTAATTAATGCTTCAATCACAGATACAGTCAATAGAATTTGATAAGAAATTGAAATATTTGTTTAACAATCTACAACTTCAATAAATTCAAGAATTTCAACAGATGTGCAACACTCCATATACAGAACTTACAACCACCCACATAAATGGCAACCAAATTCCTGTACATACATTCATGGCATACATTCCTGTTCAGTTATAGAGATTGTCATCACACATTTGTCTATTCAATGTTGTACATATACATATTACAAAATTTCATATCGCTTAAGATTATCATTTAAGAGTAGTATGAAATCTTGACATTTATATAATAATCCAAAAGAAATATTACATAACTTAAATTCTTAAATACAAATTGTTGAGAAATTACAATTTCCTTCATTACATATGCATTCATTTTTAACCAAAAAGATAAATTCCAAAAGTACGTTTACTTCTAGCAATTGGCCATGTTCCCTACAGATGATCCTTATGTCTCACTCCTTTTACTTAGACCTACACGGATTAACACATGTTCTAAGATTGAAAGCTTAATAGGGAAACACTTTGTTTGGATTACTACTCATAGTAGTTATCCGCGAAGCACACACACATTCATTAATATCATAAACTCATATAAATAGTGATGGCATAATTAATTAAGGTACATAATGCAAATACGCTTCAATATATTATTCATATACCGTAAATTCACATTTATAAGCCAAATATTGATATTCAATGCCCATCAATACAGATTATTCTTATTGTCATGCTGTATCTCTTATTAGGCCTGCACATTCCTGTGAGTGTAGATAACGGGAGCTGTAGATTTCTGAAGATATCAAACTATAGATATTTAAAGGTATCAAACTAAAGTTACCTGTATGTAACAAATTATAGATACCCAAAGGCATCAAACTATAGAGACACTATAGTCTCGAAATAAAGACACCATTAGTGTCAAATTGTAATAACTGCATTGTAATCTTATAGGCCTACCTATTGATGCACCACCAAGACAATAAAGCAGGCACTGTAACATTTTACTTTAATCATTTACTAATTTTATAATTAATATATTGACAAATCATATGATATTCATTTGAAATAATAAAATATGTATTTAAGTTCATACATGCAAGTCATAACTTACCACAATTAGAATAGTATACAAGTCACATATACTCGTACGATTTATTTCGTATATGTTTTATTCAGTAGTGTTTCTTTATGTACATTCACATAATTACGATATATAAATTCCTATACATTATTTAAAAATAAAATATGTTAAATTGTACTAAATTTTATTCATAAATTAGCATGTAAACTTGTATAGTCATACTATACACATATAAGCAATAAACATACATATAAATCATCTATATATATGTAAATTTCCTTTAGCATGTATTATGTTCAATATTAAATTTCAATGTTTAATCACCCAATTCATGTATGGTAAGTCTTCATTTATTTCTAGGTGTTTGCAAAGTTTCATAAACATCTAAAAAATTTGAATGTAATTCGGTAAAAATCATAACTGAAAAACTCAAAATAGTGTAATTTGTGCTAGGCACGTGGTGGGGAAATCAAGGGGCACACGGTGGGGAAGAAATCCCTCCCTATTGTGTGGGTATAAAAATGGGCAAACAAATTAGTCCAAAAGAAAATCACAAGACGAGGAGGATTTCTTGCCCATCAAATCACACGACGAGGAGAATTTCCTGCCCATCATCTCCCCCAACTGAAGTTCGTACCTCTACTTGTTCCATAATTTTTACATAGAAAAAGTTCAAATTAAGCTTTAGATCCTACAGAAATTTGTTATCCTATGTCTCTAGTTTCCATCTTTAGTTTCCATAGCATCAAAAATCAGGCTATTTGGACTTCAAAATCATGAGATATGCACTAAACATCACAAGTTGCTCCATAACAGTGGCAGATTCAGGTCACCATTTTCAATATCAATTTACAATGTGCTGTAGCTAGAAACCTAGTCTCTTCTTTATAATTTTATTTATATGTCTTAAGTTTCATATACAATTGAATCATCCAATTTTGAGGTCGATAAGTCACGTTATGGCCAAAACAATGGGACTGGTTCAAGTGAACCAAAGACAAAATTCCGCTAAACCTTACTCTTTTGTCATGTTCAACCAATTCTATGAAAAGTAACACCAAGGCACCATTCTAGCACCCTTATATATCTAAATTAATCTTTGTACACATTCAAACATGAACAAATAGAAATTAAACTAAGTGCAGTCCCAAACTTTGAAATTAGCTAACTAGCTCTTCTAGTGCTCTTCCTTTTCCTCCCCTTTAGCTTTGCTTGATTCACCTACTAGAAACACCAAAAATACATATCTCAGTCCTAGTTAAAACCTTATAATTCTAGATCTTCATTAGCAAAGCAAGAAAATACAAAGATGAGGAAAAAAACCATTAACTTTTACCTTGATTTCTACCTAGAATTAGTTTGATTCCTTATACATGCAAAATGATATGATTAAGAAGATGAAATGGAGAGGAAATGAGAAGGGGAAAATATGGAATTAAAACCCTAAAATGCACCGACCCTCTCTTCTCTCTTATATACCCATTTCAAGTAATTTCTAGAATTACACACATGCTTCAACCTATTAGACCATGTGTTGACTTTACGAAAATTTCACATTTGATCCTTCTTCTTCCTTTAGTTCTCACTTTGGCATATAATAAAATCAATTGATTTCATTCTAACCCATATTTCATTTATAATTATGCATGTCCATGATGAAGTGAAAAATTACCAATTTACCTTTGTCTTTTAAATTAATTACCATTATGGCCATTACTATACTTAGATGCCCTTAATTCTTTATTTTCACTTATTAATACACCCTAGACATACTATAATGCTTCTAGGGTATATGTTGGGGCCTTACATTTCTCTCCCCCTTAAAAAGAATTTCTTCCTCGAAATTCATACTTGTATTGAATTGCTGTGGATATTGAGTTCTCATCATCGATTCAGGTTCCCAAGTTGCATCTTCAATGCCATGATGTTGCCAGAGCACCTTTATAAGAGGAATTTGCTTATTCCTTAATTGTTCCACTTCTCTAGTTAATATTTCCTTCGACTCTTCATTATATGAGAAGTCTGATTAGACCTTCATCTCTCGTACCGATAACACATGTTAATCATCTGATCAGTATCTTTGTAGCATTGAGACATGGAATACATCATGCAACTTGGATAATTCCAAAGGAAGAGCCAACCTATATACCATTGGTTAATTCTTTTAAGGATTTCATATGGACCTATAAATCTCGGATTAAGCTTTTTTTTTCCCCTGAATCTTAACAACTTTCTCCAGGTTGAAACATTCAAGATGACTTTGTCACCTACTACATATTCAATATTTTTCCTCTTCAAATCAACATATGATTTCTATCTATCACTTGTATCCTTCAATCTTTGTAGAATAACCATCACTTTCTCTTCTGTGTCTCTGACTATGTCAGGCCCAATTATCTTTTTTCAGGCAATTTTGTCCAACAATCGAGGTTCTATATTTTCTGCCGTATAATGCTTCATATGATGTCATGCTTATACTAGACTGATAACTATTGTCGTAGGCGAATTCCATAAAAATAATGTACCTATCTTAACTACTTGGAAATTCCTTAACAGATGCTTTAAGCATGCCTTCTGGCACTTGTATAACTCTCTCAAATTGCCTATTTTTTTGTGGGTGAAAGATTGTGCTAAAACTCGGTCGAGTACCCAAAGTTGCTTGCAAATTTTTCCAAAATTGTAATAGAAATTGTGGGTCTTTGTAAAAAATAATTGAAAATGATACTCCATATAGCCGAAAAGCCTCATTTACATACATGTCAACTAACCAATCTATAAGATAATCAGGTTAGACTGGTATAACGCATACCACATCAGGCTTTCTCTATGTGCAGTGTAGGCTTGTAACAAAGTCCATGGTGATATTATCCCATTTCCACTGTGGAATTGGAATGGGATTCAATAAGCCAAACGAGACTTGATGTTCAACTTTCTCCTCTTAACAAGTCAAGCATTTGGACACATAGTCCTCTATATCACGCTTTATTCCTAGCCACCAGTAATGTTGTTTCACGTCTTGGTACATCTTGTTACCCCCATAATGTATAGTGAACACAGTATTATGGGCTTCTTATAATAAAATTTTCTTTAAGCCCTTTACTGCTGGTACACATAGTCTACTCTTAAAGTATAGACTTCCGTCATCTTTCACTATAAAATCGATATGTTCCCTTCTTGTACAACTTGTGCAATTTGTATAACTTGTACAATTTGTTACAACCTAGCATCATCTTTTTGTACATTTTCTATCATCTATCTTAAATTAGGACATGCTTTTAGCTGAGCTATCAAAGCTTCATCTAGTGTAAATCTCCATCTACTATACTACAACAACATAACTGAAATAGACTTCTTACTCAAAGCATCTGCTACCACATTTTCTTTTCCCAGCTAGTAGTCAACTATACAATCATAGTCTTTAAACAATTCTAGCCAATGTCGTTGCCTCAAACTGAGCTTGTTCTATGTGAGCAAGTACTTGAGACTCTTATGATTCGTGTATACCTTACATCATTCCCCATATAAATAGTTATGTCAAATTTTTGAGACAAACACCATTGTTACCAATTCTAAATCATATGTAGACTAGTTTTGTTCATATGGCTTTAACTGTCTCGAGGTATAAGCCAACATTTTCTCATCTTACATTAGTACACAACCTAGACCATTCCTAGAAGCATCACTGTACATGGCATACCCTTTGCCTGAAGTTGGCTGTGTTAACACTGGAGCTTTAATGAGCATCTTCTTTAACTGCTCAAAACTAGTTTAGCATATATCATTCGATTCAAACTTTGTTCCTTTTTGAAGTAACTTTATGATTGGAAAAGAAATTACTAAGAATCCTTTGACAAAGTGTCGTTAATAACTAGCTAAGCTAAGAAAACATCTCACTTCTATCACATTCCGAGGTGACTTCCAATTAACAATCACCTCAATTTTACTGGGATCCACCTTGATACCTTTTGAAGAGATGATATGCCCGAGGAAAGAAACTTCCTTTAACTAAAGATCACATTTGTTCAATTTAGCAAATAACTATTTCTCTCTCAAATTCTGTAGCACAATTTTTAAATGCTAAGCAAATTCCTCTTCATTTCTCGAATAGAGCAATATATCATTTATAAACACCAAAACAAATTGGTCTAAGTAAGGTCGAAACACCCTATTCATCGAAACCATGAAGGTAGCTGGTGTATTAGTTAGCGTAAAAGGCATCATCAAGAACTTATAGTACCCATATTAGGTCCTGAATGTAGTCTTTAGAACATCTACATCTTTTTTACCCGAAGTTGGAAATAACCTGACTGTATATCAATCTTGGAGAATACTCCTACAACTTTCAACTAATCAAACAAATATTTTGATTTGGGTAATGGATACTTATTCTTTCCAATCACCTTGTTCAACTGTCTATAGTCTATACACATTCATAAGGTGTCATCCTTTTTCTTGACAAAAAGGACTGGTGCTCCTTATGGTGACACATTGGGCCGGACAAAACCCTTGTCCAAAAGTTTTTGTAACTGAATCTTCAACTCTTGTGACTATATTGGAGCCATTTTATAAGGTGCCCTTGAAATAGGAGTTGTGTCAGGTACAATTTCAATAGACAATTCTACTTACCTCTAGGGTGACAAACCTGGTAACTCTTTTGGAAACACATTAGAGAACTCATTTACTACTAGTGTATCTTATAAGTTCATTTTCACCCTTTTTGAATCAATTACTAAAAACAAACATGCCTCACAACCTTTTCTAAAAATCGTCTTACTTGCATGATTGATATTACATTAGTTAAAGGACTAGACTAAATACCATGCACCACTATTTTTAAAACATCAGAATCTTTGAGGACAATTGTTTTCAACACACAATCAACTATAGATTGGTGTTTGGATAACCAATCCATGCCCAAGATCAAGTGAAATTCATAAACGGGTAGCTTTATTAGATCAATAGCAAACTGTTTCCCATGTATCATAATAAGACAATCTCTGTACACTCTATTCACATATACATTATGGCCCAATGGACTAGTCACATGTATATCATAGGCTAGTCGATCTCCTGATAACATTATATCACACAATCCCCCAGTGTAATTTATGAATGAGTGGAACCAAGATCTATCAATGCATTCATATCAAGATCAAAGAGAGGGAAGATACTAGCTATAACTTCTGGGGCATCCTGTTCCTTATGAGCTTTCATAGCATATGCCTGTGCTAGACCAAATAGTATCGTAGGACGATTAACAAACTCAGATATTGTGCCCAAAGTGGCCTTAGACTAGCTTGGTCCACCTTTGTCTTTACCTCGTCCTCTAGGTGCAATGGGTGAATTGGATGACCCTCTACTTCCCCGAGGTGCTCTACTTTATCCCAAGCCTTATGGACAATTAGCCATCAGATGATCAGTACCTCTATATTTAAAACAGGCCCCAATCAACAATTTATATGTGACCTAATGTCTCTAAGCATAATGTGGGAATTTTAGTAGTCCATCTCTTTATCTAGATGAAGATTCTCTACCAATATTAGATGTTGTGGATTGCCCCTGACATTTTCCTCTAGTGGTTGAGCTATAAACTGACTTTACTAGGGATGCACCCTACGAGTCTTGGGTCCTCTTACCCAAAGATGAGCCACCTCTAGAGAAACTCGTCATTTGTTCCATTTCTCTCTTATTTGTCTCTTGCATCTTTAATTTGATAGCTGCTTCAACCAGCTAATAGTAGATCTTCTGTTGTAGAGAAGTTACTGCCAGTAAGTACTCTTTGATGGAATCATTCAATCCATCATCAAATTTTCGACATTGAAATGCCTCTATTAGAATGGGCTTTGGAGCATACTTACTGAGCTAGTTGAAATTCTTTTCATACTCAGCCACATATAGGTTTCTTTGCCTCAAATTCAGAACCTGCTTCCATTTAGCTTCTTTATAAACTTCTGTGAACTGCTTCTTCTTGAACTCTTAATTAAAAAACTACCAAGTCAAAGGGTTAGGCATCTGAGGATACAGTAGCACTAATTTCCAGCAATTATAGGCTGCCCCTTGTAGGAGAGAGATAGCCAAGGTAACCATTTCTTCGGGTGGACACTTGATCTCCTCTAGAAACCTCTGTGCCTGCTCTAACCATTATTCTACTTTATCGGATTCTTCTAAAGTCACGCCCATAAATTTTTCTACCCTATGCTTTTTCAAAGCTTCTATGGGAGCTTTAGGCATGGTTATTCTATCCATCAATCTCATCATATCAGTGAACAACTTTAGAAACATCTACCCAGACACTGGCGTTATCAATGTTTCCCCCTTGGAAGCTCATGAGGACCCAAAACTGAGTGATCTCTCCCCATTTGGTTCACACTATTAGCTGACTCCTCATTAGCTTCATGAGATATTTCCATCTCTACTATCTATAAGAAAACAGGGACATCTGCATTAGGCCATCCCAAAAACCATCTATATAAAATATCACTAGACTCTTATTGGCTAGAGTCGCCTAAATTGTGGCTCTGATAGCACAAAAAGTAACACCCCCTTTATGGAACCTACAACCACCTACATAAATGACAACCAAATTCTTGTACATATATTCATGAAATATATTTCTATTCATTTATAGGATTGTCATCACACATTTGTCTATTCAATGTTATACATATACATATTACAAAATTTCATATCATTTAAGATTTTTGTTACATCTTTACATTTATATAATAATAAAAAAGAAATATTACGTATAACTTCAATTCTTAGTTACAAACTGTTAAGAAATTAAAATTTCCTTTGTTACATATACAATAATCTTTAACAAAAAGATACATTCCAAAAGTACATTTACTTCTAATGGTTAGCTTTGGTCCCTGCAGATGATACCTGTACCTCACTTTTATTACTTGGATCTATATGAATTAACACTCGTGCTAAGCTTGAAAGCTTAATGGGAAAATACTTAGTTTAGATGACTACTCACAACAGTCATTCGCCAAGCACACATACATTTATGAATATCATAAACTCATATAAATAGTGATGACATAATTAATCAAAGTACATAATCCAAATATGCTTCAATATATTATTCATATATCGTAAATTCATATTTATAAGCCAAATATTGATATTCAAATGCTCATCAATACAAATTATTTATGTTGTCATGCTATATTTCTTATTAGGCCTGCACATTCTTATGGGTATGGATAACAAAAGTTGTAGATATCTAAAGATATCAAATTATAGATACCCAAAAGTATAGAACTATAGATACTCGAAAGTATCAAACTATAGTTATACATAGGTAACGATCTATAGATACATGAAGGAATAAGAATATAGACACATTATAGTACCGAAATGAAGACACTATTAATGTCAAACTATAGCAGCTGCACTGTAACCCTATAGGCATGCTTATATATCCACCACCAAGATAATAAAGTAAGCACTGTAACATTTTTCTTTAATCATTTTCTAATTTCATAATTAATATATTGAAAAATTATATGATATTCATTTGAAATCATAAAATTTTTATTTAAGTTCATACATGCAAGTCATAACTTACCACCAATTAGAATGGTATACAAATCACATGTACTCATATGATTTGTTTTGTATATGTTTTATTCAATCACGTTTCTCTATGTGCATTCACTTAATTCTAGTATATAAATTCCTATACAACATTTAAATATAAAACAAGTTAAATTGTACTTAATTATATTTATAAAATTAGTAATGTAAACTTGTATAGTCATATTATACACATATAAGCAATAAATATGCATATAAATCATCTATATACAAGTAAATTTATTTTAGTATGGATTATGTTCAATCTTAAATTTGAATGTTTAATCACCTAATTAATATATGATAAGTCCTATTTCATTTATTTCTAGGTGTTTGCAAAGTTTCATAAACATCTGAAAAGGTTTGGATGTGATTCAGTAAAAATTGGAAGCATAAAACTCAAAATAGTGCAATTTGGGCTAGGCACACAGTGGACAAGAAATCCCTTAAGTCTAAAAACGGGCAAAAAAATTAGTCCAAAAGCAAATCACACGATGGGGGAGGATTTCTTGCCCATCGTATCCCTTGTCCAAAATTCATGCATCCACGTTTTCCTTAATTTTCACATAGGAAAAGTTCAAATTAGTCCTTGATATCTTCAAGACATTTGTTCTCCTATATGTTTGGTTAAGCCATAATTAGGTCCTAGTCTCTCCTATAATTTTTTTTTATGTGTCTTAAGTTTCATCTCCAGTTAGAATCACATAAAATGGAGGTTTGTAGGCTAAGTTATAGCCAAAACAATAGGACTGGGTCAAGTGAACCTAAGACATAATTCCACTAAACCTTACTCTCTTGTCTTATTCAACTAATTGCATGCAAAGTAACACCAACGCACCATTCCAACAACCATTCCATGTCCAAATTAATCTTTGTACACATTCAAATATGTATAAATAGAAATTAAACTAAGTATCGTCCCAGACCTTGAAAAGACAAAGATAAGGAGAAAAACAACTAACTTTTTTATTTATTTCCACTTAGAATTAGCTTGGTTCATTATACATGCAAAATGATGTGATTAAGAAGATGAAATGAAGAGGAAATGAGAAGAGGAAAATTTGGAATTAAAACCCCAAAATTCACTATCCCTCTCTCCCCTCTTATATACCCATTTCGTGCAATCTCTAGAATTACACATATGCTTCAATCCTATTGGATCATGTGTTAACTTGAGGCAAATTTCACAATTAATCATTCTTCTTCCTTTAGTTAGCACATTGACATATAATGTCATCGATTGATTTCATTCTAATCCACATTTCACGTATAATTATGCATGTTCATGCCAAAATGAGCAAATTACCAATTTACTCTTGTCTTTTCAATTAATTACCATCATGTCTCTTATTATGCTTATATGTACTTAATTCTTTACGTTTACTTTTTAATACACCCTAGATATTTTATAATACTTCTAGGGTATATGTTAGGGCCTTACAATATGACACTAACTTATTTGGGAAAGTCATTTGTAACATTTTTAATTAAAAAATTCATCTAAATCCATATTTGGCACATTATCATGAGAAAAAGTAGTCAGAAAAATAGTGTAAAATTCTCTCACAGGGTGTTAGGTTCATCTGTTGGAATAGATAAGGAATGGAATTGTGATTATTTAGGAATATAATCTATAAGGAATATATAGAATATGTATCATTTGGTTTGATTGATTCCTAAGAATTTCTAATGATAATGTAATGCGAATGTTTGGTTTGAAAACATAAATTTGGAATGATAAAGGAATATCTAACAAAAGACCAAAATATCCATTATAATCCCCACTAACTACATTATTATTATTATTATTATTATTATGATTATGATTATGATTATGATTATGATTATGATTATGATTATGATTATTATTATTATTATTATTATTATTATTATTATTATTATTATTATTATTATTATTATTATTATTATTATTATTATAGTTAAGTAATTAAGTGGATTCCTTAAGGATTTTTTTGTCCAATATGTCTTTAGTTTTATTCCTAACCTGTGTGGAATAAATAAAGATAGGAGCTAATGGGTTTACTTATTCTCCAAACTCAAGGAATAAAGATGCAGCTTGGATTATATATTATGTATGTTTTCTCCAACCAAACAAAGGAATAACCTATTTCCAAGAATATATTAGTAATGGAATGATCATTCCAGTCAACCAAACACCCTATCAGTGCATTATCATTCAATGACACTCTTCTTTAAATCAAATAAAAATCCAAAAATATTTTCAAATGTCATTAATTGTTCAAGTTTATTCTTCAACAAAGCAATTTTCATGTCTACAATAATTCAAAGTGCTAAAAGAGAGGTGGGCCACTATATATGGCAGATAAAGATATGATATACCAATGAATGTACACTTTTTTTTAGAAAATATCAAATATTATGAAAATGTCACAATAATTATCTTTTTCTTTCAAATTTTTAGTATATAATTTTAGATAAATGCTCATCTATTTTAACCTAATTACAAATTACACCCTCCAAAAATCATCAACCTTATGGGTCATTGAAGCTTTTATTGAAAGCTGTAGTTTAAACAAAAAGTCAAAGATTGAATTCTAATTATATATTAGGAACAAATATTATTATATAAATAAAATATATCGTTGTTAATAAAGATGTTAGCATATATCTCAATTGATGGTTAGAGCCAAACTCCACTTTAACTCTATTTAATAAAGCTTGACATTCAAAATAAGAAATTCAACCATAAATTTTTTCTTTTCAGTTTCTACAAGTTAAAGTGTCAAAAAACA
The DNA here is from genome assembly GCA_025594535.1 of Erythroxylum domingense. Taxonomy (NCBI): domain Eukaryota; kingdom Viridiplantae; phylum Streptophyta; class Magnoliopsida; order Malpighiales; family Erythroxylaceae; genus Erythroxylum; species Erythroxylum domingense. Next base: position 18,953,012 of record JANQBM010000221.1, on the reverse strand, counting down.
TTTTGG
>JANQBM010000221.1:18918457-18946709 GCA_025594535.1 Erythroxylum domingense | reverse complement strand
ATGCCTTAGTGCTTCTAACCTTAAGTAAACCACCCAAAATACCCCTTTATGAATTTTTACTACCTTTAATTCAAATAGCCCAAGAAATAAATTCTACTAACACAGACACAAAAAAATTAATTAATAAATAAAATTTAACTCCCAAAATTCACTTATCCAAACCTCATAATTATTTAAGTCATGCTTAACTAAAAAAAAATCTGGGGGCCAACATTACCCATCTTCATGTATGGGCTACCCTGTTGACATACTTTTGTGTAATCTTTGTGAAGATAACTTGCATTCCCATTCACTCATTGTTATTTTGTTATATATCCCAACCACTCTAGATTTTAAAGTATAGATAGAGGATCTAGAGTAGTGAAATCACAAATAACTAAGTTTTTGGAGCATAATGTCTATGATGAGGGTGGTTCATCTTATTTAATGAGGGTTGTCATACTCACCCTTCAAATTAAAGAAAGGTGGATGTTATAATTATTTCACATCTATCACTCATACATTCACAACTAGAGGATAAGGTCTCAATACCATACCAGTACAGGGATAAGAACCTATACTTGTACAAATTGAGGTTTATATGGTACACGAGCATATTAAATCAATTTAATTAAGAAGATCCACTAGAGTTGAGGAAACCTTCTATCTAATCTAATTACAGGGTCTATTTATATGAACATGACTATGATATTGGGCATGTGGTTGATCCAATTACTTTTACAAAAGTTATTTCTAGACCTCATGTAGATTTGTTTTGGGATATAATAAGGGATGAGATGCAATCCATAAAGTACAATCAAGTATGGGAGCTTGTGGTTTACCTTATAATTAGAAAACTATTAACTATTAATGGATTTATAAAACCAGAAAAGACTCTAAGGGTAAATTTGAGTCATTTAAAGCTCGATTGGTTGCTATAGGGTTCTCTCAAGTAGAATGGATCGACTTTAATGTTACCTTATCTCCTATATCTTCTAATGATGCATTTAGAGTGATTATGACAACAGTTGCATATTATGATGTGTAGCTACATCTTATGGATGTCAAAATTATTTTCCTGAATGGTGACCTTTATGAAGAGTTCTATATCGAACAACCTGAAGGATTTTAGAATCAAGACAAAGTTGATATGGTTTGTATTTGATGAGGTTGTTACCTCATTTGGTTTTGTGAAAAATTAAGTTAAAAGATGCTTTTATTACAAGGTTAGAGAGAGCAAGGTTATCTTTATAATTTTATATACGGATGATATCTTGCTCGAATCGAATGACTTGAACATGATGTATGAGGTTAAACAACTTTTCGCTGAGCATTTTGACATGAAGGACCTTGGTGAGTCATCTTTTGTCCTAGGCATTTAGATTCATTAGGAAAGGTCTCAACACTTGTTGATTCTCACACAAAGAGTATACATCAAGTGAGTGTTATAAAGGTTTAATATGGTTGATTATAAATTTATTGGAACATTTATCTCTTATGGTGAGATATTATCTTTAGCACAATGTCCAAAGCATGATATATAGAGGCTATGAATAATGTACTATATTTTAGTGTAGTTGGTAGCATGTTGTATGCCCATGTATACATACCAGACATTAAATTTGTTGTTAGACTACTAGGTAGGTATCTAGCTAACTTAGGAATAGACTACTAGAATGTAGGACTATATGTTGACATTTAAGAAAGTTAATAGTTTAGGCCTTATATGTTATCCATATTCGTATTTTTCTATATGTTTAGATGAAAGGAAGTCCACTCCAAGTTACATTTTTATTTCAACACATGGTGCAGTATTATGGAAGAGGGTTAGGTAGATACTGGCAACTTCCTCAACTATGCATGCAGATTTTGTGGCATGTTATAGGGGCTGCTTCATAGGTAGTTTAGCTTAGGAACTTAATTTTTAAGTTATTTGTGGTTCACTCAATTGCTAGACCCATTCAGTTATATTATGATAATCTTTCTATTGTATTATTTAGTAACTGTTAGGGTTATGCAAATATAATGCCTTAGGAAGCAAGTGCATTTACATATATCTTAATTTTCTTCCAGTTACAATATTGTAAATGAAAATTTTTATTATTAATAAACCAAAAGAGTTTAGTTTTATTTGTATGAGCATGTTATAATTGGTCATAAGGTACCATAGTTCTTTTGTAAGTAATATACATATACATGGAGATGTATGGGAAACACTTATATTATAAGAATCTAAATTAATTAATTCACAGTCGAATAATCAAATTGGTCGTTTGATTATAGTTTAGATTGTAGTGTTGCAATTTACCTATCTGTAAGTAAAGGAGTTTACTTCAAGGGAATAGTGAGTTTCAAATCATGATAGTAGTTGACTTTCGGTAATGGCACCATTAAATGAATATGAAATTGCGTATGTTTTTAAAGAATAAAGTAGGTCGTTACTTTAATCTTAAAATATACATCTTAGCATTTGTTTATTATGAACCACAATCTTGATGAGTGGTGAACTCATGTGTGTGTTTGTTATAATTCGTGATATGATCAGAGTGGATTTTTATAGGGTATCAATCTAGTGTCTGCATGTTGGAATTATTAATTGAAATATACATTAGGGAACATTCACTCAAATAAAGAGTTTATAGTGATATCATCACTTCTAGATGTTTTACGGAGATTGGTGATTAAACTAGCGTGCCAGTAGTTTGAAGGACTAGCAAACCATCAAGTCTTAACACCAAGATTAGATCTTGTGTATTGATCACCATGTAGAGTGAAACGGGAGATCTAGAAAGAAAAATCAACATAAGGGCAAAATGTTAATTTTACCTTTTATTGTGTGGATGGCTATAATATGGATCATAATAGAGTTTGCGATTGGAAATCGAATTAATAATTTTGAAACACAGTTTCTCATAATTTTAAGTAATTTAAGAGTTCAACCAATTATCTTTAGTGGAATAACATTTGGTTAATAAGTCGGAATTAATTATAATGAGATTAAATTAATTCCGGGCCTATTGGAGCTTGAATTATTTAAGTCCAATTAGATTCCCCACTTGGCTTCTAGGAAGGTTATTAAAGAAAACAAGAAAAATAAACAAAGGTTATCGGAAAGAAAATGTGACAGCTTGGAGAGAATTGGATGAATTGGATTCGGGCCAATAAGACCGAAACAATTTAATTAAGAGTTAATTAAATTGAGTCTAAAGCCTATGATGAAATATTGGGCTTACACTAATTAATTGTTAATTATAAACCCAAAGGAACATTTAATATTAGGCTAAATTTTAATTTAATTAATTAGATTAATTAAATTAGAGTTAGAAAAAGGAGTAAAACCAAATTCTACAAAGATGTAGAATTCGGTCATGTATCTTCAATTATTAAATGGTTTAATAGTTTGTTTTTAAAGCATTAATGTGCAGCCCTTGTTTTTAACATTCCTTTGACTAAAGAATATAGTAATGCTTCTTCATCGTTGAAATGAGTGTAATGGTGGGTTTTAAAAGAGAGAAAACGTACACCTCTCTTTTGGAATTCTAAAATGAATGTCCAGGTGTTGTATTAAAATGGATACATGACTTTTAGCATTTATTGCTAAATAAAATTTGTATGGCTTTTAATCACTCACTCTCTCCTTCCATTTTCGGTGATAGCTACATCAATGACTTTGGTCATTAAATAAACATGTTATTATTATCATTGCTAACGTCCTAGTATGGTAGTAGATGAATAACATCATGCTCTTCATTAAAAGGTTAATGGTTGGCTTTTAAATGAATGTGAGCTCTACGATTTTTTGATGATAGCTAACATCCAATGGGTTGTATGGGAGTCTTTTACCATTTTTTGTTTGCTAAATGAACAGTTGCATTTTTTGCTTTGGGTCTCTCCACTATCTTTCAAAAACGCTTCTTCGGATATAGCACAAAAAGCTCTCTACATTTTTGCTCGTGGAATTAGCCGAACATAGCAATATGAGAAAGTCTCATTTTTTGTTCTTTCTAACTAGCTGAATATAGAAAAAAAGTTTGCTATTCATTTTTCTTCTCCTTTCCCACTAAAGGATCTTGATAACCAAGTTGTCCAAGGAGGATAAGTGGTAGATCTGATTGGTTGAGGACACAGCAGCGAGAAGTCAAAGCTATAATGAGGAGTTGGTAATATTCCAACATTGTTTTTATTTCATTTATTTTCCTTATGCCATATCTTATAAGGATTAAAAGCACGTTGATTTGGTGTTTACACTTCCGCTATTTTTGATTTCAGAAAAAGTTTTTGAAATCTATCATTTAGCCAAACTAAGCATGTTTTTGTTTTTGATCCAACAATTGGTATCAGAGACAAGTTTTATTATACACGATTCGGTCCCTATATATGGCATGGGTTGGCAATTATAATTATGTATGCTGCAATTTTTTGTGTGTGATAAAATATATGTTCTGTATGTTTTGGTTTGCTCTTTTCGTTGTCTATAGAAAGTCGATTTACCTTATAAGTTTTCTTCGATTGGTTTGTAACAAGGAGGATGGCCTATCATCGCCTTGTTTCCTCCTTGTTTTAATTTTTTTTCATTTTGTTGTACTGTAAAAAATTTTGTAATTTTAAAGACGGAGAAGTCAAGGATCGAAGAAAAGAAGGTAAATGTTTTCGGTTTTTATTTTATGTTAATGGCAATTTTTATTTTGATTAAATTCTGTTAGTTCTTGATTTTTTCAAATGCTAAAATTTTTGTTTTACTATCTACAAATCAGTTTTTTTAAAAACTTGCTATTAACTAGTTTTTACCAAATAGGCCAGGTCGTGCGAGCAAAGAGCTCAAAGCGGAAGATCTAAGTCCAAGAAGAAATTTTGGGCCTAAAGGCCTTCTAATTTTCTTTTAATTTTCTAGGATGGACAACCAAAAGTAACTTTTTAATTCATGAGATGAATGGATGAATGAACGCAAATAATATGCGATATTATGTGAATGTATTCCATCTAGAAAAATTGCCAAACCTAGGTTTTGCCATGCATTCATTATGATGGGATTAATTAAAACTTAAAGACCAAAAAAGATTGAGTGGGAGAGGAAGCTCATGTGAGAGTCCACGGTCTCCAATGCGATGGCCCATTTGCATGTGGTGAAGTGTTACGCCGCTCCGGAGGACATGAATCCTAGATCTTGTATGGTTTGGGTCTCTTAAAGGATAAGTCTACTCATTGGTAGCAAATGTGACCTCCCACGGAGGCATGGTTTGCAAATACCTTTAGTGGATGAATTAAATGGTTGCACACTCAGCATGGTTTTTCAATAACTTGCCATTGTAGCTCTGTTGATAAATGCATAGACCAAATTATGGCGCTTCTGAAAAAGTTAGGCATGAAGATGCTTGGTAGCTTTATGAGTGGGAGGGTCCCAGTTTTTCTTTTAATAGATAAGATAGCCCACCATCACTTAGTTCGTTATAGATAAGAAAAATAACTGTCGTACAAAGTTTTAATTTTTAAGCTTTGTTAAATCTTTCATCATGCATACATACATCATGATTTTATAAAAAGTTCCAATTTTTGACTAGTATGCTCATTCTTTAATTATTTATATTTTTATTCATAATCACCACAATATGAATCCACTCACAATGCTCTTAACTAATAACAAATTGGAAAACAGAGAGAAATTTAATGAATGGAGATGTAACCTCGACATCGTTCTCCAATATGAACGAATTTCATAGGTATTAACGGATAATGAGCCTGCACCTCCGGGTGACAAATCAACTCCTGAGCAACTCCAGCAACATGAGCGATGGCAAAATGTTGATAAGATTGCCAAGTGTTATATTCTGGCTTCTGTTAGTGCTATGTTGTAGAAGCAACTTGTAGGTATGTAAAATGCCGGTGCAATGGTCCATCACCTACATAAGATGTTTGGTGTAAGGACCAGGTCTGTAAGGGTGAAAGCTATCCAAACCTTTAACAATCTTAGACAAAATCCTGGTGAACCGATGTGGGATTACATGCTTAAAGTAATCTCTGCAGTTACTGAGGCTGAGTAGCTTGGGGCAGAAATGGATGCAGAAATGTAGATGATCATGATCATCAATAGCTTAAACTTTTTTTTCAGCATTTTAAGTTGGACTAAGAGCTCAACACCGAGAATTACACCTTGAGTGAGTTGATGAATACCCTCCAGAATATGGAAGAGATATTAAATATTAAGGCCAATGGGCCAGAGGCTCATGTGGCTTCTTCTTCTAAGCCCAAGGTTAAGGACAAGCAAAAGAAGAAGGGTGCAAAGAAAGGGAAGGCCCAAACAGGGTTCAAAGCCTAACCCTTGAAAAAGAAGGCCGAAGAGGACACCAAAGGAAAGTGATTCCACTTTGGTGAGAAGGGCCACTGGAAGAGGAACTGCACAGTCTACTGACAACGCGTCACAACGCTAGTCAAAACAAAATAACTAAACTACTACTGTAGCAGTAGTGAGTCTAGGTAGATCCCACAGGGAGTGTTCGGTTAGCTTATGAAATGAAATTAATCAGGGTTTAGGAAAAATGGGAGGGTTTGGATTTGGAATAAGAAAATAAAATGAATCTAACTAATAAAAACAAATTAAAGAAAATATAAAAAATGGTAAAATTGGAGAATTTGGTAGGGATCCAGTTCTTTGGTTCAATCTCGGCGTACATCCTAATTAAGCATAATTCAACGATTTGTTATTCTCAAAACTCTCCTAGCAACTATTAATCACCGGTTAATAATTAACCTGAGTTTTCCCTTAGGTTTTGTTTAATCAAGATACGATCATTAATTAAACCTAACAACTTAATAAGTTAGGATACGATCTTTAGATTTAATTAGGTAGTAGCATTACGAATTAGAAAAACCGATTAATCAAGGAAACATCCACATATGATGTGTCATTTAATCTAGGTCATGTTATCCCTAATGATTACGAATCATTAGTCGCTACACATGAATTTCAACATAACAATTACAGATTATATTAAAATTCTAGCAATGGATATGCAATCAAACGATTCAATAAACGCATTAAAATCATCCTTTTATAATACCTTATGGATTCATACATAAATAATCAAAAAATAAAAAAAATTCGATTATCCATACACAAAACCCCAATCAATTAACATAGGATAACACAATCAATTTCTAATGAGAGAAAGAAATAACAAAACATGAAAAAATGCTTAACCTAGGTCATCGGCATCAATGTCACCTCCTAACTAGTGTCGGGATATTACTCCTCTATAGGTCTTGTCCGGAAGAATGTTTCAATCCCCATTAATACCCCAACTGGACCCCCCTTCAAACCTCAATCATAAAAAACTTTTGCTCTCTTCTATTTCACTCACTATTTATAACACTATTACATAATGTGACAGATAAAGATATATGTCTCAAGCTACTGTACACATCTCCATCTTTTTCTTCTCTGCCACCACTTTTCTTCTTCCATCGCCACACCATTCTCTTCTATTTCTCTACTTACGCCACTCCTTACTATTTGTTTTATTCTCTTCTGCCGCCAGCACCTCTCTTCGCACGCTCTCCACTCACTATAGCGTAATGGGACAAATAAGTTTGGTCTCCTCGTTTTAAAACCTACGTCCCTTCTCTTTGGCCAAAACGTCTGCGTTTAATGCAGTTGCATTAGCGTAAAACACAGACTGCTTTCTCCACTGCGTCATCATCTCAGCTGCTTCATGTTTGCATTTTTACTCCTTCATCTTGCTCTATCATTTTACTCCTTATACTTCTAACATATACTGCTGTTTTTGCTTCATTCCAGCTACTGTATTTTCATGCTTAACTTGTTTCCCTTTTTTTTTGTCTGTTTCTCCATTAATTAGACGTGTATAGGACATGCAATTTCCATGCTAAACTTCTCTTTTTTTACTTCTTTGCTATGAGCAATTGAGATATTTTTGTCTTTTTCTTGCTCTAATTTTCTTTGTCTCACTCCATGAAGACAAGAGAAAATTAATCTTCGAAAAACGGCTTAAATATATTGCTTTGGACTCACTTTAATTTCTTTACTTCTAAATTGTACCTAAATTCATGTATGAATTAAAGTGAGTATCTTAGGCAATTTCATGTCAATAATTGCTAAGTGTAAATGATTCAATGTATCAACTATTAAACATATATCAATTTCCCCTACACTTAGCTTTTGGCCATCCTCAGGCAAAACATCCAAATTAAGCTCAAAGACCTGAAACATTTACTTAATTCCTATATTTTCCAAGACTATATAATCATAACCAAAGATGAGTGATTTTAAAAAATCATAGCAAGAATTCAACATTCCAAGCTTTTACTTATGATCAATCAACATTCAATACCTTTAAAAACTGAGCAATCAAATGGTAGACTCAGAAAATGTATTTAACTAAAATATACCAATGGGTACACTCAACACCATTCATGGTCATGACAATCCACATCTTTGCCTATCATTTTATTTCTCCACCACTAAAATTCACATGCAAAATAATGAATCAAAGGACTTTTTAGGGTTGTAATGTGGGTAAAGGTAAGGTGAGATGCATTTAGGTCAAGTGGAATGAAAGTCATTAAGCTAGTGAAATAAATCAACACTCATCAAAAACTGGGTACCACCAACTATGACAAATGCAACATTTATATTTCACAACCCCATTCAACTCTCACACACTAACCATATGAAACATATATCAATCCGAAGGAATCACTTATATAATTTATGCCAACAACATATTGAAACCACAAGAGTGAACCTTCTAGGCAAACATCAACCTCATATCCAATATACTCAAATACCCATTCTTCACAACTTTAGGAGAATGCATTAATCATAAACAACTTTTCAACACATATGCACATGCTCCTAGATATATTTATTTAAACAATTTTTTTTCTTCTTTTTTTCTTTTTCATTTTTTCTTTCTTTCTTTTTTTAACATCAAAAGAAACTACATTAACATGGGAATTTCAATGATAAGACATAAAATAACATCCTAATCATTATAGCCTAATCCACATATATGTACACCCCCATACTTACACTTTTGTACATCCACAAACTCAGCAATCACAAATGCTCCACTAGCTTTATGGCTTAGGTAGGACTTTTAGTTAAGTTTAAAGCATGTAATATGGTTGATACAAAAAGAAAGGTATAAAGCTCAAAGGGGTTTATAAAGGGGAAAATCATGTCAATAGGATAGGTTATTTAGCTAATGTAGTTTATGAAAAGTAAAGAATACCTAATCATATTCATGTTAATGCATGTGATAAAAATGTAGTCTTGAATAGAAATTCAACATAAAATTGGGATATACATGTCAAGAAGGTCATGTATTATCAAAAGACAATTAGACTGATATAGATGTTTCAGTCTAATAAGGCTCAAAATCTCACCAGCTTTGTCTACCACTAGTCACTACTCTCCTAAAGATAATGCATATCAACCAATCATAAGAACAAAAGTACATGCCAATGTTGCTATGAAACTCTCTAGTTAATTCATTCTCTACTTATGACTATATAATCCAATAAGCAATAGAAAACGAGAAAATGTTTGTTTGGTTTGTTTTATTCTTTCTCTTATTTTGATTGAAAACCTAAAAACAAGAAAAATAAACTAACAAAGAACACACATGCATATAAAAAGAAATGTGAAAGTGTAAAGAAAAGAAATTTACTTCCTTGGGTTGCCTTTCAAGAAGCGTCTTTGTTTAGGATCGCTGGCATGACTCCTCAGCATATACACATCATCCATTGTCGAATAGATGCTTGAGCCCAACAGGAAGCATGCTAAAACTCCTTAAGGAGCCTAGAGCACCTTCCCTCAAAGTAAGCTCCTTATTAGCATGATGCCTCGAGGCTTATGAGGAGTGGAACTTCATCGTTTCGCCACATACTTTAATGTACACTTATCTTTTCAAGCATCACTCTTCTCACACTAGGATGGTCTTCGTAAGAGTATTACCAATAGGTGTAGAGACTCGACATCCTGCTTGCCACCTTTGGTCTTCAGCTCACTTGCCTACAACTCTCCTAAAAACTGCATTTCTTACGACTCTTGCTCTTTCTTTAGATTCTTGCTCTCTAATGAGTCCTCGCTCTTTTGAAATAATTTGAATGTCTCTTTGCTTTTTTATTTTCTTTTAATTCTTCCAACCTGCTAGGTGAAGATGAAGAGTCAGTCTCAACAATAAAATGGAACTCAGTACTTACCTCCGATCTAAAAGATGTATCTTTTTCTGTCTCGAGCTCCTCCTCAGCTTCTTCTACACAAGGAATTCGTTAAGGCTTGACATCAAAATTCTCAAGCTCCTCATCACTTTGTAAAGTTTTCGCACTAACATACATTAGGTACACTTTGGGTTGATACGACTGCTTCTCTTCGCTTTGTGGTTCTAGATGATTGATATCTCCCCATCTAGGCAATGCATCTTGCTGGAATTACAGAGCATCCTCTCAAATTTGCTGTACAGCTTGCTGAAACAACTATTGCATATTTTGTTGGAACTATTGCATATCCTGTTGAATTTGAAGATTGTTAGCAGCCATAATATTAAGCATTTTTTCTAGAGATGTACTTGAGTCATGTTGGCTCTTGAAAATGTAGGCACTAGACGATATAGCTTTTGGAAATTGCTCTCCATCCTGCCAGAATTATAGAGTATTCTGCTGCAATTGCAAGGTATTAGTGTTCACAATATTACTCAACTCTTCTAGAAATGGACCAGAGTCATGATAGGAAGCTTTTGGTCTGTATGAGAATTGTTGTGTATCTTGCAAACTATCATGGAAGTAATTATGATGATTATCCAATCCATAGAAAAAGTTCGGATGATCAGTCCAAACATTGTTATAAGATTGAGAATATGAATTATAAAAGAAATTACTTCCATCCATATCGATATTTTCTTATAAATCGCAAGCACGAAATAGAATACAGAAAGGATTATGAAATAATTGAAAAGAAATCAATTACAAACAAATATAAACAAAACACCAATTAAATCACAAACAAAAACTAAAACACCACACTCCTCGGTAGTAGCACCAAAATTTGATCGGCGGATCGTAACGCTGGTCAAAATAAAATAACTAGACTATTATTGTAGCAATGGTGAGTCTAGGTCGATCCCACAGGGAGTGTTCGGTTAGCTTATGAAATGAAATTAATCGGTGTTTAGGAAAAAGGGGGGGTTTGGATTTGGACTAAGAAAATAAAATAAATCTAACTAATAAAAACAAATTAAATAAAATATACAAAAAATGGTAAAATTGGAGAATTAAGTAGGGATCTGATTCTTTGGTTCAATCTTGGCGTACACCCTAATTAAGCATAATTTAACAATTTGTTATTATCAAACCTCTCCTAGCAACTATTAATCGTGGGTTAATGATTAACCCAAGTTTTCCCTTAGGTTTTGTTTAATCAAGATATGATCATTAATTAAACCTAACTACTGAATAACCTAGGATATGATCTCTAGATTTAATTAGGCAGTAGTAGTACGAATTAGAAAAATCAATTAATCAAGGCAACAACCATATACGATGTGTCATTTAAACTAGGTCATGTTATCCCTAATGATTACAAATCATTAGTCGCTACATATGAATTTCAACATAACAATTATAGATTATATCGAAATTTTAGCAATGGGTATGTAATCAAACGGTTCAATGAACGCATTAAAATCATCCTTTCACAATACCCTATGGGTTCATACACAAATAACTGAACAATAAGGAAAATCTGATTATCCATATATAAAACCCAAATCAATTAACATAGGATAACATAATCAATTTCTAATGAGAGAAAGAAATAACAAAAACTAAAAAAATACACTTAACCCGGGTCGTCAGCATTGATGTTATCTCCAAACTAGCATTAGGATGTTTAGCCCTTCGTGAGTCTCTCCTGGAAAAATGCTTCAACCCCTATACTTATAACCCTACTAAAAACCCTATAATTCTCCTTCACTGCCTAAGCTTCTTATTCATATCTATTGTTTATAGGAGTGACAAATAAACATTAAGGTTTAGCCATCTATTCACGCTACTCATTTATGCTCTCCTATTTTCTCTAACGCCAGCCTCCTCCTTTTATTTCTGCCGCCACCCTCCCTTGTACTGTAGTTGATGGGGCGAATTAAGTCTTAACTCCCCTTACGCTATTCTCCTCTTTTGTTTCTACCCACCTATACTTTTTAACTGCATAATACGCTAGCATTTTATGCTACCGTTAAACGCTAGCTACAACGCTAGCTGCAATGTATGCGTTAAAGCATGAAAGCTAGTGTTTTGCTCTTTTTTCTTATTGTCATTTTGGGCTAGTTCACCAGCTGCTTGCATGTCATTTTAAGCTTGTGCTAATGCCTTCATGCTGCTGTTTTGTTTGACATTTATCCACCTATTGTATGCTTTAATCTTGTATTTGTATTCTATCATTAAATCTACATTTAAAATTAATAGGAACAAAAAATGAGCAATTAAACTAAAAAAAATAGGAATGAATTCAAATGAAATAACATATAAAAATATAGTAAAATCCATTCTTATAATCTACCTTGAGACCCTAAAGAGCAGACAAGGTATGGGTTTCTTAAGTTTGTTAGGAACTAGAAATGTGATAGATTCATCTGATTCTTGGATATTAGATTCAGGAGCCACTTAACATGTTTGAAATTCTATGCAGGGATTCCAGTAAAGGAAAAGACTACGGATGGATCCCACGTTTCGGCTGAAGTAGTGGGAGTAGTTATCTTAGACTTTCCTAGTGGTCATAGGTTATATTTGGAGGATGTGTATTACATCCCAATGGTTATAAGGAATATAATTTCTATTTTTTGTTTAATAAAGTCTGGTTATTCCTTATATTTTGAAAATGTTGTTTCAATATATGAGAATAAGGATTTTATTTGTAATATGGTAATTAAACAGGGATTGTTCTTTATAGAACCTATGACAGGGTCACTAAACATCATATAATTAATAAAACCAAGAATATCCAATGATTCTAGCATTAATTCAAAATATCTGTGGCACTTAAGGATGGATCATGTCAATCAGAAAAGACTTGACAGGTTAGTGAAGGATGGAATCCTTACGGGCTTGGACAATGGTTCATTGCCCACCTGTGGGTCTTGTATTGAAGGAAATATAACCAAGGCCTCATTTCCTTTCAAAGGAAACAGATCTAAATCTACGTTAGACCTGGTACATAGTGATGTGTATGGACCTATAAAGGTACAAGCTAGAGGAGGTTATGAATACTTCATAACCTTTATAAATGATTACTCTAGACATGGCTATCTGCATTTGATGCACAAAAAGAGTGAATCCCTTGAAAGGTTCAAAGAATTCAAAGCTGAAGTTGAGAAGCAGATAGGCAAGCCATTAAAATAACTTCGAACTAATCGAGGTAGTGAGTACTTTTCTGGAGAGTTCCAACAATTCCTAATTAACAATGGAATTGTTTCTAACTTGTCAACTCACAGAACACCCCAATGGAATGGTGTAGCTGAGAGGAGCAATAGGAATCTATTAGAAATGGTAAGAATCGTTCTGGGGATATGCTATACAAATGGCGACTTATTTTCTTAACTTTGCTCCATCCAAATCGGTGCCTAAAACACCTAGGGAGTTATGGACTGGATGAGTGCCTTCATTGCGGAACTTGAGGACTTTAGGCTACCCAACCCAAGTTCTAAGGCTTGAATCCACAAAGATGGAACCAAGGTCAGAAGTATGTTTGTTTGTAGGATATCCTAAGGGTACACGAGGGTACTATTTTTACAGCCCTCAGGACATGAAGGTACTTGTGTCAATGAATGCAACCTTCTTGGAGGAAAAATTTGTGAGAAATCACAAAGGAAGAAGTGAAGTCAAAATAAGAGTTGATTCGAATATAGTTGAATAAGATGTCGAAATGGATTCAAGATTTGAATCGGAAGAGTAGCCTGAACGTTAAGTAATGCCTAAATGTAGTGGAAGGGTTATGAGACAACCAAATAGGTATTTAGGTCTAAGAGAAGGCATAATTGCCATCTCAGATCAAGAAGTAATGGATCCCATTACTTATACATAGGCTATTAATAACATTGATGTGGAAAAGTGGCTTAAGGCAATGGAATCGAAAATAGATTCCATGTACGCCAACGAAGTTTGAATCCTTATAGATTTACCACCAGGTGTAAAAGCCATAGGGTATAAATGGATCTTCAAAAGGAAGAGAGGATCTGATGGAAAGGTTGAGACCTTTAAAGCTAGATTGGTAGCTAAGGCCTATACTTAAAAGGAGGGTATAGACTATGAGGAGACTTTTTCTCTAGTTGCCATGCTTAAGTCCATCATAATTCTTTTGTCCATAATATCCTATTTCGAATATGAAATATGGAAAATGGGCGTCAAGACTACATTTCTTAATGGGGATCTTGAGGAGACCATTTATATGGCCCAACTAGAAGGATTCGTTGAGCTAAGTGATGAGTATAAGGGATGTAAGTTGTAAAGGTCCATTTATGGACTTAAGCAAGCATCTAGGTCTTTGAACATTAGGTTTGATAAGGCTATCAAAACCTTTGGGTTCATAAAAAACCTAGATGAGCCTTGTGTCTATAAAAGGATACAAAAAGGCAAGGATACTTGCCTAATTCTATATGTCAATGACATTTTGCTCATTGGGAATAATGTAGGAATGTTGTATACAATCAAGGGATGGTTAAATGAACAATTCTTAATGAAAGATTTAGTAGAGGCTAACTATGTTCAAGGAATCAAGCTTATAAGGGATCGTAAGAACAAACAGATTGCCTTGTCTTAACTAACTTATACTGATAACATGCTCAGTAAGTTTTCCATGCTGGATTCCAAGAGGGGTTTCACACCTGCTAGACATGGAATCAAACTTTCAAAGGAGCAAGTACCTAAGACCCAAGAGGAGGTCGAATGCATGCATAACATTCCATATGCTTTGACAGTTGAAAGTTTGATGTATGCCATTCTTTGCACTAGACCAGATATTTATTACGTAGTAGGACTGGTAAGCAGGTTCTAGTCCAATCCAGGAATGGACCATTGGACTGCGGTCAAGTGCATACTGAAATATCTTCGTAGGACGAAGAACTTAATGCTTGTTTACTCTGGAGGTAACCTTAGTCTGGCAGGATATACGGATTCTGATTTCTAACCAAATGTTGATTCAAGGAAATCAACTTCTAATTCTATATTTACTTTGGGAGGTGGAGCCATAGTCTGGAGGAGTGTCAAGCAATCTTATATTGCTTATTCGACTATAGAGGCTGAGTATGTTGCCATTTGTGATGTAGCAAAGGAAGCAGTCTGGCTCTGCAAGTTACTAAAGGATTTGGAGGTAGTTCCTAAGGTGGAAAAGGCCATTGCACTTTATTGTGATAATAGTGGGGCAGTGTCTAATTCTAAAGAACCTCGAAACCACAAAGCTGCCAAACATATTGAGAGAAAGTACCATCTCATAAGGGAGATAATACAATATGGTGAAGTGGATATGGTGAAGATTCCTGCAAATCAAAACCTTACTAATTCATTCACAAAGACACTATCACAGAAGAGCTTCGAGGGTTACCTAAAAGGCATGGGAATGAGGGATATGTCAAACTTGCTTTAGGGCAAGTAGGAGATTGTTAGGGTTATGTAAATATAGTGTCCTAAAAAGCAAGTGTAGTTACATATATCTTAATTTTCTTCTAGTTACAATATTGTAATGAAAATTTTTATTATTAATAAAACAAAAGAGTTTGGTTTTATTTGTATGAGCATGTTATAACTAGTCATAAGGTACCAAGGTTCTTTTGTAAGTAATATACATATACATGGAGATGTATAGGAAACATGTATATTATAAGAATCTAAATTAATTAATTCACAGTTGAATAATCAAGTTGGTTGCTTGATTACGGTTTAGACTGTAATGTTGAGATTTACCTCTCTGTAAGTAAAGGAGTTTACTTTAAGGGAATATGAGTTTTAAATCATAATAGTAGTTGACTATCGGTAATGGCACTATTAAATGAATATAAAATTGCGTATGTTTTTAAAGAATAAAGTAGGCTGTTACTTTAATCTTAAAACATACACCTTAGCATTCGCTTATTATGAACCATAATTTTAAAGGGTGGTGAATTCATGTGTGTTTTGTTATAATTCTTGATATGATCGGAATGGATTTTTACAATGTATCAATCCAATGTCCGCACGTTGGAATTATTAATTGAAACATGCATTAGGAACATTCACTCAAATAAAGAGTATATAGACATATAGTGATATCATCATTTCTAGATATTTTAAGAAGATTGGTTATTAAACTAGCGCCAGTAGTTTGATGGACTAGCTACCCATCTAATCTTAACACCAAGATTAGATCTTGTGTGTTAATCACCATGTAGAGTGAAACGGGAGATCTAGAAGGAAAAATCAATATAAGGGCAAAACGGTAATTTTACCCTTTATTGTGTGGATGGCTATAATATGGTCCATAATAGAGTATGCGATTGGACATGAAATTAATAATTTTGAAGCATAGTTTCTCATAATTTTAAGTAATTCAAGAGTTCAACCAATTGTCTTTAGTGAAGTGACATTTAGTTAATAAGTCAGAATTAATTCTAATGAGATTAAATTAATTCTGAGCTTAATGGAGCTTGAATTATTTAAATCCAATTAGATTTCCCACTTGGATTCTAGGAAGGTTATATAGGAAAGCAAGAAAAACAAACAGAGGTTATCGGGAAGAAAATGAGAAAGTTTGGAGAGAATTGAACGAATTAGATTCAAGCTAATAAGACTGAAACAATTTAATTAAGAGTTAATTACATTACCTATAATTAAATGTTGGGCTTACACTAATTAATTGTTAATTATAAACCCAAAGGAACATTTAATATTAGGCTGGATTTTAATTTAATTAATTAGATTAATTAAATTAAAATTAGAAAAAAGGAGCAAAATCGAATTCTACAAAGATGTAGAATTCGGTCATGCTTCTTTAATTATTAAATGGTTTAATAGTTTGTTTTTAAAACATTAATGTGCTTTTAGCATTCTTTTGATTAAAGAATGTAGTAATGCTTCTTCATCTTTAAAATGAGTTTAATGGTAGGTTTTAAAAGAGAGAAAACATACACCTCTCTTTTGGAATTCTAAAATGAATGTCCAGGTGTTGTATTAAAATGAATGCATGACTTTTAACATTTATTGCTAAATAAAATGTGTATGGCTTTTAATCACTCACTCTCTCCTTCCATTTTTGGTGATAGCTACATCAATGACTTTGGTCATTAAATGAACATGTTATTATTATCATTGCTAATGTCCTAGTATGGTAGTGGATGAATAATGTCATGCTCTTCATTAAAAGGTTAATGGTTGACTTTTAAATGAATGTGAGTTGTACGGTTTTTTGATGATAGCTGACGTCTAATGGGTTGTATGGGAAAAGATGCAAGTCTTTTAACATTTTGTTTGTTAAATGAACAGTTGCATTTTTTGCTTTGGGTCTCTCCACTCTCTTCCAAATGCTTCTTCGGATATACCAAAAGAAGCTCTCTCCATTTTTGCTTTTGGAACTAGCCGAACATAGCAATATGAGAATGTCTCATTTTTTGTTCTTTCCAACTAGCTGAATATAGAAAAAAGTTTTTTATTCATTTTTCTTCTCCTTTCACACCAAAGGATCTTGATAACCAAGTTGTCCAAGGGGAACAAGCAGTAGATCAGATTGGTTGAGGATACAGCAGCGAGGCGTCAAGGCTATAGCGAGGAGTTGGTAATATTGCGACCTTGTTTTTATTTCTTTTATTTTCCTTATGCCGTATCATGTATAAATTAAAAGCATGTTGATTTGGTGTTTACGCTTCCAATATTTTTGTTTTCGGAAAAAGTTTTTAAAATCTATCGTTTAGCCAAACCAAGTACGTTTTTGTCTTTGATCCAATAGTAACAACAATAAGAACATCACATGGACTAAACATTTAAAGGTCAAATATTTGCTGTAAAGGAATTATGCCAAAAGGTGACATTAATATTGATCATTTGGCGAATGAATACATGCTTGCTCATTTGACTAAAGGACTACGCCCAGTTATTTTTTACAAACACTTGTATAGTATGTGTTTACTGAAGTCCTTAGATACTGTTAGTTAGGGATCAATGCATTTGCTCTTAATAAATTTATAAAATTTTCATGCATTGTGATGTTATCTTTTTATACATATTTATGATCATCATTTTGTTTTCAGTCATAGTTTATTGTACATTGCCATAATATAGGTGAAAATCTTAAGATATGTGTTAATTTTAAGTGTTTTAAAGGTCTTTGGGCATATGTATATAGATTGACCATGTAAGGCCCTAACATATACCCTAAAAGTGTTATAGAATGTCTAGGGTGTACTAATAAGTGAACATAATAAATGAATTAATTGCATTTAAGTATAGTAAGAGATATAATGATATTTAATGTAAAAGATTTGGGTAAATGGGTAATTTGTTCATTTTGACATGAACATACCTCTATAATTTGGCCATATCTTTGTTTGTAGACCTAAAAATTAGATAATTCTAATTGGAGATTAAAATAGAGACATATTTCTAAAAATTTCATGAAGGAACCGAAATCTGATTCTGCTTATAAGAGTTTTGAATTCTGTTTTGAATTTGAGTTCTAGCTGTTGCCCTTGTTTTCAAACAGCCTGTATTTTTTAGGGTATAACTCTCGATACAATTAACCAAATTGCATGAATCTTATGCCATAAGAAACTTAAGACATAGGGTAATGAAATAAATTGATAAGATTATATGCCAATGTGGCAATTAAAGGAAGAAGAAGGACCAACATGCAATTTTCCTAAAGTTAACTCATGAACTAATAAGATTAATGCATGTGTGTCCAATAGAATTGTAACACATGTAACACATAGTCTAATAAAATTATAACATATGTTCCAATAGCATTGCAACACATGGTCCAATAGAATTGTAACATATGGTCCAATGGGATTGTAACATATGGTCCAATAGGATTGTAACATATGGTCTAATGGGATTGAAATGTGTCTAAGACTAGAAAATTCATGAAAAGGCAGATAGAGAGGGGAGATGAACTTCACTTTGATGGCTTAACGTCATATTTTTCTCCTCTCCATTTCAAATTCTTCATCCCATCATCTTTCATTTGGCGATTCAAACAAAGCCAAAGAGGAAGGGAAGGAAAGTCAATATAAGACCTACTTTGTCAATTTTAAGGTTAGGGACTTCAGTTAGTTGATTTCAGTACTTGTGTATGATTGAATGGATATAAAGATTCATTTAGATGTTTAATGGTTGCTGGGATGATGCTTTGGTGTTATTTTTTTATTACTTTGCATGAACTTGGTTGTATATGACAAGAGAGTTTCAAGTAGTGGAATCCTGTGTAGGGTTTGTTTGAGTCAGTCACATTTTTTGAGTCATAACTTAGCCTAAAGACCTCTCAATTATGTGATTTCAGTTGAATATAAAACCTAATACATAGAGATAAACATCTCTAGAAGGGATTTTAATTTAATTATGGCTTTATGACGTTGGAAATTGGGATAAAAAATGGTGATCTTATGCTGCGCCTATCTTGGAGTAGCTTGTGTTCTTTTATCTATATCTCATGATTTAGAAGTCCAAATGGTCTAAATGTTAGTTTTATAGAAACTATAGACATAGAGGAAAATTTTTTTAGAAGACATTGAAATCCAGTTCTGACATTTTCTAAATGCATATTAAGGAACAAGTAGTGATGTGAATGGAGAGAGTATCTATCACAACAGTGACATTGTTTTCGTTTTCGATTCTTACCGCATCTTATATGAACCTTTATGAACGTGTATAAACTTTTGAAACACCTAGAAATAAATGAATATGACTTGTCATATGTTAATTCAGCGACTGAGAATTGGAATATAGTGTTGAGAATAATGCATATTAAAGAAAATTTACATGTATATAAATGATTTGTATGCATATTCATTACTCATATGTGTATAATATGATTATACAAGTGTGATTCTGATACCATTCAAATGGCAGTGAATTATGACTTGCATGATGAACATGAATACAGATTTTATGACTTGAAATATATATCATATGACTTGTCAATATATTAATCATGAAATTGGTAAATGGTTAAAAGAAAATGTTGCAGTGCTTGCTTCATTATCTCGGTGATGGATATTAGGTATCTATAGTTTGATACCTTCAGGTATCCACAACTCAATACCTTTACGTATCAACAATTTGATATCTTCAGATATCCATAGCACCCATTATCTAGGCCTACAAAAAATATACAGGTTTAGCATAGAAAGTAAAGTAAATAGATATAAATAAGAAACACAATAGACAAAATAATTAATCGGTATATGAACTAGTATTTGCATTTGTATTAACAATTTGTATCATTGAGTGATGAATATCAATGTTTGAGTTTTGAAGATAAATTTAAGGTATATGTACAACATATTGAAGCATATTTGCATTATTTATTTGATTAAGTATGCCATCACTATTTATATTTGTGCGATGTTCATGAATATATATGTTTAGTGGATGACTACTGTGAGTGGTCATCTAAACTAAATGTTTCCCCACTAAGCTTTCCAGCTTAGCACGAGTGTTAATTTGTGTAGGTCCAATTTGTAGGAGTGAGGTATAGGGAACATATGAAGGGATCAAGGCCAGCACATAAAAGAAAAAGTACTTTTGGAATGTGTTTTTAGTTAAAGATGATTGTACATGTAATGAAGAAATGAAATTATATGTAGTATTTTGGATTACCATGTAAATGTAATGATATTACTATTGTTAAAGGTTAATGTTAAGCGTAAGGAGTTTTGTAATGTGAATATGTATAGCATTGAATAGAATTGTATACCTTGAATGTATGTACAGGAATTTGGGTGCTACCCATATGTAGGTTTCGTATAAGGGGTTTTACATGGTTATTTATAGGTTCCATGTAGGGGGTTACATGAGTGGTTATAGGTTCCGTACAGGGGTTGCTACAGACCATGAGCCTATGTCTTCAAGAAACATACAGATACAAACATAAATATATTGATTTGATGAGACATAAGAGATATAAGTATTTAATACCACAAGGTTTTTCTCTAATCTAGTTTAGCATTCAATGGGAGAAAACAAATTTCTTTGATGCGATTAGGTATAAAGTTAGGAGAAATTGAGACTGAAAAATAGAGCAATGACACATTTCAGATCATATAGGTATCATTGTAGTTTACTCCATTTTCTTATTCATGTTATAAAGGTATTAGAGAGGCATGATTGTATTGGATCTATCTGGTATATGACACATGCATTTGATATTTTTCGGTATGAAAAGCCTTAAAAGATTGAATGATGGACTTCCATTATCTTTAGATTAAATGTTTTACATTGGTCGACCTATACATTGGTTTTACTTAAACACTTTCCTTGTTTTTTATTGTTACAACTGCTATAATTAATATTTGTCCAAGGGGAAGAATGTTAGTAACTTTTGAATTTGATAATTATTAATTATAGGATTTTAATAAAATTACGGTTAAGAAAATCAAAATTTAATATGGATTAAGATAATAAAGAAACCTAATAAAGGATCTGGATAAAAGGACTAAAGTCTAATGAGGAAAATGGGACCTAGTTAGTGTGGGCCAGTTCATTGTAAATAACTGCTAAGGTCTCTTGCTATCGGTTTAAGTAAGTCCATTGACGTTCAATTTCTCTAACTCATTAAGAGGCCCATGCATTAAGAAAGGAGCAAAAAGACACTAACATCATAAGGATGTACAAATTTTATAAAGGTTGATTGAAAGTTTTAGGAATTTGTTCAAGTAGTTGAATCACTCGTTCACCATGCAATAGATAGCAAAACAAGTATTTTTCTACATTTTCTCTATTAATACAAGTTCATTATTAATCCTAAATCTATAATTAAAATTCGTGTTATGAATAACTTTTAAGAGAACTGCCAAAACCCCCACTACCACTCCCTGTTGCTCTTCTTTTTTTAGATTCTAGTTTAATATTCATTATAATCTAAAATTCTAAACTAAGAATTTCTTCTATTTCTGTAATTTGATTAAATTACTTTCTTTATCTATAAAATCTACCTTTAAATTTGATTTCTCTCTCTTCTATTTGAATTGAAGGTTTTCATCTTTTGGAGCTCCTTTGGTAAATCTTAAAACAGTGAGTTAATGCCCCTTTCAAAAGTTAAGTTTATTAGTGTACTTTATTTTAATTTTAATTGTTCAACTTCGCTTTTCCTTTTATCAATGAGGTTACAAGGGAGTAATATAAAAACCACTTAATGTTGCTCATTGATGCTTTAACAAGCTTCAAAGTCTCATAAAGTCTTAAAGACATATTATAGAGAACATTTAGGGTATAATCGTCTTCTCCTGAGTTCATTAGGTCTATGTATTCTATAATTACATAAAATAGTCTAGAAAATTCTACATCATTTTAAAAAATGAAATGTTTAACGCTATCAAGTTTCATTTCAAATGCTCTAAATTTATAGTGGCTTGAATTTTTGTTAACTATATATTAATGTACGTAATTTTTAAAACATTTTCTACTTAATTACAAATTATATCCATATGGGATCATAATAAAATTTGATATCATAATT
Source organism: Erythroxylum domingense (assembly GCA_025594535.1). Classification (NCBI taxonomy): domain Eukaryota; kingdom Viridiplantae; phylum Streptophyta; class Magnoliopsida; order Malpighiales; family Erythroxylaceae; genus Erythroxylum; species Erythroxylum domingense. The sequence goes on along the minus strand of JANQBM010000221.1, from coordinate 18,924,019 downwards.
TGTACAATAAATTAAGCTTACTACAAATTATAAGAAAAAATGTATTAATCGATTAGTTATCTAAAAGTAGTAGACTAGGTTCAATTCGCCAAAACTAATTTAGTTGATCAAATAATGATCTCCTTGAACATATTGTTAATTAGCCTTAATTTAAATAATCAAAAAACTATTATAGAATTTAAGGCTCAAATGATCATATTTTGATTTGAATAAAAAGTATTAACCCTAGCAATGACTAGAAACCTGAAAGCACCTAGAAGGTTTGATTTGGGGGAGTAGTGGCGGTTGATAACCTGCTAAAACCAACCTACTGAAATGATAAGTACTTATTCTCAATAAGTACTTATGTGTTTGGAATTGTTGTTTTGGTAACTTTTGAAATGTGAAAATAAGTATTTGACAAGTGTAGTTGTAGTAGCTGAAAAGAGATAAAATGACCAAAAAATTCATTGATTTAATAAACTATTAATTGTTGTATAAATAATTAAAAAATATATTATGAATCATATAAATTTAAAATTATAAGTAATAAAATACTAAATTAAAATATAAATAAAATAAATTTAGTAAAAAACATATTTCATAAAAACAATATTATTCATATAAATTTAAAATTATAAATAATAAAATATTAAATTAAAATAAGAAAAATATAAATAAAATAAATTTAGTAAATAAAATATTTCATAAAATATATTATTAGTCATATAAATTCAAATTATAAATAAGAAAATCTTAAATTAAAATAATAAAATATAAATAAAATAAATTTAGTAAATTAAATATTTCATAAAAATTATTATTAGTCATATAAAATCAAATTATAAATATTAAAATATTAAATTAAAATAAGAAAATATAAAGAAGCATTTTATTAGTCAAGGGTATAATGAAAAATAATAATTATCAGAAGGTTATTAATGGAAAATAAAATTTTTACCGTAGAAGCACTTTCCGATCGCAACCCTCTTTCTACTTATTGATTTCTGCAATGGCACCGCAGTTTCCTTCAAGCTCTGGTTGTTTGCCTGCAAATCCAAACATGTGACTGCATTTGGAAACTGCGGTGAATAAGTACTTATCGCTACCACATCGCAGATCCAAACGCAGCTTAAGAAGACTTATAAAGTCTAGAAAGACATATAAGAAATAAGAGCATAAAGACTTTACAAGTATTACAAGTAATCAAATTATTAATCTTAAAATTGGGATATTATTTATTAGAGTGAAAAACTTAGGTAGAGAATTTTTGTAACTTTTAATTTTGTTTGTGGTTTGAAAGGCTTAGAAAAGCTTTAAAGGGATTTCTAAATATAGAAGATAGTTAGATTTTTTATCCCTAAAAAAGATGAGTTATAACATTTTTTTTCTCTTCGCCTGTTAAAGAAGAGAAAAATAATGGATTCAAATTTCTAGATAGACATTGGGGAGTAGATGTAGGTCAAAGAGGGATGAATCATTATAAAATAGTATTTTCCTATACAATAAGGGATGAGAAGCATTCCTTGAGTTATAATAAGGTACATGAACTAGTGGATTTACCTCATAATTGCAAACCTATAAATTGTAGATGGATTTATAAGACCATTCAGGGTAAAATTAAACATTTTAAAGCCTAATTGGTTTTTAGAGGGTTCAATCAGAGAGAAATGATTGAATTTAATGTTATCTTTTCTCTTGTATCTTATAAGGATGCATTTAGAGTGATTATGGCAATAGTTGTTTATTATGATATGGAGCTACATCGTATGGATGTTAATATCAAGATAAAAAGAATTAAATTTCTTGGTGGGATTAAAAACAATTAAACAAACAATTAAATAAATAAAAAAAATAAGTGCAAAAGTTACAGGTGTGACTTAAAAAATTCATGGCCGTGAGAACAAGACTCACAATCATGAGAATAGGGAGGAGTCACAATCATGATTGTGCATGATCGCGACTTTTGGTGAATAATGGGTTCGTCAAGCATGATCGCGACTTTCTTGCTGCACATACCAACTTCACAACATCATAACTTTCAATCTTGAATTTCAAAATTTATAAACTTTTCGTCGTTAGAAAGCTAAGAGAAAGATCTACAACTTTCATGTAGACAATTTTGTCAAATTCTACCTAGATCAATACAATTTAATCATTCAAGCTTTAGAACACATTTTTATTCCCTTATTCTCTTATTTTCTCTCTACTGTCAATATTTACCTTACACAAAATCACAAGATCCGAACCTAATAACATAAACCATACATACAAACTCCCCTTAAAATAATTTACTTTGGAAAAATCTATTCAAAAGTTCTCAACAACTATCAATTTTATCTCCAACACAATCAACACTTAATAGAGAAGAAATTTCTGCATATATACATAAGAGAAGTTCTGCTATGCTTACTGTCATTCATTTCTCAAATAATACAGAGTATGTATATTGCCCCAATTACAATCAAAAGTCGCATCAGTAGTATAATACAAAAAAATAGAACATGTATGCTCATGCTTGATATGCTTATAAAGTTACCAAAAATGATACAAACTAATTTATTTACAAAAGATGGAAATTCTTAGAGGTTTGCCGAAATTTTGCAAGGTTCACTATTAATATACTAATTCTTGCACCTGAGAAGTGGAAAATGATGAGGTGAGCTGGGAAGCTCAGTGGCTAATACATTTATAGCCATCAGTGATGAGCCACAAACAATCAAGCACATATATAGACATAAATGGCGCTTTAGTCTAGACATTTTTAACTTATCCACAATTCCAGCTCACATAACACATAATAAAAAATTGCTATTACATAAATCATATCATGTTTTTTTCAACCATTAAAACAAAGCATTCAATCATATATCATGCTTAGCAAATCACACTGAAATGCATAAACAATATAGCTCAAGAGAATCCCATAAAATAGAATGGAGAAATTGTAGTTTACACTATGAACAGAATGAGTCCATTTTTCGAAGCTTATGTGCCACAAGCAAGCAGCCAGGAGAAGGCTTTAGGTCAACGTGCATGTGACAAACGGAATGGTATCTCTCTTTCCCACATAAGCAAATTTCTTATGCTTACATATTTCATATCATAATCATATTTTCATGCTTCATAAATTTTCTGTTTTTCATCAATACAAAAGTAGCAGAATTTTTACAAAATAAACATGATATAAATTCATAGAACATTTTTCCTACATTCACAATGAATAAAAGCAAGCATTTAAGTAAACATACAAGCAAATAATTCAGCTCATCAACATAACAACTATAAACATATTACCCCCATTCACAATGATTCAAGACAAGCATTTATACACATAAAATCAAATAATACAGCCCATCATTACAAAAACTATAAACATATTACCCACATATTTACTTATAACTCCAAACTCAAACTTGTCTTCCCTCTTTTTCATGATTTTGACTTTTCTTGGTTCCCTTCAAACAAAAATATTTTTCATTTAACAACATATATGAATAAAACAAATCCTTAAAGCTATATTATAAGCTTAGACTTAATCTACTCTTAGTTTATCTAAGCTAGAAAAACTAAGATCTAGTTAAAAGTTCATAAAAATCTAAGAATATAAATCTCTTGTTCCTCTTCTTTCTCTCTTCATTTTTAGCACATAAAACCTAGTTTCTCTGCTTTCTTTTTTTATCAAAATAAGAAAAATAAATAAAGAGTTACCTAAAACTCAACTGAATATTCTTCTTCTTCTTCTTCTTTATTTGTTTCTGCTTCTCTTCTTCTACTTCTTTCTATATTTTTCTTCTCTCTTTCTTTCTTATTTTTCACGACTCTACCTTTTTCCTAACCTCTCAAACATGTCTCTCCCTTACACAACTCTCTTCCTCTTTCTTTAGTTTCTTCTATGACTTCTCTCTTTCTTACTTTCTTTCTTACATGACTTTCTTCACCTTCTTTTCTTATAAATTTAAGACAATAATTTTTTTATCTTTCCAGACTTGCCCTTCCATATTTGATTTAATATCTTCTAACTCCTTAAGTAAATTCTAACACTTCATTTTTAATCCATGCAAACATATAAAATTAAAAATATTCATAAATAAATTCCATAAATTTCTAATTCAAAAATTCTGATTTTTTTTACTCATGACTAAACGCCAACAATTTCTCATTTAATAATTCTAACTTCCAAGAAAAGTTTAGGGTCCAACAAGTTACTCTTTAGAAAATCCAACTTCTTATAGCTATCCACTTTACCTTAATTTATAATAATCCAATTAAAAATGGTTTGATATCATGTATGTAATCTCTTAAAACTTACCACTTTTTAGAAGCTCTCTAACATTCTTAAAGATAATTGACATTAGGAGGGGTTTAAAGACTAAATTTTATTTATGGTATATTTCCTTTTCTATTTCCTCTTAATAGAAATTTTGAAATTAGTTCCTAAATCAATACGACTTAGTTTTCATTCAAAGATTAAATGAAATTCTTGATCTACGGTGTGTCACTAATCTGCTTAATTAATAGTGGTAAGGAATCATCTTATTTTCTCCTAACTTTATTGATTTCAATCAGAGAACCTATTGTTGCATTGGTTTCATACTTTTTATATATCCTTTATACGTGAGCTTTAGCTCCATCCTTCATTTTTATGTCCATAATTTCTATATTATGTGATATTAGGCTTGTTAGGGTTTTTTTTCCTTATCATTGATGTTATCCTTTCCTCCTAGGAAATCAAGTTCATTAGCTTATAATAATCACCCATTCAGAACCTCTTACATATTGGATCCATCTCTTGTTTGTTGAGACAAGTCCAGTCTCTATTGGTAGGAAACTATTACACGATAATCAAATAATTATCATTTTTCCCAAGCCTCATTAATAAAATCTAGTCTGGTAAGTTTTGTTGGATATTAACTGTTACACAAATTTTAGCATAGCTTATACATGTCATGGTAACAGTGGCTTCATCCATGCATATTAGTTTCCCAATATAGCTTATTAATTGATTGAGACTTGTGGTAGTCCAATACACCAATAGAAAATTATATATGTTAATCCACAAAGACACTTGCTTCCATTTGAATTTTCCAAGATGAATGTTTAGTTTTCCATTTTTGAAGAAAGAGAGGATTGTCATTGAAGTGACAAAGACCATTTTCTAAGATATCATAAGCATTTGATTCAGAGTTAAATTTGAATTGGAAAAGGTTTTCTTTGATCATCTTAACCTCAATGAGTATAGGCCCAATTGTTCATCCAAAGGAAAGCTTGTCCCTTGTCCAAGATGTTGGACCCCGATTTTCTCAATATGTTTGAGAATTATTTTATTATTTTGTTGTGATTAGGCTTTAATTATAAAGTTTTTGGGGATAGTTTTTTTTTTTTTAAGATTGGAGTTATTAAATGGAGAAATTGGGTTTAATTTTTGAAAGTTTATGGTGTTAATTGAAATTGGAAGAACTTGTTCTTGTAGGGGTATTTTTGGAAGTTCACTAAAAAGGTTAGGATTTAAGCCTAACAAGGAGGGGCTTTTTGGTCTTTTGGACTTCTTGAAAATGAAAGAAAGAAAGGAGAGTGTGTGTG
>JANQBM010000221.1:18901554-18913439 GCA_025594535.1 Erythroxylum domingense | reverse complement strand
CATTTAATCCAATTAATTAGGACATTTATATGAAAAGTTATAAGCATATTATCATATATTCACGTTTCATAAAATTAATAAAATTTTCACCTTTTTTCTTTTTAATATATATATTATGTGATAACTTTAAATTATAACAATTTATAATGAATTAATTATGATATAATAAAGTTATTGAAATGTATGTAATGGTATGATTAATTAGAACATTTAATTTAATTAATTAGAATTTTATATGAAAGGTTAATAAGTTATTGTTAAAATTATGAATTACATTAATTACAAAATTTTAATTTACTTAAATTATGTATTAATTATTTTAATAAATAATTAAAATAAAAATTAAAAAATTTTGAGTAGTGGGTGAGCTACGAGCCACAGGCCGGGCCAGTCAGACCGGCCTGAGGTTCGGCCCATTATGGTTCCATGGGCCACGGGCCGACTTGCGAGCCGTGGCCCGTGCTTCACAGGCAGTGACCTAGCTCGCTGGTCCACAGGCCATATCCACCTGGCTCGTGAGCCGATCAAACCGGGTCAAACCAATTGACTGCAAGCTGGGCTCAAATTGACATCCCTAGTAATAAAAGACCCAAAGACATAATGAGTTGGGATATAAGCAATGAGTTAGGACGTTATAATTCTCTTGCAGGCCAACAAGACCAATCCTATTATTTTATTGTCTGATTGTTATCTTTTGTCCTTTTCTGTTTTGTCTTTTTTCCTTCACTCCCTCACCTATCCAGTAATGTACAGCTAGCAAATTCACATGTCAATTAGTTAGAATTTTTACTTGATTCTAGGAGAGTTCAGATCCTCTATACCCAAAAATTGGTGACTTATTGAGTGGTTGAGATTGAGAGGGCATAAGGACACACCAATTTTTGGGTACAAAGGATCTGAACACATTCTAGGAGACTTAACCAATAGCAACAGAGATAGAGTAGCATAAATGTAATCTTGTAAACACATTACAAGATGAATAAAAAGTTTTATTCCTTCAAATTCTACTGACACTCTCGTATCTTTCTCCTACCCTTTCGTTACGGTTTCCTCACGACAATCGACATGTTTGGACATCAGCTGGACTTGGTTGCTCATTGTTCATATTTCTTATTGGAGTGAAGATGGATCCTATGTTGTTATTTAGGATAGGAAAAAAGGTTATGAACGTCAGTGTCGCGACCATTCTCACACCTTTAGTATTTGACTTGGGCTATCAATGGGCCTTCATAGATACGAATTAAGGAAATACAGTGACAGTTATCTAATGTCTCTCCAGTTTTGTTGTCATTTCCTACCTCACAAGTGGCTTGAAACTGATAAAATTTTGAACTTGGGGATAGGGCTATCTTCTGCGTTATCCGATGATTGGTAAAAATTCTCCAAAAATAATAATAGAGGATGGAGCAGCGATTCTTGCCCTTTATTTTAGTCAACCTTTTCATTAGCCAACCCGTTTTGGTTTGGATAGTCGAAAGGATTCTTGAAGGGAGACGAGTCAACTCTTCCACCATTCACCTTTTAATGGTATTCACCTTATTACTTGCAAAGTTGTATTTCCATTTATTCCATCAAGTTCAATATAGAGGCCCTTTCATCGTGGGATTAGTTGTGCCTTCAAGACTACCTTTAGCATTTGCTTTGTTAGAGATATTGGAGTCAGTTACCTTAACTATCCTTGTACCCCTATTTGGTGCAACAGCAAATATGCGGGCAGATCTTTGGCTGATTATTTGTAATTTTGATAATATCAAAATTTTCATGCTCTCCATAATCTTAATTCTCATGGTTAAGTTCATAGCATGTTTAATAATTTCATGGTGCTGCAACTTGTCTTTAGTTAATGCTGTGGTACTTACTTTCATAGTGACTAGCAAAGGGATCACTGAGCTTATCATGTTATCCTTTTTGAGGGACCTTAAGGTATTACGCAAGTTTTAAGTACATTTTTTCCCTCACCAAGATAATAGATATCATCTGTGGTTGCTAATTTCATTTTTACTGTGAACTACTGCAAATCATAACTGATAAGCTTTTCGCTGCACTGACTCTGTGGATTACCCTCATCAAAATTATTGTTCGAATACTTGTGAAAGCCATATATGATCCTTCTAACAAATATGCAGGCTTTTAGACAAGGACATTAAGGGTTTAAAGTCTGAGAGTGAGTTTCGAGTTCTAGCTTGTATTCACATGCCTAAAAATATAAACAATATCTTAAAACTATTGAATGCGATATACCCTACTAAAGAAAGCCCCTCTATTTGTATGCTCTTCATCTTATCGAGCTAATTGGTGAATTCACTCCAGTGTTCTATGCCCACCCGAAGAAAAAACCAGTTGTTAACTTCTGCTTCCAAAGCATCGTCTAAGCCTTCAACAACTATGAGGAGATAATTGTGAACCTATGTTGGTTTTTGAAAAGAAAAGTTTGAAAAAGAGAGAATTGAGACTAAAGTGGTCTGATTTCTCATTTACTGGAACTGAATTTTATTCAAGCATTTCAACAAAAAAATAAAAAATAATTCTTAAAAATCATAGGCAAAGCTAATCAAAATAGGAAATCAAATCTTAAAACAGAAATTCAAAAACATAACAGAGTAGATACTTGACAGCTTAGCAAATCTATTATGTAGGAAAAGATACAATCTTTCAACACTCCTTGTTTCTTTTGCTGCAAATTCCTAACTCAGCTCTCAAGTCTTCAAATCTGGCTTTAGACAAAGCCTTTGTCAAAATATCAACTAGCTGTCCATCAATCCTGCACTAAACTAGAACAATCTCCTTGTTTCTTTGTATTTCTCTAACAAAGCAAAACTTAATTTTAAAATGCTTAATCCTACCATGGAATACAAGATTGCTAGAAATAACAATGGTAGCCTAATTGTCCACAAAAATTTCAGTTATTTTCCTCTGGTCATGTTTTAAGTTTGTAAATCAAGGTTTATGGTTGAGAAAGTTATACTTTTTTAATTCTAAAAAAATAACTTTCTCAGTCATAAAGTTCAATTTAGCAGCAATATATTCTACTTATACTATGGATTGAGCAAAAACATCCTGCTTTTTAGAGCTCCAAGAGAAATAACTTGAACCAAAATTAAATAAGTACCCTTAAGTACTTCTCACTTCACCACAGGATCCTACCCAATCATTGTCAAAAAATCCAAATAAATTCAGCTTCTCTGATTTTTCAAACCAAATCCCAAGATCCACAGTGTCTTTAATGTATCTAAGCACTCTTTTTGCAGCTTTGAGATGAAATTCACTAGCACAATGCATAAACCTGGACAACAAACTGACATGACACATTATTTTAGGTCTGGTCGCTGTGATACACATTAAGTAACCAATAAGACTCCTTTAATGCCCTTCATCAACCTTCTCAGCTGTATCATCTTTACTTAGCTTTTTCATTTTGCATCAGAGGAGTACTAACAGACTTGCAATTATCCATGTTGAACTTTCTAAGCACCTCTTTTGCATATTTTTGTTTTCCAATGAAAATCTGTTGCTTTGATCGTTGTATTTCCATAAGAAGAAAGTATAACATATCTCCCAAATTAGTCATCTCAAACCCCTCCATCATTTGACCTTATATTGCTGCACCAAATTTAAATTGCTTGCTGTTACAAATAAATCATCAACATATAAAGAAACAACAATTAGATCGTTATCTACAACCTTCACATATAGAGTTGATTCACGTAGACTCTTCTCAAAGCCAATATACATTAGGTAATTATCTATCCTACTGTACCAGACTCTTGGAGTTTATTTTAGGCCATACAAAGCCTTTTTTAGTAAATAAACCTTGTCTGCTTCTTCTTTAACTATAAAATCTTCTAGTTGCTAGTTGCTGGACATAAATCTCCTTCTCTAAGTAGCCATTTAGAAAGGTTGATTTGGCATGAAACTGATAAATTCTCCACTCCTTTTGAGTTGCAATGGCCAAAAGCATCCTTATTTTGTCAAGTCTTGCTACTAGTGCAAACGTTTTTGAGAAATCCACTCCAAGTTGTTGAGCATACCTTTTAATCGTCAATCTTGCTTTATATTTGTTGATGGAACCATAAGTATTTAGCTTGGTTTTGAACACCTATTTTATTCCAATTGGCTTCTTGTGACTTGGTCTGTCTACCAAAACCCAAGTCTAATTTTTCAATCATTCTCAACTCCTCCTCTATTGCGACAATCCATTTTGTATCCTTTGCTACCTCTTCATAACCTGCAAGCTCAAGCACAACGACATTACATCTTTGATAAATATTTGAGAGCAATTTCGTACCTCTAATTGGAACACCATCAACAGAATCATCAACTTCTCCTTCTAAATCAAATTTCTTATTTTCTGCATTTTCTACTTCTGATCTGTCCCAATTCCAAGATGCAAGTTCATCAAATTTATTATCTCTGCTGACTATCACCTTTTTAGTCAAGGTCTGGTAGACCTTATACCCTTTGGTGATGCCACTATAGCCGATAAGAATCTCAACTTTAGCTTTTTGATCCAGCTTGTCCCTTTTCACGTCAGGAACATATGTGTAACAAATGCACCCAAACACCTTCATATTCTCAAAAGAAGGTTTATAGCCAAACCATTCTTCAAATTGAGTTTTTTCTTTCAGCGTCTTTGTAGGCAGTCTATTGAGCAAATGGACTGCAGTGTTGACAGCCTTTACCCAAAAACATTTAGGCATCTTCTTCTCGAACAAAAGGCATCTCGCCATCTCAATCATTGTCTTATTTTTTCTCTCAATCACATCATTTTGTTGTGGTATATAAGTGACTGTCCTGATGTTCAATGCCTACATCTTCACAAAACCTGTTAAACTTGTCAAAATTATATTAAGTTCCATTATTAGACTTAATCACTTTGATTTTGTGATCACTCTGATTTTCAACCCAATTCTTAAACTTCCAAAATACCTCAACAACTTCAGATTTGTGCTTCAGCCTTCATGCAGTAAACCCAACAAAATCGATTGAAATTATCAATAAAGGCTATATAATACCTGCTGCCATCGGGGATAAGGTTTTCATTGGACCACACACATTTGTGTGAATAAGTTGGAGCTTTCTGTTGTTCTCCAGGCCTTGTTGTCCGAAAATCACAATCTGGATTGTTTTTCCATTTGACAACTTCACAGACTCCATCTCCTTTAATCAAGGGTCGTTCCTAACATTTCATAGCCTGGGCGAAGGAAAAAAAACAGACTTCCCTAAATCGACAATATACAAATATTTAAATTTTTTTTTTTAAGAGGTCGATGCCTCCTTACGCGGTAGATGTCCTCACTTGTGGCGGAAGAATACCGTGGTTACAAGCAAAAATAATATCCATATATAAGTAACTCAATACAAGAAATTAATTTCTAAAAATACAAGAATTAACATACCTAGGAGAAAATATATTGAATTATATTCTAAGTTTATTAACTATTCTAAGTTTGTCAAGTCAAATATTATCCTATTCTGCAAGTGTGGAATTGATTGAATATTATTTTGTCAAGCAATTAGATAAATGTAGTAAATCATATCAACTATTTACGGTATTCTTTAATTATCTAATAATTTATATTAAATTTTAAGTAATAAAAATTTTCTTTTGTGGGAATTAACATAATGGTAAATGTAGTATATCATATCAACTATTTACGGTATTATTTAACTATCAAATAATTTTTATGGTAATTTATTAAAATTCAAAGTAAATTTAATAATATGTTAATTTAAATAAATATAAATAAAATAAAAAAGAATAAATGTTGTGACACTTAAATAATAATATATAAATAAATAATACTTTTTTTAGAATATAATAAATTTAGGGATTTATAATAAAAAAAGGGTTGTAGTAGATGAACTACAAGTGATGCATTGAATTATCGCTCCACTATTCAAATATTTAATAAGCTAAAAATAAATAAAAAATTATAGACTTTACCTTTAAATTATCACTCAAAACTTAGAAGTCGTGAAAGTCTTTTGCTACTAAATTTTGAGTTGAGTATTTTAGATTTATATGTTGATTGAAAGAAAAAAATTTAAGTGGAAAAATACACCTAAATGTTTCAAAAGAATTTATAATTGCAAGAATTTAACATTAACTTTTTAAACACTGCAAGAGACATACTAAAAATTTTGTCTCTTTCATTTCTCTCTAACAAGTACTAAATGAGACTTAATAAAAATGTTGGAATGATAATTAATAACCTTTAATGAAAATCTATAAAACAATGGAATGACCGAATGAGAGTTGAGAGTGGAGCCGTAAAAGAGAAATAAATGCCAATGTGGAGCTTATGTAAGAGAGTATAATCAATGGACTAATATTTTAAGAAATAGAACATACAAGATTTTTGGGATTTAACACTACCTTGCAAGCCCCTAACGAGGGTGGGCCTTGGGCAGGTGCCTCACCTGCCCCTGCCCAGGGTTGGGATTGCCTTTAACAATAGGGAAGTCCAGTATAAGCTTATTCTTATGCATATAATTAAGTGTAGCACAATGAAAGTGTCCCAACCTCTTATACCAAAGTTCTTATTGGTCAAATGAGCTAGAATATGCCCAGGTATTAGCCTGAACCAATCCAATTGAAAAAATCTTTTCATCCTCATAGAGAATAATTCATAGTCAGTAAGGATATCACATAAGTTTTTATCTTTGAATACCACAAAATAATTCTTTTCAAGTAACTGCCCAAAACTTAACAAATTTTGATCAATCAGGCATAAACAATACATCTAAGATAAGTTTTATATCTGAAGGAGTCTCAATTGCCACATTCCCTCGACCTTTGACTTTAATAAGTTCTCCATTTCCAATTATGACCTTCGAAAATTTTCTTCTAAGATCTCTAAACATGGACTCATCAAATGTCGTAAAATGAGTATAATCATTGTCGATTAATCAACGATATTTGCCATTATTTTTTCCCATCTCTGTTGTTGTCACCTTCCTTCTTATTTTTCTTGTTCCAATGCTGCCTTTGGCTTCTTCCACCTTGCTGAATCTGCTCCTTTTCTTTGGTTTGGAATGCTCCTTCGATCACATTTTCTTTTCTCATGGCCCTTTTTTGCTTTTGAGCTTTCAAAGTGTTAACAAGCTCAATCAAAGAAATTTGTGTAAGGTCTCTGGACTCTTGAAGAGATGAGATCTTTGTACTAAGACCTTCGAAACCTTCGCAAAAAAATGAAAAATGAAAGAGAAATCACTTTACTCTCAATTCGTCAAGAAGAAGTACAATGCCCAGTCCTTTTTATAATAAAAGACCTAACAAACTAACAATCGGGAAAAGGAAAAAAAGAGTAGAAAGACTAAACTATCCTCACTAACTAAATAATAACCATATAACAAAACAAACTATACAGAGCAGTATGTACTAGGGGTGGGTACGGTTTGGTTCGATCAGTTTTCAGCTATTTTTTAGACCAAACTAAATAATAGGTTTTATGGCACAAGAAAACCGAACCGAACCGAATGTCAGATAAAACCGAATTTTCGGTTTGCCTTGCGGTTCAGCTCAGTTCGATTACTTCAATCAGTTTGGGCCCTAATCTTGGGCCTTAAAATTTAGGTCAATTTTAGTACATGTCCAATATTTTTATTTCATTTTAGGACATATTGGGTGATTGTCATATTTGCAAAGTTGCAAACTTACATTATATACCTAGAGTTAGAAGTATAAAAAAATACAAACTTTTTTTGTTTTTACTTAATCGGTTTGGTTTAGGTTGGTTTGGTAAAAAATTTTGCCTACCCCGCACTCAAACAGATATAGTCAGTTTTTCAATATCCAAAACCGAACCGACCATCCATCACTCTCCACACCAATCGGTTTGGCTCGGTTTCTTCGGTTTTGCGGGTCGGTTCGATTTTTTCGAGTTTTTTGCCCACTCCTAGTATGTAAAACTTGTTACATCCCCCCTCAAGTAGGAGCTTGGTGAACATCGACCAAGCCGAACTTGGACAGTAGAAAAGAAAAGAAAATAGCCGGTAGTGGTTTAGTAAACATATCTACAAGCTGTTGTTTGGAGGTAAGATGTTGAGGAAGGATGAGGCCAGCCTTGAATTGATCGTGTACCAAATGGCAGTCGATTTCCAAATGCTTGGTACGCTCATGAAAGACTAGATTTGCAGTGATATGGATTGCTGCCTTGTTATCGCACCATAAGGGAATGGGATTCGACACTGTTATCTGCAAATCATAAAGAAGATAGGTGATCCAAAGCAGTTCACAAATGGTTGAAGACATACTCTGATACTCGGCTTCTGCTGAAGACCTAGAAATTGTGGATTGTTTCTTTGTTTTCTAGGAAATCAAGCAAGAACCAAGAAAAATGCAAAAGCTAGTTAGGGATCTTTTGGAATTTGAACACGTGGCCCGGTCGACATCACAGAATGCCTGAAGGCGGAAATGAGGGCTGGCAGAATAAAAAAGACCTATGGATGGACAACCTTTAAGATATTTAACTAAATGAATCATCGCTTCCGATTGCTGTTAACATGGAATCTGTATATATTGGCTGAGTTACTAAACTCCATAGGTAACATCTGGTCGTGTGAAACCTAAGTATAACAGTCTACCAACAAGCCTTCGGTATTGATCAGGATTAGGTATAAGAGAACCTGTATTTTCATGAAGCTTAATACCTGGAGTTAAAGGAGTGGTGGTTGATTTGGCAGCTGAAAGACCCATATCTCTGATGATGTCCAAGTTGTATTTCCGCTGGTTAATGGAAATGCCTTGGGCAGACCTAACAATTTCCAAACCCAGGAAGTATTTGGCATGTCCAAGGTCCTTGATGGTGAATTTGGCATGCAAAAAAGTCTTAACTGCGGTGATATCAGCTTCAGATGATCCGGTTATTAAAACATCATCCACATAGATCAAAAGAGCTAGAAAATAACCTCTGGTGGACTTAATAAAAAGGCAATGATCATGTTGTGATTGTAGTAAACCAAACTGATTCAACTGAAATGTAAACTCACGATTCCATTGCCTTGAAGCTTACTTAAGACAATATAAAGATTTTTTTAGTTTGCAAACTTGCCCTATATCAGCTTTTAAATAACCATCCGGTGGTACCATATAGACTTATTCATTTAAAGTGCCATGCAAAAATGCATTGTTAATATCAATTTGATGTAGGGGCCAGGAGTATGAAGATGCAATGGCTAATAATAATCTGACAGTAACAACCTTTGCAACAGGAGAAAAATTGTCTGTATAGTCTATTCCCTCAATTTGGTTATATCCTTTTTCTACAAGTCTAGCCTTAAATCTATTAACACTACCATCCAGATTCAGCTTCAATTTATAGACCCATTTAGAGCCAATGGCTCTCTTACCTTCTGTTAGCAGAGTCAGCTCCTAGGCATGGTTAGTTTCAAGAGCATCCAGCTCTTGTTGCATCGCTTTAAACCAATCTGTATTGTCCTTAGCCTGATTATAGGACTAAGGTTTATGAACATTAGATAGATTAGCTAAAAAAGATATGTACGTGGAGGCGAAATGTGTGGGTGTAACAGAGGTAGAGGGGTTAGAGCCGAAAATGTAGGACCTAAAAACATAAGAGGATCTGTTACAACTGAATCTTTCTTAGCACAGTAAGTTTGGCATACAAAGTCATCTAACCGGGTAGGTTTATATTTTGCCCTACTACTTCTCCTAAGAGAATCTCCATATTCAACTTGGTTTTCAGGGGGAGCCATAGAAGGGTCAACATTATATTCAGAAATTTGTTCAGGTATGGAGGAGGGCTGGGAAAGAGAGATAGGTGCAGTAGAATGGGTATCAAGGTCAACTGGCATGGAGGGTAAGAGTACAGGAGGTGTGGAAGGAGACATATACTTGTATGGAAAATGAAGTTCATGAAAAGCAACATCCCTAGATACCAAAGTTTGGTGAGTTTCAAGGTTAAATGGTTTGAAAGCCTTTTGGCCTGAATTGTAGCCAATAAAGAGACATTTGGAGGCTCTTTGGTCAAATTTGTCTTTGTGAGGTGAAGTGTTAGTAGCAAAGAACACACAATCAAATGTCTTAACATGGGTATAATTAGGTGGCTGACCAAATAAGAGTTCATAAGGTGATTTCCAATGTAGGAGTGTAGAGGGTAATCTATTGATTAAGTAGGTAGTGGTTAAGATGGATTACCCCAAAATTGTCTAGGTAGAGAGCCTGAAACATGATTGCTCTTGTAACCTGCAAGAGATGCTTATGTTTCCTTTCTATAACCCCGTTTTGTTGGGGTATATAAACACAAGACTTTTGATGCACAATTCCTAACTCATTAGGAAGATGTTGATAATCCTTACTTAGAAATTCAGCTCCATTATCAGTTCTAATTGCCTTCACTCTCTTTTCAAATTAAGTAGTTATCATTTTGAAGAAAGTTGTTAGGATATGGACTGCCTGAGATTTATGACTCATTAAGTACGTCCAAGTAGTCCTACTGAAGTCATCAACTATTGTTACAAAAAAGTGTGCACCAGATAAGGATTTTTGTCTATAAGGGCCACATATGTCTATGTGAATAAACTAAAATGTTTCAGTTGTATGGTCTTACTTGAAAAAAAAGATAACCTATGTTGTTTAGCCATAAGACAGATATCACAAACTTAATCTAAAACTTTCTCTTTATTTCCAACACATTTAAAGTGTTTCAATACATTAGTAGATGGGTTACCTAACCTTAAGTTTCAAATTGAATTCAATGAAATTGAATTAACAACCTCATAAATAGACTTTTCAATACATTAAGTATACTTCTGGATAGTTTCCTTACAAAAGGAACTCCTATCTAATATGTATAATCTCCCAACTACTCCCCCCCATAGCCAGTATCCTCTTAGTCTTCAGGTCCTGTATAGTACAGTGGGAAGCAAAGAATTTGAAAGCAATCAAAACAGTGTTGGCTAATTTATTAACAGAAATCAGGTTGTATTTAAAGGTTGGAACATGCAAAGCTTGAGTTAGAATGAGGTCAGGATGTAATAGGGTATCTCCTATATGATGAACTGATTTCAATGAGCCATCGGGGAGATAAACAGAAGTAAATTTATCAACAATAACTGAGTTTTTCAACAAACTGTTATCCACACACACATGATTAGTAACTCCTGTATCTAATATTCGAGATCCTGGTTCTAAAGAGTCTAGGCAAGTCAAAGCTTTAAATAGGGTCACACCTGCAAAGTCGTTTAGGTGGGCAAAATTCACCATGATTGGGTTTGTTGGTGCTTTCCCTTTCATCAGCTTCAGCAGCTCTTGCTTGATTATTTCAACCAGGTAGGGATTGTTGCTATCCTCCTCTGTTTCTTGTTGCATATCAACAGAAACTACATTAGTATCAAAGGATTTGCCTATGGTTTTCCCCCTTCGTTCCTGTAGTTCTTTATACCAGTCGAGAACCCCATACAATTTAAAACAGGTGTCTTTTTGGTGCCCATTTTTCTTGCAACAGTTACAAAATAGTTCACTCTTATCTATAGTCCCTCCCTTTTGCTTCTGTTTGCCCTGACTATTAGTGTTTTCAATTTGTTTTCTATTCAGTTTTGTTTTAACCATCATTGCATTGGCTTCTGTTTAGTCTAATTCATATAGGTATTTAGGTCATATTTGCATTCATTTTACATATTCATTCATTCATTTTAGTAACATTTTTAAGTTTATTTATTTATTTTTATTGAGTTTGTTATTTATTTTATTTTTCTTTTTTCTTCGTAGAAAGCATGAAGTTTGGCTTCAAATCACACCTAATCTACCATGGAAAAAAATTTAAAATGAAGAAGTTTGCCTTGCAGACTAAGATGCCGTCTACTGCAACATTATAAGTGATTTTGTTTACCTAGGGACAAGTGTCGCCTCATGAGCTGAATTTTGG